>CM053792.1:78753293-79353293 GCA_028749045.1 Cupressus sempervirens | reverse complement strand
TTTCCTCATTATTTCATAGAGAATGGATGGATTGAGTTGAAGTTTGAACTGTTTGAATTTTGCTACTAGAATTGTGTTTTTCTGGTTTTTGGGTGCTTGTTGCAAAGTGTGTAACTAATTTTTCTTAATGAATTGAGGGTTACACACTTCAAGTATTGAATAGATCCTAGATTACTTCCTTTTTTCAAGTGTGAAAGTTCTAACTCTTTATAGATTGAGAGATATGGCAATTCTCTGGCTATAGTATCGATTTCTAGTAGACTACGTGATAGGTTTCTATTGGTGACTTTTAGAGTGGATGCACACCTTTTCTTAGGGAATCATCCTTTGTGAATTTAAGGAGATTTAGAGGACCTATATTTATACCTAAAATTTTTAGAATGAGTTCTAATTCAATTAGAGCTCAGAGATATCGTGATTTTACTTAGATGTCAATTTTTGGACATTTAATTATTGTTGCAGGCTAACTTGTGGCATTTAATTTATGTATTTGTATTTAATTTATGTTCTAGGAAAACTTGTATCTTAGATTAGTATAATTAGGGGTCTTTTGGATTCTTTTATTCATTCATTCAGAGGAAGAGTGAATGGGGGAGTAGTTGAAGAGTGAGTTTTCCTGAGTTTGTGAGAAGATCATCGAATGTGAGGTAGTTTAAAATTCAATCTTGGATGGAGTTGAGATGGAATGAAGGATACATGTGAATTTGAAGAGAAAAGCTAGGGTTGCGGCTAGAAAACAAGGAGGTTGCTTTATAGGCTTGCGAGCACAAATTAAGATTTTTCTTGGTGGTTTTCTTCTAGATTGTTGTTCTGTTACAGATCTAGGCTAGCTGAGATTGGTTGTAAGTTGGATCATTTTGGATCTTGTAGAACTAATTTTTTAATTTTCTATTTGTATTTGGCCCTAACCTAAAAGGCCTTATAGCTAGGCATATTACATGTAATTAATTTAATATCTATGAATCAAGAGTTGTAATTCAGTATCAGATCTTGCATTGTTATTTCTTTCTATTGTATTTCCACTATGTGGTTATATAGCTAGAGCTAGGACATCTCCTTTGGGGATTCTCCTACCTTGCACTTTGTTAGGTGGTATCAGAGTGAAGGTTTTTCCTAAGTCTATAGACAGATTGTTGAAGCTAAGATAGTTTGCTCTAAGACTTGGGTTACAGAAGTAGATTGTTGTTGATCTTGATTTGTTGGTGGATTTTCTTTTTGGAGTCCTAGATCTCTTGGTTTCAAGGTGCTAGATCATAGTTCTAACTTGAAATTGTAGAGGGCTTGTAGATGGATTGATGGATGGGTAAAAGCACAAACCTATGTCACCATTTTATAAAGAAAAGTGATATCAGAATGTGACAGTTCAACATTAATGACAAAAAAAATGGTATTTGCGTTTAAAATATGAAGATGATGTATACTAATGAAATGTGTAGAATTGTATGAATTTTATGCTTATAATTTTTATTATTTTTTTGACTAAGAATTTATTCATTTTATTTTATTTTGAAGTCCCTTTTTTAACTGTAAAAAATATAAGATGTTGTTCCCGTCAAACAAGTATGTGCAATATAATTTGTGCTTCTGGATTTGATTGTGTCAAATTTTTTAGCATCAACGTTTCGGATCACACTCTATGATCCATCATCAGGATGAGAGAATGCCAGAATTAAAAAGTGTGATCCGAAACGTTGATGCTAAAAAATTTGACACAATCAAATCCAGAAGCACAAATTATACTCCAATGGATTGTGGAAATCTAATAAGATTTAAGTATGTGCAAATCATCTTTTTTTGTTATGATTTGAAAATATTTTATAGATGACATGTATAGCTAGTGCACAAAAAAAGAAATAATTATTTTTGATGTATATTTTCTTTGTTATAAGTACTCAAGTTCGACCTTGTCAGAATCCAATAGTTTTTTCCTCCCGTCAAATCTTCCCTATCAAATCTATACCTTCTTGAAAAAAAATTGCATATTCATGAAGAGGATTCTCTCTTCTAGTGATAAATATATTTTTTTTATTTTTTTGATATGATTTACTATTTTTTTTCATTTTTTGAGAGAGCATCTTCTGAAATGTTGAAATATAGAGTTATAATATTTTTAGATTATAGCATATTATAACTAATCAAAACACTCAAAAATTTATATAATGATGATATTGAATCTGAAATCTATAAAAGGGTATTTTTAGGTTTTTTTTAAAATTAAGTTTTGATAGAGAAATGAGATTTGACCAAAACAGGTTTTTGTATCACAAACGGTGACACAGATCTATGCTTTTACCCGGATGTAAAGATGGAAGACTGATCTTATTGAGGCATGATTGTAGAGAGCTTGTGGATTGCAGATTTGGGGTCCTGAACTTGTGTTGTGGTTCTTGATTCTTCATGTGAGATGGTAGGTTGTGATCTAACTTGAAAAAAATTCAAAGTTGTCACAAGGAGCATGGGAAGGATTGTTTACAAAGATCTTGGGAGATGGCTCCAAGAGGATTGGACCTCCTGAGGTGATTGTGAATCTTTGTGATGTGGTGGAGAGAAGGTTTTCTAAGATGACTACTCAATTTCAAGCTAGCTTGGTTGATTGAGTTAAGGATAGGGTGAGGAAGGAATTCCATAGCTATTTGTGGAGTTGGAGTCTACCGATCTAGAAGAGAGTTGTCTAGTCTGCTAGAAGACTTGTTCATGAGGGAAGATGGCATGACAAGGTCGAGATGGAAGAGGTTGGTTTTGTTGATTAGATCATGGCATCTAATATAGAACTTGTAGAGCAGCTAGAGGTTGTTGTTGAAGATATTCCTAACCTTTTTGATGCTAGGATAGAGATTGGTTTTCATGATCAATTGGTTGGGTCTAACATGGAAATTGCAGAGCACTTGGTCATGGATGGTCCAATTGTTGTTGGTAGTGACTTGTATGTTGTAGAGCATCTTGTTGTAAGCAATGAGATCATTGGTATTGAGAGTTGTGCATATGTTTTTGAGGTGTTACATATTGCTACTAATGTGGCATTTGGTGTTGTTGGTGTGGATTCACTAGTTGCTAATGTGGATGAGGGTTTGTTGATGAATCATTATGTTCAGTTTGTTCTTGGGTGTGAGCATGTTGATTGGGTTGTTGATATGTATTTGATTCTAATGTTTTAGTGGATGAAGCATAGATGGTTTATTTTTAGATTTTTTCTATTGACTTTGATGAAGTGGAAGCCATTGGTAAAGATGAATTTGGTTGTAGATCTTTCTTTGGGCATCAAAGTATGGGACACACTTTTGTATTTACCTGGGGAGTTTGATGTAGGAGCATCGAGATTGGATTTTGGTAGAGATATGATTTTCATGGTTAGGGATGTGTTGGAGACACATTGGGGAACCTTTCATCATGATTTCATAGAGATTGGATGGATTGATTTGAAGTTTAAACTTTTTGAACCTTGGTGCTAGAACTGTGCTTTTCTAGTTTTTGAGTGCTTGTTTCAGAGTGTGTAACTAATTTTTATTAATGAATTAAGGGCTACTCAATTTAGGGATTGAGGAAGGCCTAAAGTACCCCCTTGTGTCAAGTGTGTAAGTTCTAACTCTATATAGATCGGGAGATATGGCAATTCTCCTATAGTATCAATTTTTAGAAGACTGCGTGAGAGGTTTCTGTGGGTGAATTTTAGAGTGGATGCACAATTTTTCTTAAGGAATCAGACTTTGAAAATTTAAGGGGTTGTAAAAACTTGAAGCGCAAGTTCTAATTCAATCAGAGCTAGGAGATATCACAATTTTACTTGGATATCAATTTCTAGACATTCAATTGTTGTTGCAAGCCAACTTGTGGCATTTAATTTATGTATTTGTATTTAATTTGTGTTTTAGGCCAACTTGTGGCTTAGATTGGTATAAGTAGGGGTCTTGTGTAGTCTTTTAGTCATTCATTTGGAGGAGGAGTGAATGTGCGAGCAACTGAAGAGTGAATTTTCCTAAGTTTGTGTGCAGATCACTGAATGTGAGGTAGTTTACACTTGGATCTTGGATGGAGTTGAGATGGAATGAAGGATAGATGTCAATTCAAAGAGAAGAGCTAGGACTATGGCTGGAAAAAAAGGAGGTTTCTTGGTAGGCTTGCAAGTACAAGTTTAGATTTTCCTTTGTGGTTTTCTTCCAAATTATTATTGTGTTATAGATTTAGGCTAGCTAAGATTGGTTGTAAGTTGGATCATGTTTGATCTTGCAAAACTAATTTTGTAATTTTCTATTTGCATTTGGACCTAACTTAAAATGCCTTACAACTGGGCATATTTCATGTAATCAATTATATATCTATGAATCAAGAGTTATAATTTAGTATCAGATCTTGCATTTTTCTTTCTTGCTATTGTGTTCTTGTTATGTGGTTGTATAGTTGGAGGCTAGGAAATCTCCTTTGGGGATTCTCCTGCCTTACACTATGTTAATCTAACTATCCTCCACAAATCCTAGTAGGGACTGATATGTACTGAATGTTGTCGTAAACTCCTGAGGGTTGATCCTCTAACAAGGAATATCTATATTAGTACATCATCTTGTGGGTACAATCCCCATCAGGGTTTTCCCTCTGATCAAGGGGTTCCCTAGTTAACATATCTAGTGTTAATTGTGTATGAGTATCTTGTTGTGGTTTCTAATTATATTGTTCAATGGTTAAAGTTTTATAAGGTTGATAATTGTGATATTAGTTGGATAACTGATTCACACCCTATAGTTATATTGGTGGACTATATATTCTAATATATTTTGTACTACCATGGTGTCGTTGAGGATTTTACATCTATACTAAATAATTTATATAGGAAAGAGGACCTTGGATGCCTTTTCAATTATTTTTTATAGTTTTTTGACAATAATTAGTGGCCTGCATACCTCCAATAGTTTAATTTTGTCTAGGCAATAATAGGAGGTTAATTGTCAAAAGCTCTGACTCTGATGTAGAGAAATTTTTTGAATTGAATAAAATAACACCCATAGGTATCAATTACCTACATATATTCCTCAAAGATCCTACAATATTCATGTTTTTGTATCTCAAAGACTAACCTTCATAAAAATGCATCATCAACTCTTCTAAATTATTGATATGGTCTCCTAGCTTGCAAATGTTTATAATGCTCATAAATTTTTCATCTCTTTAGTCCATGGATCATGGGAAAGCTCTTCCCATTATTTTGAAATAAGTTAAATATAGAAAATCCAAGATGACATGAAGAATGGCATTAGATTAGCTAAGCCCAATAGGTCTTTGTGTAATCTATCGTCTATTAGCTCTTCCTAATCAATAAAATTTTCACCTCCTACAATTTTTTGTATGAATAAATACATTTAGTCCTCCTAATTAAAAAAAAATCATTTCCTTTTACACTATTTAAGAGGAAAACTATCACTACTACATTTGGTCTAGAATTGTGATGGATACCCATCGCCAAAGTGACAACATCATGGTTTGGCTCTTGTCGGATGAACGCTAGACTTTTTCTATTGCAAATTGTGATGAAAATGGTATATATCACAATTATGATGGATAAAGTCTTTATATCTTGGAACAAGACCATGGTAATAGTTCATCTTTACACCATCATGATTACAATGGCTATTGATTGGGAATGTCATCGAACATGCAACATGAAAGTGAAAACAATTTTGTGGAAGTGATAGCTAGCCATCAGAATAAGCCATCATAATTGAGAAGACTACTTGTATTAATAAAAAAAAATGGTTTAAAGTCTCATGATAGATTCACATAGTTAGTTGTCATACAATGATAGATTCACATAGTTAGTTGTCATGTAATCATAAGTTAATGTTGAGATTCACTTGGTTTCCAAAATAGTTTAATATTCTCTAGTAATCATGGCCAACCACATGAAGGCCGAAGCTCACTTGGCCCTAGCCCCCCACCCAACATCTAAATTCCTCGTTAAAATTGAAAATCTTCAAGAAAGGATCAATCTTTAAAGTACAAATAAAGGTTCTAGACCTACAAAATTGACATCATTTTCCAATCTTTTGGTGCAACCATTTTTTGTCTCATCCAAAATAAGAATCTTCCACTATAAATCGAGAATGCCCAGGACACTTCATTCCATATGCATGGAAAATAAGTAGAGCTAAAAAAAACCCAACATGTTTACATGCATTTAATAGGTCTATGGAAACCTTTGACAAAAATACATACCTGTTGGGTTTTCTCAGCTCCACCTGATGTTGTATGCATATGAATTGAGATTTCATATTGAACTATGGCCTCCTTCTGCATTGCCTGAAACAAAGAGATTCAAAAAGTTACTTGTCATGCAATCATAGGTTAATATTGAGCTTCACTTGGTTTCAAGAATAGTTTAATATTCTCCTCTAATCAAGGCCAATGACATGAAGCTAGAAGCTCATTTGGCTCCACCACCCTAACATCTAAATTCCCCATTAACATCTAAATTTTTTAAGAAAGGATCAATCTATAAAGTACAAAAAAGGTTCCTGATTTGCAAAAGTGTCATCATTTTCCTATCTTCTAGTCTATGTCATTTTTCCATGAAATCGAAAATAAAATTCTACAACTATGAATCAAGAATACATATGTAGATGTATTCAAATACATGGACAATAAGTGGAGATGAAAAAATACAACACGACTATATTTATTTAATAGGTCTATTATGTATTTAAAATTATAGACCATCATGAACAATGTTTGTGATGGTCTATAACGTAAAATACCTAATTAAAGACCTCTAACAAAAATGTAAACTTGATGTTGTATACATATCAATTGAGATTGCATATTGAACTATGGTGTCTTTCTACACTTTTTGAAACCAAGAGATTCACAAAGTTAATTGTCATGCAATCATAGGTTAATGTTGAGCTTCACTTGAATTTAAAATAGTTTAATATTCTCTACTAATTAGGGCCAACCATATGAAGATGGAAGCTCATTTGTCCCCACTAGCCCCCTCACTCCCAACATCTAAATTCTATTCTAACATCTAAAATCATTAAGAAAGGATGAATCTTTAAAACAATTGGAATGTCCTCATCACTTCCTACTACCCTTAGGGGAAGTCTATCTTCACTACCAATGAGAAATTCATCACATAGGACATCCAAGAATGTCCTTATCACCTCCTATATAAAACAAATTCAATATTATAAAGTGGCCCCTAAAAAATAATAGTTCAAGTGAAATAAATACATTAAAAATGTGAGAGAAAAAGAGGACTATACTTACCAATAGGCTTTATCATCACATCTATGGCCATGCTAGGTACTAGGTGAGCTTTATTGTTTTTCTATTATGCCAAGATCTATTTGTCTATATAAGTACATAGACACACACATATGTGTGTGTGTGTGTACACACACATATATATACACACACACACACACACAGATATATATATATATATATATATATATATATATATATTTGTGTGTGTGTGTGTGTGTGTGTGTGTGTGTGTGTATAGACACACACACACACACACACACACACACACACACACACATGAAGAAAATCATATGGTGATTTCAGCAAGTGCACAAGCCCTAGTATCATATGTTTGAGAAGTTGTATAGACTACTAGCCCATAGTGATATTGTAATTTTAATTTTATTAATTATCTTATTATAATTAATTGGGAAAGCTTCAAGGTCAACTCAAAGAATTATTTTGAAGATATGGTAGAAAAGAAAATTATTTTCCTTTTTTTTAATATGATGATTTTATTGGATGTAAAGTATGAAAAGAGGTAGAGTATTTACTAAATGAGAGTAAGAAATCCAAGGGATTAGTGGATGCAAGTTGTGTGATCTAGTTACAAGATCTGAAGAAGCATAAGTTTGGTTGATAGGATAGAGATAGAGGAAGGATTAGGAACATTTCATTCCTATTATTCTACAAGGAATAATATAGAGACCATTTGAATAGTGGGTTCATTGATCTTAACATTGAAGTCATTGGGGAAGTAGGTCTACTCATCCTCCACAACTCTGAATAAGGTTGGAATCTCCTAACAGGGATTCAAAATAGCCTAACATGGACTAATATGTACTGAATGTTCTCATAGACTCCAAAGAGGATCCATCCTCTAATAGGGAATATTTATATTACTCCATCATCTTATGTGTACCATCTCCACTAAGGTTTTCCCTCTAATCAAGGGTTTCCTAGTTAACATATCTAGTGTTAATTGTGTATGAGTATTTTGTTGTGGTTTTTTATTATATTTCTCATATGGTTAAAATTTTAAAAAGTTGATAATTGTGATATTAGTTGGATATCTAATTCACCCCACCCCCCTAATTATATTGGTGGACTATAGATTCTAACATATTTTGTACTATAATGGTATCTTCAAGGATTTTACATCTATAATTACTCAATTCTATAGGAAAGAGGACCCTTCATGCCTTTTTAGTTATTTTTGATAGTTTTTTGACAAAAATCAATTGTCTACATACCTCCAATAGTTTAATTTTGTTTAGGCAGTATTAGGATAAATTAGGAGGTTCATTGTCGAAAGCTCTGACTTTGATATAGGTAAATATTTTTAATTGAATAAAATAACACCCATAGGTATCAATTACCTACATATCTTCCTCAAAGATCCTACAATATTATCTCCCTTATATCTCAAAGACTAACCTCTGTAAAATTACATCATTGACTCTTCTAAATTCTTGAAATGGTCTCCTGACTTGCAAATATTTGTAATACCCATAAATTTCCATGTCTTCAATAAATGGCTAATGGGGAATACCTTCTCATTACTTTAAAATAAGTAACTATAGAAAAAGTAACATGACATGAAGCAAAGGGTGAAATTAGCTAAGCCCAATAGTTCTTTGTGTAATCTTTCAGCTATTAGCTATACCCAATTAGTAAAATGTTCACCTCCTATAATTTTCTATAAGAATAAATACATCTAGTCCTCCAAATTAAAAATAAAATTCATTTCCTTTTACCCTATTTAAGAGGAAAAATATCACTACTACATTTGGGCTGAAATTGTGATGGCCACCTATCACCAAAGTGATAGCACCACAATTTGGCTCCCATTGGACATGCATCATACTTTTGTTATCACAAATCAAATTGACAAGTTCGTATGTGAAAATTGTGATAGATAAGGTTTTCATAACTTGGAACAAGACCAAAGTAAGATTTTATCTTTACATTGTCATAATTGTGATGACTATCTATGGGGAATGTCATCACATGTGCAACATGAAAGCAACTACTAGCCATCAGAATAAGTCGTTGCAATTATGACCACTTGTATTAATAATTTTTTTTTGGCTCAAAGTCTCATAATATATTCACATAGTTAGTTGTCATGAAATCATAGATTCACATAGTTATTTTTCATGCAATAATAGGTTAATATTGAGCTTCACTTGATTTTGAGAATAGTTTAATATTATCTGCTAATCAGGGCCAACCACGTGAAGGTGGAAGCTTATTTCTAGCCCCACCCCCATGCCCACTGACATCCAAAATTCCTATTAATATCTAAAATGTTTAAGAAAGGATAAATATTTAAAGTACAAAAATAGGTTCCAGACATACAAAATTGACATCATTTTCCCATCTTCAGGTGCATGCCATTTTTGCATCGCATCCAAAATAAGATTCCTCTACTCTAAATCATGAATGCATGTGTAGCTACATTCTCTATGCACGGGAAATAGGCCAAGCTAAAAACACCATAAAATTTACATTTATTTAATAGCTCTATGTAAATCTCTAACAAAAATGTAAAGTTGGGTTTTTCAGCTCCACTTAATGTCGTATTAATATGAGTTGAGATTGTATATTGAACTATGGCCTCCTTTTGCATTGCCTAAATCTAAGAGATTCACATAGTTAGTGTTGAAAGCAATTGATCAATTATATATTATCTTTGATGTTACACAAAATGACATACATTCACCAGTCAGTGTCTATCAAGCTCACTCATGCAATGAAGATAGTTCTCTGTGGCTACTAAGCACTCCTATGCATGCCAAATTTAGAAGATAGTGTCTATCAAGTTCACTCGGGAGACAAAAGAAAGTTGGAAGGTAACAAGTGTTAACCAAGCTAACTTAGTTACCAAAGAGAATTTGCAGATGGTAGTTTCTACCAAGTTCACTTGGTAGACCAAGAGATTTGGCATGAAAACTAGTGTTAACTAAGCTCACTTGGTTAGAAAAGGAATATCTATTTTGGTTAGTGTCTACTGAGTAGAGTTGGCTAGCAAAGGATTTTATTTTCTTAGCTTATTAAGTTAAATGAATGTGTTTGATGGTTTTAGCTGACTAAGAAGATGAATATTAATTACTGTAAGTTGTATTCAAGTTGACTTGAAAATGTATAAGATATAAATGTAATTTCAAGTTGGGGGATTGAATGTGAACAAGTGTGTGAAGAAAATGATGCTTAGAGGAAGAAAATTTGAAGGATAAAGAGAATATTCTTGTAGATCTACAAAGATATGTTCGATCAAGAAGGATAAGGTATTGAAGCCAAAATTGAGATCTATAATTTGAAATTTAGTTGCATTAAAAATCAGGTCATCTCATTGTTACTCTCTAACCATCATAGTAGTGATCTAAATCGCTTAACAGAGTTCGCTTAACAACTATTTGGTAATCCTCTAACAAGGCGGCATTTCTAGATTGAAGTGTCTAAAGACCTCTAAAATGTCCACTCCTAATAATAGAATTAAATCCTTGAACAAGGTCACACCTAATAGTGTATTTTATAAAATTTAATAGAGTTGGCTCCTAACAAGGCTCACTTTAGAAGAGTGAAAATCAATAACTAGTTGCAATTGATGTTTTTTCCCAAATTAGGTTCCCATGTTAAACCTTGGTGTCACTTGTGTTCATGCTATTTAATTTCATGTGTATGCATCTATGGTTAATTAAAGTTAGTCACAATTAACATCTTAAAGTTCAGTTATTTTTGTTACAACATTTGCTAATGTTAACTGAGTGCTTGTGTGTTTGTTGAGTTATAACATAATACAATTATTAGTTATGTTTTGATTTGTATTATCATCTAAGTGATCTAGGATTTATTTTTTGAGTAATTGATTCACCCCTCCCCTCTTAGTTACTCCCCTCATATTTCCAACAATTGGTATCAAAGCTCTTGGTGCTTGCAGAGATGGTTTCCAGGACCTAAGATAAATATTAGGATGTCTTACAAAAGAGAGATTCCCAAATTGAATAGAGATAAATTTGTAGCATGGTAGGAACTTATGAAGTTACATTTGGCAACCATTAGTGATTGAGGTTTGAAATACCTTAATAATCAATATAAGGCTCCTACTAGAACATTGATAGTTGAAGAGATTGCTGAAAAGAAAAATCATAATATCATGATGATTGATATTGCTTCTTCTCTTAACTTTGCTAAATTTGATGATGATAAAGGTTGTACTACTTCTCATGAAACATGGACCAAACTAAATGATATCTATGGAGGTGACGATAATGCAAGGAGAGCAGTCTTAGAGGCCAATTTAATTAGTTGAAGATGAGAACATTGCAAAATATGTTAAATGAATCAAAGTAAGTGTAAGTACAATCAAAGCCTCTAGAGGAGACATTGGTGATAAAATAATTTTAAGGAAGGTACTCAAAACCCTCTATGAAATTAGAGTGTCTTCTATTCAATAGATTAATTGTGATCCAAATAATAAGATAAATTTGGATGCTCTAGTGGAAAGATTGAATACTTTTGAGTTAGATAACTATGATAACTATGTTCCTAGTTCGAAAGGTATTGAGTCTACATTTGAAGCCAAGATTTCACTCAAGAAGAAACATGGAAAATAAAAAGCTAAATAATCTATAAGTGAAGAAGAAAAAGAAAGTTTTGATAGTGATCTTGAAGTTACTGAAGCCCTACTTGCAAGAAAATATCCCAAAGGCAAAGGAAAGTACAGAGGTAGGATTCCTTTAATATATTTTTCATATAAAGAAGTTGGTCACATTACTGCTAGGTGTTCAAGCATAGAAAGAAAAGATGAAAATAAAAGGATTAAGTACAAAAGAAAGAAGGAATTCAAGAGCTACAAGGACTACAAGGACAAAGGTAAGAAATTTTGTTTTATGGCTAAAGATTTTAATAGCAATGATGATGATGAAATGGTCTATATAGCTGTAAAAGATGAATTAGATGATGAGTTAGATAAGATGGTACTTATTTCTCATGCTAGTAAGAATGATACATGGATTAGTGATAGCATTTGTTCTCACCATATGATTAGTGAGAAATCTAAGTTTGAACATGGGTATCTGTAGGATCATGGTCAACCAAACTATGCTCTTAAGTGGCAATAAAAAATTAGAAAATTAGGGTTATGTCAACTTGATGTGAAATTTTCTACTTGTGATTAACTTTATATCAAAAAGTTGAGAGAAAAGAATCTCTAGAAAATTGAATCTAGTTTCTAAAATACTAGGACTTATCTCAAAAAAATAAAAAATTGTTTGGTCAAAATTTTGAATTTTAATGCAATATTACAATAATTTTAGAACAAAATTAAGAAGTAGACGTATGTCTGACCACCTTAATCAAAATCAAATGATAATATTTTTTAATAATATGCTAGATATAAGTAGTAGACTCATGCCTGGATGTGACACATATTTTTGGGTATTTTTATTCTAAATAAATAATTAACAATTAATTTACGACTTTAGCATTTTTGGAATAAAGAAACTCTCATGTCTGACCACCTTAACTAATTCAAAACTCTGCAAAATTCAATTTTTCATTTTTTTCCCTTATAGTAGAAGAAACATAGAATGTGATGCATCTTTTGGATTTAAAAAATGTTGTACCATTTGAAAGTTATAGTTGTTTTTCAAGTAGTGTGTCAGTCAACACTTTATATGTAACTCCATTAAAAAATAAGTAATAATTACTTACTAAACTCATAGTTTGACAAACCTTATATTTATGAAAAGATAAGAACATTCTTAAGAAACCCTATTTATTTCATCAATATTTGGTGAAAAAAAAGTTGTCAGCTACATGTTTGAAGTAAAAATCACATAAAAATAGGCCAAAAGAAAAATTTTAGGATGTTTTTAAAGTTGACCATATAGGTTTGGTATTAAAAAATATGGTAGACCTTATAAAGATATTAATTGTTTTCATTTATTATCAAGGTGGGTGGGAAAAAAGTTGGAATAGATTTTGAAATGGTTTGAGATATTTTAGAGCTACAGATTTTTAAGATCACCACTTTTTGGCACACCATGATCCTGCACATACCCAAATATGGAACACTATGATGGTGGAAGTATCAGATTTAGAAATAATAAACCTTGCTACATAAAAGAAAAAGGTTGTATTTCACTAACCAATGAACTTAGATGTGACAAACCCTACTAGGTGGAAGGACTAAAGAATTATCTATCGACTATGGCATAGTCGAATAATATTGGATTCAAGGTAGAATTCATGAATGGGAAGGCCAAGCTTCTAGATAGAAAAGCTAATCTAGTTGGGTCTAGTAATTAGACAAAAAGGTAACTTATTGTACCTAGATCTTAGTGAAAGTTCATATTTCATTTCTTAAGTAGAAGAAAGATGGTAATGGTACAAAAGGCTATGTCATGTGAATTTTGATAATCTAGTCAAAATAAGAAAAGACAAGAGAGTAAGAGGTATTCCTAGGTTGAGAAAACTCGATACAGGTCTATACAAAAATTATCAAATTGGAAAGATAGGAAATACTAGTTTCAAAAGCAAGAACTATCAATCAGAAGAAATCTTGGAGTTGGTTCATAAAGACCTTTGTGAGACCTTTGTGTGTATATGAGAAATGTTAGTATGCTAATAGAAACCAAATTTAAATAAAGCTTCTACAAACTAAACAAAATTCATAAACTTCAAGATAGACTAAGATGAACTCTCAATTGAGAATATGAGCCATTAATGGACTCTCTCAATGAGAAGCTCTCTTGTTGAGTAGATTTGTCTAAATAGATAGGATGTATGCTCAAGCTTATGCTTCAAAAAGGGCTTCAAATGGAGTTGGAATTTGGGTGTGAGTGTATGGTTTTGATGTAAAATGGCTTCTCAAAATGGCATTATGACTTTACTTCATGGATTGTGTTATTTTGCAAAGGGGAAGGATCCAATTTATAGGCAAGAGGCTTGAGGGTTTGAGGGCTAAGATGCAAGGATGGGAAAAAGCTTATGGAGGGCTCAGATTGCATGAGAGGAGAGCACATGGATTGTGCTTCCTTATAGCCAATTAATGAGTGACACATGTCACATGGTGAGAGGATGGAGGAAAGGGGAAGGATGAGTCAACAAAGGAGGCTCAAGGGATAAAATCTTCATAAAGACCCTCATAAAGACTTGTAAGAGCAATAAAAGGGCTTGTAAGAGTCATTTATGACCTAGTGGACTTCATAAAGTTTTATGGTTGAGATATTTTGAGGGTGATGAGAGCAATTTCGACTTGGACTTGATTAGGAAGGTTTTAAGCTTGTTTAGGCTTGTGCAAATGATTAGAGGATGGATTAGGATGGTTTAGGATTAGCTTAGGGATAGGCAAGTGGATGGCATTTAATGAGGGTGGGTGAAGGAGGAGATATTTGTTAACTTTGGCTTGGGTTAGGAAGTCTTAACTCATGTTTAGGGAATGTGACAAGGTTAGGAGGGGATTAGGATTAGTTTTAAAGACATCTTCTAGAAGAGTCTAGACTTTGGATGAGGATAAAGACTTTCTAGAATAGTCTAGAATTTTCTAGGATGAGGATGAAGACTTTCTAGAAGAGTCTAGAACTTCTTAGGATGAGGATAAATTAGATTTTTAAGAAATAAATAAAGTTTTATTTATTTCAAGGGTTTGGGTTGAGGAGATATTTATTAAAACTTTTTTAATAAACATGAGGATTAATATTTAATTTTAATTAAATATTTTGAGTTGGGGTTAGGGGTAGGAAATGATGAGATTAGCCTTTAATCGAAATTAAAGAAGGATTAGAAGATTTTGGAAGAGGTTATTGGTCATAAGGAAATTGGCCAAGTTTTGGGCAAAAAATAAATTTTTTATTTATTTTAGGATTTTTGGTCAATTTATTAATTAAATAATTAATAAATAAGAAAATAATGTTTAAATAAGATTTAAACATTTTTGGGAGGGATTCCTTAATTAAATATTTTTAATAAAGATAAAGGGATTTAATGGCATAAAAATTAATTAATAAATGATGATGTCATCAGGACTTTTTCAGAAAATAAAAATACTTTATTTTCTAAAGGTTTTTAGGTGTCTACATTTTGCCCCTCTTTGATGTGATGCTGCAAGTGGCATGGCATCAAAGATAAGAAAATAAGATGCCCAAGGCTAGAGCAGAAGAGGAGAGAATGGACTGTGAGATGCCTCCTCAAGAAGGCAACGGGGAGAGAAAGTGAGGCTTGATGGCTTCTTGAAATGTACAAGAATCTCGGATGAGCAAGGAAACTCAGATTGGCAAAGAGAAGGGGCTAAATTAGCTCAAACTCTCACTATGGGAGAATGATAAAGGAGAATCAGATGCACAAGAGGAAGCAAGCTTAAGACTTTAGGGAAGGTGGAGGATGAAGGAGCGGAGTGCTATAAAAAGGAATCTAGGATAGGGAGATGGATGAGGGGATTAAAAAGCTGATGCAACAGGATTTCAAAGAGTCAGATTGGTGGAAGATGGGTTTCGGAGATCCCTAGGACTAGGATTGTGGATCTCAAAAGATGAGGCTTGGTGGATTGATTTGGATTGGTGGATCCCTAAGACTAGGATTGTGGATCCCTAAAGCTAAGAGTGAGGAGTGATTCAAAGAGATACTGATGCATAAGCTGGGGTAGGAGAGATAAATGCTGGATATGGATGGGGGATAATGGAGATGAAGGAAAACCATTGAAGCTTTTTGAGCGGGGGGATACTTCAAAGAGAAGTACCACCATATAGTTGAGCACTAGATTTGCTATAGGACTATTGGTTAATTGCCAGGGTTACCAAGAACATCAAGGCCTTTTTACCAACCGTCCAAAGGACTGACGAACTGACTCAAAAAAAACACACAAGGATTGCCCCAATATCACACATGAATCCCAGAGGAAGCAGCGTGGAAACGACACTAGGTAACCCACAAGCAGAAAATGAAAACAAGCAAAAGACCTGATCAAGACCTTACGCTCTAATTGCCCCATTCGCAGCATACCATGATATGGAAGATCATGGCAACCTTGAGGAGGGAACAAAGAGATTGCTTGGAAAAGATATTTCAAGACCCAAAAGGGAAGATCCCAAATCAAAAGAAAGCGAAAATCCAAAAGAGAACTGTTTGCCAACGAGATGGGTAGGACAAGGTACTAACGGACCAAGATCAGACATGAGGAAAGCTATATCCTGCAAGGACCTATCGGAGAGCACCGAAGCTGGTGGATTTGGATAAGTGATGCGTCTGTAAAGCTGAACTAAGAAAGATAACACTTTGGTGATAGGAAATCTAGCTAAAGGATGCATTGGAATATCTAACCAAAGTGTGCAATGTGTGCAAGATGTTGACCAAGGACGAACTGACACGAACGCTGGATAGATATAATGGTACTAAGCTAAAGAGGATGTACAAGCTGATGGACCAAGATATGTTACAAATGTACAAGTCTTTTCATTTTTTGGTTTTTTGTGAGATGGAAATGTTTGTGAAGGATGGGATGTCTATAATAAGTGATAGGTGGATAGGTAGATGGTTTGCGAAAAGATTAAGTGAAAATGGGGTTTTGTGTGTGCACGTGATAGTATACAAGCTAGGATACAAGATTATTTATAGGCTGAAATATGGTACAAACCTTGGACAAGATTCGGATAGACAAGGTATGGTACAAGATTTACAAGGTATAATACAAGCTTTGGTACAAGATTTACAAGCTATACAGGAGGTATTTACAAGCTTCATCAGATTTTGGATATTTGGTTGGAACACCAAGGGAAAAAGCAAGTGTGTCTTATGGGATGGTGGGTAAATGGATGAGGGATAGGATAGTGATAGATAATGGATTAGTCTTTAGTACACAAGGCGCCTGAATTACCAGGTTTTCACCAAGGTACCTATCCAAGGTGCTTGAATTGCCAAGTTTTCACCATTGGACGCTTATTTCTCTTTACTATTTTTTTCTTTTGTATTTTTCAAAAGCCTGGTATACCAAGGATCTTCAAGCATAGAACTTCTTGAGATGAATGATGTTAGTAGGATCATTCATTAGTTCTCCTTCTGGTGTAGATAGCTGATAAGCTCCAGAGCCAAAGGAAGCAGTGACAACATAAGGACCAAGCCATGTAGGTTCAAACTTGCCTTTCTTTTCTCAATCTACTTGGACTTTCATGTTTTCTTTGAGGACCATGTCACCTGGTTGAAAGTGTCGTGGAAGCACCTTCTTGTTGAAATTTATTTTGAGACGAGTTTGATAGACTGTGAGATGATCATAGGCTTGTTCCTGTTTCTCGTCTAAGAGATCTAGCTGGGTGAGTCGAGCTACTCTATATTCTTCATGTGATATTTGCCCTTGCAAAGATATGTGCAAGGAGGGAATTTCAACCTCTATAGGTAGTACCACTTCGGCACCATAGACTAGGGAGTATGGAGTTGTGCCTTTGGATGTACGGAAGAAAGTTCGATAGGCCCATAGGGCTGGATTTATTTGTAGGTGCCAATCACGGCCGGAATGATTGACAACTTTCTTTAGAATTTTGAGGGTTTTGTTAGTTGCCTCTACCTGGCTGTTACCTTGTGGGAAATATGGGCTAGAAAAGCAGTGATGGATGCGGAGGGAAGTGCATAATTCTTTCATGTTGAGATTTTCAAAGTTACCTCCGTGGTCGTTGAAGATGGTGGATGGGATGCCGAAGCGGCAAACAATGTGGTACAAGATGAACTTGGAGACCTGAACTCCTGTAGCTGAGACTAGGGGGACTGCTTCCACCCATTTAGTGAAATAGTCTGTAGCTGTTATTATCCATTTATGTCCATTAGATGAGAGGGGTGTGATAGTTCCAACTAGATCAAGGCCCCAACAAGTGAAAGGCCAAGGTGGTGCAATAGGCTATAGATCCTGTGCTAGAGCATGCACAAGATTTGCATGCTGCTGACATGGGAGACACTTTCTGACAAAGTCACAGGAGTCTTCTTCAATGGTAGGCCAATAGTAGCCTGCTCTAAGGATTTGTCGCGCTAGGACAATACCACTCGTGTGGGCACTGCAAAGTCCAGAGTGTACTTCCTTTAACACCATCGCGGCCTCATTTTGCTCTAAACATCGAGAGAGAGTATCGTGATAACCCCAATGATATAGGGTATTGGCTATGATAACGTAGCAGGATGATTTTCGAATGAGGTTCTGGTGTTGGGTACGTGTGAGGTGAGGGGATATGATACCATCGTTAAGGTAAGCATGAATCTCATGGTACCAAGGGGATTGGGGACCAACCAAGATACAAACATGGTTTGAATCCTCATTCGCATAGGCGGGTGTGAGGAGCTGCTCCACTAAAAACTCATACTGTGTAGCTGCTTGGGGAATTTCCAAGAGCGAGCCTATAGTAGCCATTGCATCTGCTGCTTTGTTCTGTATTCGAGGCACTTGTGTAAACTGAAGCTTTGTAAAATGTTGGATTAGCTGATCAACCAGCTCTTTGTAGGGTAATAGCTTTTCATCTTTGGTTTGATATTCATTTAGGGCTTGCTTGATGATGAGCTGAGAATCGCCAAAGATTTGTAGCTCAACAATGTTCCATTCTGCAGCTATCTTTAATCCTGCTATGAGGGCCTCATATTCAGCTATATTGTTGGTGCTAGGGAATTGTAGCTTGAAGGCTTTTGGAATGTAATCTCCTTGAGGTGTGACCAACAATATTCCTGCCCCTGATCCATGAGATGTGTATGAGCCATCAAAATAAATTTTCCATGGGGGTTGTTCTTCAATTAGACAGATATGCTCATCTGGAAATTCTGTGATCAATGGATAAGCATCTATTAGAGGTGCATCAGCTAGGTGATCTGCTATAGCTTGCCCTTTGATTGCCTTTCTATCCACATACTGGATGTCAAATTCTCTAAGGAGCATAACCCATTTGGCCAAACGGCCTGTAAGTGCTGTTCTAGAGAACATATACTTGAGAGAGTCAATCTTGGAGACTAGTTGGATGGTATGACTCAGCATGTAATGGTGAAGCTTTTGTGTTGAGAAAACAACTCCCAAACAAGCTTTTTCCATAGGAGTGTAATTGAGTTCATAACCAACTAGGGTTCTACTGATGTAGTAGATGGCTCTTTCTCTGTTGTAGTCATCAAGCTGTGCTAGAAGTGCCCCTAGAGCAGTAGGTGTTGCTGATATGTACAAAATCAGGGGACAACCAGGAACTGGTGGAACCAAGATAGGGGGATTGATGAGATACTGCTTGAGATGGTCGAAGTTGCGTTGACATAAAGGATCCCACTTGAAGTTCTCATCCTTCTTCAGTAAATGTGAAAATGGTGTACACTTATCTGCAAGCTGGAAGATGAAGCGCCGAACAGATTGGAGCTTTCCTTGAAGAGAGCGAAGTTGTCACAGTGTCTGGGGAGGAGGCATGTCTAAGATAGCCTTGACCTACTTGGGGTCGATCTCTATACCTCGTTTAGAAACTATGAAACCTAGAAGCTTGCCAGATGTGACCCCAAAGACACATTTCTTGGGATTCAGCATGAGATGATATTTGGCTAACCTATCAAAGACTTTCTCCAGGTCAGCAAGATGATCCATGAAGGTATGAGACTTGACCAAGATATCATCCACATAATCCTCCAAAATTCTATGGATGAGATCATGAAAAATGGCTGTCATAGCTCTTTGATAGGTAGCCCTAGCATTCTTTAGGCCAAAAGGCATCATGTTGTAACAAAAGGTTCCCCAAGGGGTAGTGAATGCTGTCTTATGCTGATCCTCTTCTGCAATCTTGATTTGATTATGCCCAGAAAATCCATCCATGAGGGAAGAAATTTCATGTCTAGCTGTAAGATCTACAATCATATCTATGTTGGGCAAGGGAAAATCATCTTTTGGACAATCTTTGTTAAGATCTCTAAAATTAGTGCAAATTCTGATGTCACCGGAAGGTTTAGTGACAGGGACCATGTTGGAGATCCACTCTGAGTAGTCGATAGGTCAGATAACCTTAGTAGCTAACATTCTTTCTAATTCAACTTTGACCAATAATGCCACCTTGGGGTGCATTTTTCTAAGCTTTTTTCTGACGGGCTTGATCTTTGGATCAACTACAAGATGATGAACTACAAGCTTTGGATCAAGTCCTGGCATGTCCTGATATGACCATGCAAATTGGCCAATGTTCTCTCTTAAGACCTCAAAGAGGAGGTCAGCTTGGTCTTGTGATAGGGATGCAACAATGTGAACAAGTCTGGGGATCTCTAAAGAACCAATGTTGACTTCTCGAGTATCCTCAATTAGAATAGAAGACACCTCTAGTCGATTATCTTGAGGAGGCAATGCTAAATCCTCATGTTCTTCTGGATTTTCTTTCTGAGGGGTTCTCTTCATTGCCTTAGCTAGTCTTAGATTCACCTTAGTTCCAGTTTTGGGTGTATCGGAACTAGGTTGGGGATTTTCTCCAAAATACCCCTTGGGATCTAGCTTGTAGATATAGGCGGGATCTGGCTTTGTTTTCTTGTGAGGAGTTTCAGCTCCCATGAATCTTAGAAGTGCCTCCTTTGATGTGAACTCATTGATGTGTATGACACTTGGTTGGTCCCAATCTATGAGTTGTGGATGGGCGAGTGGTAGGTCAATGAGGTGGATGGATAGTTCTTGGAGAACAGAGTCTCTGAGGGAGATTTGGTCTAGGATATCGTCGTAGGCTCTCTTTTCAACTTCCTCAGGAATGTCTTTGATTTTGAAAAGGTTGCGGTGAATGTTTAAAAAAGTGTGACCATTCTCATTGGTGCCCCCAATTGTGGGTATGCCAAAGCCAAGACCTGACTTCGATTCCCACTTGTGTGCGTCGATGGGGCACTGCATGCCTCTTTCTTCTGGTCCTAGACCACCACCTTGATAGTTCCATTTGTCAGTGATGAGCTTATGTTCTTGGGGATACTTTTGGCTGAAGTGATCAAGGCGTGCTTGATTTCTTTGAGGTGCATCCTTATGTAACCATTTGTTGATATCTGGAGTGAGCTCCTCATGAAGAGGGATTTTTGAGGATACAAAGGTTGTTGGGACAAACTGTTTGTATCAAGGAGGTGGAACCTCCTTAGCTTTTTGATATGTCGATCGTCCATGGGCATGTGGATCAAGTGGGAGTGCCCTGACAGCAAATGCATCTGACAGACTATACTCTCCACAACCTTTGTTATTGATCTTCACGATAGACAGGGTAGAGGCGAGGATGGTTTCTGGGTCATTATAAGTGTGGGATGAGCTGGTGATGGATGTGCCGATATCAATTCCAGGGAAATGGTTTGTAAATGAAGCTTCAACCGCATTGCAGTAAGCAAAGGGTTCTGGATTGGCATGGATGGTTAGCTCAGTGCCTTGATGCAGAAATTTGATGCACTAATGGTAAGTGGATGGAATGGCTTTCATGGCATGAATCCATGGGCGACCGAGGAGGATGTTAAATGGTAGGTTTAGATCAATAACATGGCAGAGTGTCTCTTGGATGACTGGCCCAACCTTGATTGGTAGCAAAATAGTTCCTTCTGTGGTTCTTTCCAAGTTGTCATAAGCTTTGATGGTGATAACCTCACTGATGATATCTGCCTCAGTATACCCAGCTTGTTTTATGAATTTTAGGGTGCAAATATTCAAGGCTGATTCATTATCTATCATTACTCTTTTTACAGCAAAGTTGGATACCATGATGGCTATGCGAAGCAGAAGGGTGTGATTTGGCTCGACCACAGGTATGTCGGTGGGTTTGAACGATAGGGCACATGAGGATGAGAGGTGTCCAACAAGATTACGAAAATTAGTAGCATTGATATCAGAAGGGACACAAGATTCTATGAGAGCACTGTCAAGGATGTTCTTGTACACAGGACTAGTGCGAAGAAGGTCTAAAATGGAGATTTGGGCTGGCATGTTCCCAAGGTGTTCCAAGATATTGTATTGGCTTTTTGATGGAGCTGATGGTGTTGGTGTAATAGGTGGGCCTGCGATGTTAAATTGCACTCTTTGAGTGGTGACTGCACACTCATTGTTTGGTCCTTGGATATTGATAACATTGATGGAAGGCTCTTTCTCAGATATACAACCTATAAGGCTACCATAGTCTATATAGGATGAAGTGTGGTCATTGTTCTTCCCATGCTGTTGGTTTGGCTGACGGTTGTTGGTGTTGTTGTTGTTGGTTTGGATAGGTGCTTTTGCGGGATTTTGGTTGTGGTGTGGAGGAAAAGCATTTTGATAGATCTGTAAGCCTGCATTGGGAGAGGTTTGGGCACCAACAGTGATTTCCTTCCGATCAATGAGGTCCTGCACATAGTCTTTCAGTTTCATGCATCTGAGGGTAGTGTGACCTTTTACCCTATGAAATTTGCAGTACTCATTATCTTTGTACCATGCAGCTTTGGATTGGCTTGGGTCAATTTTCTGGGTAGGAGGAAATTTGATGAGGTTTTCTTTGACTAATTTCTCAAAAATGACATCCAATGGCTCACCAAGGGGTGTATAGTTTCTAGGTGTCGGTTGGAATCTAGGCTTTTGTCCTGCAGCTACATTGATGGCATTAGCTTGATTGCTAGACCCTTGGAAGTTGGGTCTTGGATTGTGGTTTTGATAGCTTTGGTTATTCTGTTGTTGGTAGTTGATAGCTTGTTGATTTTTTGGTTGATATGGTGGGTTGGACTAGTTGTGAGAAGGACCAACAATATTCACATGTCTAGTGTCAGTGACGCCATCTGTTGCAACGTGCTTTTTTTTGTTCCAATACCTAGACTTGTCATTGGAATGTGATTGATTTTGGTTGGCTTCCTTGTAAAGCTTGACCACACCATCTTTAATGAGTCCTTGCTTAAGGATCATTCCTTTCTCTTTGATATCTTTGTAGGTTTGCAAATAGTTCATGGTCATGTGGTGAGCCAAGCTAGGATGGGCATTATCAATAAACATTTTCACCACATGGCGTTCTGGCAAGATGCAGGATATGTGGGTGGTAAGGGTTTTCCATCTTTGTAGGTATTCGGCAAGGCTTTCTCCACCTTTTTGCTTGGTGTGGACAAGATCAACTATTGATAGCTCTGTTTCAACAAGATGGGCATATTGCGCTACAAATTCCTTAGATAATTCAGCAAAGTTTTTAATTGTGCCATAGGGGATTCTATAAAACCATTCAAGAGCTGGTCCAGCTAAGCTTTTGGGAAAAAGGTGCAAGAGGAAGACATCATTGTATGCTACGTCCTGGCAGTGCATGTAAAATTCTTTGATATGTGTGACAGGGTCTCCTTTTCCTCTAAATTTGTCAAATTTGGGTACCTCAAAGTGTTTGGGAAATGGTGTCATGGTAATGGCTCTGTCAAATGGGTAAGGACACACATTCTCAAACTTGAATGTCTTCGGATCATTCCCTTCTTGGATGGCTTTCAGAGCTATCTTCATTTGCTCCCATTTTGAATTGACAGGTGATGGCTGGGGTGCCCCCAATGTAGGAGTGCCTTGAGGTAGGTATGTGTTGGATGGGGCCACTGAATATGGATGGCTATGAGGGATTTGCTGATAGGGATTGTACATTGTTTGGGTAGCTGCATGGTGGATGACAGGTTGCTGAGGGGAAGGTGGCGCATATTGCTGCATGTGCTGCGAGGCTTGCTGTTGATATGGGATTTGAGGTTGGGATTGAGGAACATAAGCTGGCTATGGGATAAATGGATTGCTTTGTGGAGGTAAGGTATAAGATGGTTGAGAGGCTTGGGGAAAGGATCGGGGGGCTTGTGGGGTTTGACCAATATATGTGGGTTGTGCCCCCATTTGGGATGGTATCTGCAAATAATCGGTGGTTGGATGGGGTGGTGGATTACCTCCTAGAAGTGGCATTGAAAAGTAGTTGGTAATTGGAGGTAATGGATTAGTTGGTGGTGGATGTGGTGAGAATTGAAAGCTTGGGAATGGAACTGATGGGGTTTGATAGCTTTGTGGTTGGATTTGGAAGCTTGGTAGAGTGGTGGCAGGGGCTGGGGTCACTTGGGAGTTTGGTAGAAAATTGGTAGTAGCTTGTGGGATTTGATAGCTTTGTGGAGTGAGGGTAGTAGCTTGTAGATTTGTGGCTAATGGTGTTGAGCTCCCAAGACCTAATGGAAATGATGGGATTGTGCTTTGGGCTGCAGTGAACAAGCTGGGGGTGATGAAAGGTTGATTACTTGGCCCCATGGGTGGCATCCCTGTTTTATATTGCTGAGGTTGGCCAAAGATGCTAGCACTGATTTGGGAGATGGGTGGATTTGGAAGGCTGGGTTGGGGGGCAGCAGCAGCAATAGTGAAGGGGGTGAACGGTGAGCTATTTTGGGTAAAGGGGGTTTGGAGCGGAGAGGTATGAACCAAGGATGGAGTGGTGGTGGATGGGTTGGCTTGCGGCATGGAGATTTCAACTTGGGTGGATGATGGTATGTTTGGGTCTGTTGGATCATATGGATTGGCTGGAGGCTCTTCTTTTGGCATATATTGAGGATAATTTGGATCATAAGAGCCTATGGGTGGTGGTAGCTACCCAAACAATGGGTGAGATGGATCTGATAATGGAGGGGGTCTTCCAAAGTCAAAGGTTCCTATATTTTCCCTTCGAAAATTAGCCATGATTGTCTCTTTATTCTTGTCTATAATGACATTTACCAATACTGCATTTCCTGGTTGGTTCATGAAAGCTTCAATGTTAGTACATGATGGCATAGCTTTCTCTGGGCTAAACGATGGCTAAGTGCTCAAGGGGGGTGAGGTTGTTCGATCCAAATGATAGGGCTTCATTGTTTCTTTCTTCTTGGCTAAGCGAGTGACGGGTGGCATGAAAAATGCTCCTAGGGATGAGATGCAATAATGCTGATGGATGCAAAAGGGGGAAGGCTTCTCTATGAAAATGATTTCCTAGGTTAAGGCAAAGCTATATGACAAAACCTAAGGAGGACTGGGTTGGAGATTCTAACTTCAAAGATATGTTGCCAAAGCACGAAAGGTCTGCTTTCCTATGTGCAAGCTTGGTGGTGATTGTGTCAACTTAAGGATAGACTGATGATCCTTTAGGAAGAACACGAGATTGACCACTTGTGGATCCCAACCTTTAGCTCAAGGTGATGAGGGATAACAAGTGACAAAGCTGGATTACCCTAGACAAAGCTCTGTCAAAGGGATAACCTTGGCAAGATTGATGGATTTGGAAGATTTTAGGAGTGGCAAACTTTTGGCAAAAGTGACAACAATTTTGAAGGCTTGGATGTGAGGTTTTGATTGCTGGCTAGATGGTTTGATTCTAAATGAGATGGATGAGCTAATAATGCCTAAGGGGATAACCTAAGATGGCTGGCTTTTCTACAAAGATGACTCTAAAGTGAAGCTCATCCAAGAAGATGTGGAGAAACAAGGGTGTCTAATCATAAAAATCATGCCTAGTTGGTAAGGCATAAGAAGGATTAACTCCTGGATGTTGGCTAAATTTGATGGTGCGCTCTAACCAGGCCTCTTGAAGTGCTTCGTCGGTAGCTTTGTCCTCTGCTTTGTGGAGTTTGGCAATTCGTGGGCTTGGTGTTATTTCTTTTCTCTTGGCTGAAAGTTCTTGGTATGCTAGAGATGGTTTGAGTTTAACTTTGTGGAACTTCTATTTGAGTTTGGGTTTCTCTGACATCAATTTTTGAATTTTCTTGGCTTTGAGAGATCTTGGTTGTTTTGCTTCAACTCGTTCAACTTCTGGAATAGGCAGTGACTATGCTAAGTATGCCCTAAGCTAGGATTGACCAAGTTTGGCAAACATTCATTCAACAAATAAAAGATCAAGTAATAGATAGAAACAACCAGATAGAAGTTTTTGATTCTCAGAAAGTGATACTTGCGCCAAGGAGTGTGTATGTTCTACAAATGTTTCGATCAGTCACCTCAAACACATTAACATCCTAGATGGTTGTCTACAAGGTTGACAGTTGGTTTAGCTAAGGAGTCCTCGATATACCCAAGGTACGTGAGGCCCAAATCCGTAGATGAGACCAAAAAGATGTCACACAGCCGAGAGGAGCGGTAACCCACTTCTCCTCTTTCACTTCTCAAGGGTATAAAGTTCCTTGAGGCTTAGCCTGAGTGACAAAATCTTGATCCCAAAAGAGGTGTCTTTCGATTCACCTCCCAATTCTTATACTCCGCCAGAACGCTAGAGTTGAGGTCATCCAAGGGGTGATGAAATCCCCAAGCAGGCCTCATAAAAAGAAACAAGGTTTTGGATCCTAATCTTATGCACCCAAGATGGCCTCGAAAGACGACAAGGGGAGAGAAGACTTGGATGACCTTGGGCTAAAAAACACGCTTGTTCATTTACCAACTAAATCTTATGTGTGCTAATCTAGACTTTGCAAGCACTCATGTTTAAGAGACAATGTTCAATTCCAACTTGAAGCGCCAACAAAAGTAAATCGATCGAAGAATGCAAACAATAAGAAGAGTTAGGGTCAACAAAAGCAAACTCGCGTGCCCAGAGGCCCTCCACGTCAAGTATCGATTAATTTTCTTTAAGGCATTCAAGATTGAGTGTGAGTTTGTTTTAAGCCCAAAACAAAAGTGTGTGAGATTCGATTTCAAGCGCGCGCTCGGAGGCTCTCCACGTCAGTTGTTGTTCAATTTTAGTGCCCAAACTTGAAGTTTGATCGATTTAATCTAGAGTTTTGATCATTTAAGAATTTTGATAAAGTTAAAGCAAACATTCAAAGACCAAGTGAGTGAGTTATATTGTGGAACATTTAACACCTTTTTCAAGTAGACCCATCTCCATAAATGGCACTGAGATTGCAACCAATGGTTAATATTTGATGGGTGATTAGAAAAGAGCTGAGTCCAAGGAACTGCTCAAATTGATTTTTGCAAATTTGTATTTTAACTTAACAAGGTTTCTTAAATGTCCAAAAATCAAACTTTACCTAGATTGCATGTGGAAAAGAGATTTGTTTTGTTCAATTTTTAGAAGCTCCAAATGAAGTGTTTGATATTGCAATGGTTAATTGATCCTTAGAATTCAAGATTGGATTTTTTGTTTTAATCATGCATTCAAAAAAAATTTGATTTTAATCCATGGCATTCAAGAGTGATTTTAGCAACATGCATTCAAAGAAAAGTGGTTAAATATTCAAGTGTTTTCTTTTGAGCATTCAAGATTGAGATTTTGTGTATTGTTTTAAGAACTTTGAAGTGCTTTGTTTTAACCTTAGATCATTCAAGATTGTTTTGGACTCAAAAGTGAAAATGACTCTTTGGACTTTGGTTTTCATTCAAGATTTTGTGTTCTAGTTTGCATATTTTAAGCCCAAAAATGATATTCCTAGATTGTTTTGATGCATGAAAATCCTAAGAAACATTCAAGATTTTGCAATAAGACATTTTTTTGGAACAAATAACAAAGCTTTTAGGACAATTTTTGGAAACCATTTAGGTCTCTTAGTTTTTATGAGATTTTTTGAAAGAATTTTAGTGTGCACTTAGTGTTGATTTTGAACCTTTTGAAATGGAAACTTGAAGTTCTTTTTAAATTCCCAAAAATGAAGTGTTCCTAATTTTGCATGAATGCATCTAAAACCTTGATGTTGCAAGGATGCAAATGATTAGATTGGTTTAGTTTCACTTGTTAAAAGATTTTTCTTTCTTGCAAATTTTTAATTTTTCAATGGATTTAAGTATGATTTGGGGGTTCATTTTAAGCACTAAAAAGAAGTGTGTATGATTTTTCTTCCTTAAAAAAAAATGGCCAAGATCTCCCACAAGAAGAAGAAGAAGAAGTAGATGGAATAAGAAGAATATAGACAAGAAGAGGAAGAAGAATTTCAAGTTCTTTGTCCACCTATAAGCTTGAAAAATCTGCAAACACTATGAGATAGATTATGAGTTCCTTTGTCTTCTTCATGCTCATGTGGACCTACAAAACCAATTTATACAATCCTACCAATCACAAAAACAAGAAAAATTAGACAAAATCTGCAAATAACATACAAAACTTTGACTGAAAAAGCTAATGAAGATGACCCATGCGGGATCCCACCGGGCGTGCCAAAATGTATATGAGAAATGTTAGTATGCTAATAGAAACCAAATTTAAATAAAGCTTCTACAAACTAAACAAAATCCATAAACTTCAAGATAGACTAAGATGAACTCTCAATTGAGAATATGAGCCATTAATGGACTCTCTCAATGAGAAGCTCTCTTGTTGAGTAGCTTTGTCTAAATAGATAGGATGTATGCTCAAGCTTATGCTTCAAAAAGGGCTTCAAATGGAGTTGAAATTTGGGTGTGAGTGTATGATTTTGATGTAAAATTTCTTCTCAAAATGGCATTATGAATTTACTTCATGGATTGTTTTATTTTGCAAAGGGGAAGGATCCAATTTATAGGTAAGAGGCTTGAGGGTTTGAGGGCTAAGATGCAAGGATGGAAAAAAGCTTATGGAGGGCTCAGATTGCATGAGAGGAAAGCACATGGATTGTGCTTCCTTATAGCCAATTAATGAGTGACACATGTCACATGGTGAGAGGATGGAGGAAAGGGGAAGGATGAGTCAACAAAGGAGGCTCAAGGGATAAAATCTTCATAAAGACCCTCATAAAGACTTGTAAGAGCAATAAAAGGGCTTGTAAGAGTCATTTATGACCTAGTGGACTTCATAAAGTTTTATGGTTGAGATATTTTGAGGGTGATAAGAGCAATTTCGACTTGGACTTGATTAGGAAG
The DNA here is from genome assembly GCA_028749045.1 of Cupressus sempervirens. Taxonomy (NCBI): domain Eukaryota; kingdom Viridiplantae; phylum Streptophyta; class Pinopsida; order Cupressales; family Cupressaceae; genus Cupressus; species Cupressus sempervirens. The sequence goes on along the minus strand of CM053792.1, from coordinate 79,324,321 downwards.
GTTTTAAGCTTGTTTAGGCTTGTGCAAATGATTAGAGGATGGATTAGGATGGTTTAGGATTAGCTTAGGGATAGGCAAGTGGATGGCATTTAATGAGGGTGGGTGAAGGAGGAGATATTTGTTAACTTTGGCTTGGGTTAGGAAGTTTTAACTCATGTTTAGGGAATGTGACAAGGTTAGGAGGGGATTAGGATTAGTTTTAAAGACATCCTCTAGAAGAGTCTAGACTTTGGATGAGGATAAAGACTTTCTAGAATAGTCTAGAATTTCCTAGGATGAGGATGAAGACTTTCTAGAAGAGTCTAGAACTTCTTAGGATGAGGATAAATTAGATTTTTAAGAAATAAATAAAGTTTTATTTATTTCAAGGGTTTGGGTTGAGGAGATATTTATTAAAACTTTTTTAATAAACATGAGAATTAATATTTAATTTTAATTAAATATTTTGAGTTGGGGTTAGGGGTAGGAAATGATGAGATTAGCCTTTAATCGAAATTAAAGAAGGATTAGAAGATTTTGGAAGAGGTTATTGGTCATAAGGAAATTGGCCAAGTTTTGGGCAAAAAATAAATTTTTTATTTATTTTAGGATTTTTGGTCAATTTATTAATTAAATAATTAATAAATAAGAAAATAATGTTTAAAAAAGATTTAAACATTTTTGGGAGGGATTCCTTAATTAAATATTTTTAATTAAGATAAAGGGATTTAATGGCATAAAAATTAATTAATTAATAAATGATGATGTCATCAGGACTTTTTCAGAAAATGAAAATACTTTATTTTCTAAAGGTTTTTAGGTGTCTACATTGTGGACCTATTGGAATAGAGAGCTATAAAGATAAGTATTTCATTTTATTTTTTGATGACTATTCTAGAATGATGATTGTAATGTATTTAAAAGAAAAATATGAAGCTTTTCAAAAGTTTAAATGGTATCTTGCTAGATTTGAGAAAGAGACATGAAAGAAACTAAAATGTCTACGGTTAGATAGAGATGGTGAATTCATCTCTAATGAATTCATGAATTTTGTATTAAGAAAGGAATCAAAAGACAAGTACCAACACTTAGTACACCTTAGTAGAATGGTATAATAGAAAGAAGATCTTATCCATCATGTTTTGTGTGCAAGAACTTTGATGATAAAAAAGAATGTTACAATCAAATACTAGAAGGAAGAAATCAATACTATAATGCTTACCTTGAATAGAGTACAACTAAAGAAAGACTCAATTCAAATGCCTTATAAAATATGGTATGGCTATAAACCCAATGTAATTTACTTCAAAGAATTTGGCAACAAATGTTATATCTTAAAGGAATATAGGAAAGGTAAATTCGATGCCAAAGGTGATGAAGGCATATTCCTAGGATACACCTATAAAAGAAAAGAATATAAATATTTGAATTTTTCAAATCATAAGATCATAGAAATTGCATATGTAAGAATTGATGAGTTTGTAGAAAAGAGTGAAGAAGAAAGTAACAAAGAACCTAAAGATTACAAAAGGTTTGTGCACAATGAACCTGATACATTACTTGATCTAATTAGAATTTAACAAGCTTCATTTCTTGAGTCCCCAAAATCTCTAGAAGTGCCTAAATTACAACTAGTGTAACATGAGTCACAGTCTGAAGGACCCAAGTCATAGTCAGAAGCTATCGAGTTGCAGCTAGTGCAACCTGAGTCATCTGAAGGACCCAAGTCACAGACAATGGGGCCTAAGCTTGAAGATCATGCTGAGCTATGTAAAAAAAGTTCTAAATCCAAAGTACATGTATTAGCAAGATATGTTAAAAAAAACCATGCACCTAAGCAGATCATTGCAGACAAGTCTAATGGTAAAATGAGAAGAAACAAATTGAAAGGTACATGTTTGCTCACTGAATTTGAACTTAGAAATGTTAAAGATGCTTTGGATAATGAAAGTTGATTTGAAGTAATGAATGAAGAGAAAGAAAAAATATGTAGTGCCTCTCCCATTTGACTTCAATAAGTCATCGTGATGGATGCAACCTTGTTGATCTTTAGTTGTGATGGACCATGATTGTGACCATGAGTGGTCTACACTGTTGAGGTGTTTGGATTTATATTTCTATATCAATTGCTTTAATTATGCTTTTGACTGATCTATGAGATTATGATATGATTTATGGTTCACTAAGGTTTGTACTAGTTCTTACCATGATCGATGTGGTATCATGAGGTTGTTCCATGATTACCCTGAGATTTGTATAGAGATTGCACTGTGTACTATTACCATGCTACAATGGCCTAGGTTCCTGTAGCAGTGGGTAGTCATGTTTATGACTGTGTTTGCTTATATCTTTTAAGTGCCTCTAAGTGTTGTTTAAATAATCATTATTAAATTTTTAAGTAATTAGAAAAGAATTGTTCATGTTGGATTATTTGGTTATGTGATGTGGACATTTACCTTGTTATATTTTGATCTGAGAGACATCTGTTACTTATGTGATGTTTTATATTTGAGAGGACTTGAGGGTCAGATGTTATACTTTGATTTTAGTATCATAGATTTTAGAATTCTATGTTGTTCAGTTGATCATATTGCATAAAGATGTCATTTTCACATGATAGTGTGTTTTATAATGATATCTGGTTATCTGGTATTTGGACATACCTCTGATTATGTTAGGTGATGGATTTAATGCTATGGTTATTTACTTCATTCTTGCATTGTTATGCTTTATGTGAACGTGAGTGATGTAAATAGATTATTTTAATATAATTAAATAAATGGTTAAATTAGGTGATTTAATGCATTTATTGCTTCGACTATGTTATTATATGCAATTGCACTTGATCGTGTTGTTTAGTGTGCATGATTTATATCTCTGGTAGTGGCACATGGAGTTAGTGATTCAGCCATTCATATTTTACCAATGTTGTCCTTATATGGTCAATGTATCCTTATTTTAAAATGTTTAATTTAATCCTTTTGGTTATTATTAAATCCAAACTCATTTTCATTATGTGATTAGACCAGTAAGCATGTCTGTGCACTTAGAGGTTCACACTGTCACAAAAGTTGTTGAGGAGATTTTTGTGTTTTTGGGTTTTGAAGATTTTAATTTGATTTTTTTATATTTTCTAGTAGCTTTTCCATAGATGAATTTCTATTTCTAGGAATAGCCTATTTTTGTTTGGGTCGATTCAGGATTTAACTAGGTTGGCTAGTTATTTTCCTTAATTGATTATTCACTCAAAAAGTGAATCAATATCCAAAAATGAATTTAATTTCCTCACTTCTCACTTTTGAATTAGAAAGTTGGAGAGTAAAACCCGAAATCCTCTTCATCAAGATTTACTATTTTTTTTTTGTGGGAGCTACGAGTGTGGGATTGTCACAAGGTTGGGCTCGTTGGATCCAGCTCATGGAAACCTTGGATTGCTACAATTTTGAACTACTTCTATGGGCTATTTATTTTATGGTTTAGATTCCCATTTTTTCCTTTTGGCTGTGAGGTAGGGCTTTCTTGTTTTATTGTTTCTTCTCTGTTTCTACTTCTATTTTTGGTAGCCATTTGTTTGGAGGCTAAGAACTAGTGTTCCCCTTCATTTTTGTATGCTAGTTCTACCTAATTGGGCGAGTATGAACATTTTCCTATTTTTTGGGATGAGGGTTTGGGGTTTTGTGCCATTATGCTAGCCATTTTTGCATACAATGTTCAAAATCATTTATTTTTGGATTTTTGAGGTTTTTGTGCTGAAAGGCCAAATGGGTTTTAATTTTTAAGTTTTCCAAATTTTGGAGTTTTACTTTGTTTTGTGTACCACCCTATTTTCTCGAGTTTTCTTGGCACAATGTTAGTCATGGAACTTGATGATCTATTTGGATATTAGTCAGACTACTATTGCACTTTTATGTTGCATTGGGATGTGTGTTGCATCTGTACTCCTAACATTGTGTTTGGTTGAGTGATTTTATACCTAGTGTTATTATTTCTTGTAGACCCTTGTTATTGTTTTGTAGACACTAGGATTCGTGTAGAATTCTTACTCCTGGATTGAGGCCAGTTGAGTGAGCTCATGATGTTTGGTCTTGTTGCATCATTGGGATTCATGTAGAATTCCATACTCTTGGATTAAGACCGGTTGAGTGATTTCATGATGTATGGTTTTATTAGCTTTGGGATTTGTGTAGAATCCATCCTTTTGGTATTGCTTTTAGTTGGGTGTTATCTTTTGCATTGTGTTCTCATCATGTCCTTGTGTTTTGATCTTCATGATGGTGGTGTGCCACACATGAGTACATGCACGTACATTTGTCAGGTGACTTGGAAGACTCGATCTTCCATGGTACTTTCAAAAGTTATGATCACTAGGGTTGGGATGGGAGTATGCATGCCCATGGGCACTTGTCATAGGATAAGCATGGGTAGTTTAGGGTAGCATATGGAGGGGGCTTCTATCTCATAGCTTGGCATTTATGGCACTATAGGTTGACAAAGGATAGGAAGTTTTCAGTAAGTGATAACTAAATTAAAATATGTGATTGTTAAAAAAATTTAAGATAATGAAAAGATCCACATTCTTGTGATGGTTCCAAGGGAGTCCCTTGAGAGTGTTGCCACATGTGATATGGGCTTGGGCTTTTGGATGCCAAGTGACTCTCCATGATGTCAGCCCCTACTTAGTAGCCTTTTGAGTGTCTGACCAGGACCTTTACTCCTTGCATTGTCTTAGGTTCTTGGTTATAGCCATCATATTGCTTGGTGTGTGTGTTAGCCATGGATGTTGTTTTCTGTGTTTGTGGTTGGATCTTTATCTCCATTAGCATAGTGGGTGTGGATGTTTGAGTGTCATGTGGTTGGGAGGCATAGCTACCTTCACCACTACTAGGGACTGGTGTACAGAGATGGTCTTTTATCCTAGTGCGACTATTGTTGGATGTTTTCATGTGATACTTCAGGTTCTAGAGTATGCTTTCTTTTGATTTATGCTTTCATTGGAATGCTTGGATATAATGTTTAGATGATGTTAATTTATTTAATGCATTCCCATATTATGATGCTTAGCATATGTCTAGAAGATATGAATTGCTACATTGGATCATCTATTGCTCATTGGCTTAGCATCTTAGATTTCCTTATTATGATGATCAACATGTGACAGGTGATGTTCTCTACTTTTTAGAATTATCTTATGCTTTACTACTAGCATGTTAGATTTCCTTATGCTTTTGGTTGTTAACATGTTTAGTAGTGATGAGCCTTTTATGATAGTACTAATAATTTGATCAGTGCCTTGGGATGTTATGCACGGGGGATGGCTAGGGCCCATGATGGTCTTATGATGCTATTGATAGTTGGGAGGAAACATGTACTTAGTTGATTTTTCACTGCAATGTTGCTTTTAGTATGTGTGAACATAGTCATTTAAACATGACTATCAACTACTATAGGAACCTAGTCTAGTGTAACATGGTAATAGTACATAGTGCAATCTCTGCACACATATTAGGGTAATCACGAAACAACCTCATGATACCACATTGATCTTGGTAAGCACTTGCACAAACCTTAGTGAACCATAAATCATATCATAATCTCATAGATCAGTCAAAAGTATAATCAAAGAAACTGATATAGAAACATAAATCCAAAAACCTCAATGGTGTAGACCACTCATGGTCACAATCATGGTCCATCACAATAAAAGATCAACAAGGTTGCATCCATCAGGATGACTTACTAAAGTCAAATGGGAGAGGCACTACACCGCATGATAGATGGAGACTCAAGTGTACAGTACTCAATGATAATTTGCCACATCTCTTCATGTTGTCACCCATCATCATCTCTTCTAAAAATAGCTCTTGCACATCATAGGAATATTTCATAACCATTTCAGTCATGATCTCCTTACACACAATTCAAGATGTTGACACATGTAAGTGGAGTGACATAGCAACATGCGAACTAGACATGTACACTCACACTTAATTACATTATTTGTAAAAAATACATTTACAAAACAAATAATAAGAATAGGAATTATGGAAAAGGTTGAGACACCTCATTCCTAACATTAAAATCTAAAATATTTTAGAAAGGATCAATCTATAAAGTATAAAAAAGGCTCCAGACTTGCAAAAGTGACATCATTTTCCCATCTTTTGGTGCATGTCATTTTTTTGTCATATCCAAAATAGGATTCTGTCACTTTCAATTGAGAATGCACATGTAGCTGCATTCAAATGCATGGACAATAGGTAAAGCTAATAAAACATAATAGGATTACATTTATTTAATAGGTCTATTAAGCTTCTAAAATTATAAACCATCATATAACTTAAAATACCTAAATAGAGACCTCTAAGAAAAATGCAAACCTATTGCATTTTTCAGCTCCACCTAATATCATATTGTATGAATTTAGATTACATATTGAACTATGCCATCCTTCTATCCTAAAACCAAGAGATTGACAAAGTTAGTTGTCATGCAATCATAGGCTAATTTTGAGCTTCACTTGGTTTCAAGAATAGTTTAATATTTTTTACTAATTAGAGCCAACCAAGCTCATTCTCGCCCCCCCCTCCCAAACCAAAAAAAAAATTAAAAAAAAAATTTAAATTTCCTATTAACATCTAAAATTTTGAAGAAAGCATTAATCTATAAAACACCTAGAATGTCCTCATCACCCCTTCTACTCTCAAGTGATATCCATCTTCATTGCTCACAAGAAAATCATCACACAGGTACATCCAGGAATGTCATTATCACCTCCAAAAAATGAATCTAATATTATAAAATTCCCCTTAACAAATAATACTTCAAGTGAAATAAACACATGAAAATTGAGAGAGAGGAGGAATATACTTACAAATAGTTGTTGCCATCGCATCTGTGGCCATGCTATATGCTAAGTGAGCTCATTCATTAAGATAAGCACCCAAGTGTGGTGTCAAGTGCCCTCCTTCTAATTTGGACCTATCTCTATTTTTTCCTTGTAGACCATTCTTTTTCCTATGGAATATTAAATATAATTGGCAAGGGGACCCTTTGATGATAGGTCCTTTTGGTAGCACTCTTAGAGTGGCCTCATCTTTCAATTTGAATCTTGTAACATCTTCAATTGAGGGACAACTTGAAATGATTTGGAGAAAGGAAATTCATATTGGTAGATGAATCACAATGGGGTCAATCATCATTGATCATTCTCTACTTTGGTAATTCCAATTTCATGATCTATATTGAGCTTGTAGTTTGGGGTTGCAAGATCCTCCTTGGTCTAATCTTTCTCAATTTTGAGAAGTTTCCTATGGAGACAAAATTTATTAGTGCTAAAGGTCCAAGTGTTTTCAATAATTATTCCCATTGAAATATCTAACAATGCCATCAAAATAACAAATGTGGTCTTGGTCATTAGGCATCATAAATTGGCTACAATTATATTGTTTAGGTGGCTACAATTAGTATATTGAATATAATAGTAGTGCCATCAAGATTTTTTGTTAGGAATGATATCATTGTTTGAAAAAGATCATATTTGATAGTGATCAATTTGGTGACTTTAAGCATATTAGAAAACATTCATACTATTTGACAGTGATCATCATTTTTGCCAGCAACCATTATGTTGTGATATATTCAACATTACATTGAAATGGTTGTTGAAAATTATTGGTGTAAATAATTATTCACTATTTACACTTACTCAAGTTTACTTAGGTGAATAAATTATTTTAATATTTATTTACTAGTCACCTATGAGTATGTGCACTCTTCTGAGTCGTCATGTTGACAACACTAGAGTTTGCACCTCATTTATGCACATGGTGTCTACAACATAGGAGTAAGAACTTTATTTTAGCACACGGTGTCTACAACATCTCAACACATGGGACACCTTGTCATGCTTATGCTCTCATTGTTGCATGTACATTCATGCACAATGGAGGACATGTGCTTAGTTGTAAAGCTTATCTCCTGGCACCTCTAGAGACATTCTAGATGCATCTTAGAGGCCTTTATATACAAGAACTCCTAGTGTATTTGAACATAGTGATGTATCAAGATATGCTATGATATATTGATCATACTCTTTTTTGGTCTACAATTGTGCTTGTGTTTGAGTTCTTTGATCTTGGGTGAATTTTTCCAAAGACAAATTCTTACATGGTATCAAAGCTCTCAGAGAATTTCTCTTCATATAGGTATTTAAGACCATTGTTGCTTCATCACCTTGACCTAAATCTAGAGTATCATAGAAATTAGGAGTGTCTAGAGCCAGATCTAACCTTGCCATTGCATCTAGAATGCTGATTCAGTGAAAATTGGCTATAAAGTTGCCTACTCTAGGCCAAAGTTGATTGTGAGGAAAAATTTTGTTTGCAAATCAGCACCTAAAGGCCCTAATTTACAAGTTTGAGTATGATCTTTTAGATCTACAATTTAATATTTAATTTAGAGCTCAGTATTTTTGTTAGTTATTCTCCTGTAGATTTTTCAAAAAAAAAATTTCATCAGTGACCCTTGTAGACAATTTTTTTTTGCAGAACTGGGTAATGACACCTTGGTCTGAAGAGAATATTTGAATAGAATATTCTTCATTTGTTAACTGGCAGGCTATTCAACAATTTCTAGATCGGACTGCACATCCACTCATGGCAAACCTAATACATTAGTAGACTAAGTTCACATCGACTGGAACAAACAAGCCTAGTGGATCCTATTATTATACACCCTAAAAAATTTCCTTTTATATAGGCTTAGAGTCAATCCCACCACAAATGTGGGATCAAACTCCCAAAATTTTAGTAGATGATAATAGGAATTCTAGCCCCATGATTAGTGCCTCTGGAAATGGTGAAAAATACTAGCAACACTGCTAGTCTCAATGATAGCTTCTTCTAATTCTAGCTACTGTGGTTGATTCGTCGATGACTATTTAACTTTCCAACACCCACAATCCAAATTTTGGCAATAGTGATTCACAGATCCAACACAACAGTTGATGTGGACTAACGACCCTACCACATTTGCAAACTCATCTAGTCAGTGCATATGTGGTCTACCTTGCTATTAGCACTTAGCCACATCACCCTCTATACCTAGCCATACATTGCCATGTGGACTATTGTACTACCATGTGTAATGATCATACTACCATGTCACCAGGAGGGCCAATTTTTTGCCACATTAGCATTTCACAGTGGTAAATTTTATAGTCGTCTAACCATCATTTCTAGGCATTTTATAACTACTATGACAGCCATTTGACCATCAAATTTAAGCTCATTATTTTCTTTCTAGACTCCTCTCTAGATTCAGTTTTAATTTGGTAGCTCTAATTTGAGAGGCCATAACTCAATCATCTAGACTCCAAATCAGGTGCAATTTCTTTTGATCTTAGGTAAAATTTCTTAAACTCTTCACTGATGCTATTTTTTTCTGGTTTTGGTGCATGGCTTTGTTAGAATTTGTGTCTTTTGGTGACTATACCTATTCAATTTTTTATTTTGAAACTTGAAACACTTCATAAAAGCTCATCTAGACACATTTTAAGGTTCCATTTTTTTTGAAAGTGCATTATTCTTCATCTACTTTCTAGATTTGCATTCATATAATAAGGTTGTGTGGACATAAATATCACTTTCAACATTAAGACCTTTTTTGCATTGTATTGCTTTTCAAAATTGTTGTATATCTGAGCTATAGTGCTTAGTTCTAGATTTAGTCCTCAAAAGGTAGTTATAAAAAGCAAAATCAAAAGTCCATCTTGTACATTTTGACAAGTGGCCTATTGTACATGCACCACCTATCAAGCACTGAATCTCACATTGGGGGGGGTTTTTTCATTTGTTTTTCATCTTTGGGGTTACATTGATTAATCCATCATGGAAGATGAAGATTTGATTTACTTGACACTAGACAACTATCTAGAATGGAGTCGATTGGTTATCAAATATATCGGTTAGCACAATGCACTACCATAAGCGAGAGGACTTACATATGATATTGAGACTTTTTCCTTCATTATTAGTGTTCTCTTTGTACATATGGATATGGACGTTTTGGATTCACTTGTTGACCTTAAGGCAACTGATACATATGTTCATTGGATGCATCTTTGGGAGTCATATGGAGATCCACACATTCCTCCTTTCTCAAAAGATATTTTACCTCCAATTTTAGTTGCATCCTCTCTTGATGAGATCAGACCTCTAGATGCTCCTATTTCTTCTACTAATCCTATTCTATCGATAGATGCTTCAGATTTAGTGCAGCATGACCCTTCATGTCTTCCTACTTTACCTTCATGCAATGAATTCCTACCATACATTACAAGTTGTTCATGGAGTCTCACATTGAAGATGTGTGGGACATCCTCAATGATATTTGTCTTCTTTTTTAGGTAAATTCTTAATCTATTACCACAATGACTGATTCATGTACTTTAGCACAATAAGGTACAATTTGTCTTCTAGTTCTTTCCTTAGGTGATGACTTCTTGATTGACATTTTAGGTTTGTTTGTGGAGTCACACATAATAGATTTGGAGGACTTCTTTGATGATATACTTCTTCTCTTTGCTGAGGGAAATCCTTCTATAGTTGTTGTGAGGCTCACTCTAACCCTCATGTCCATTCTCTACATGATTATTCTTTACAGCTAATGCGATTGTGGATCCTTATGTACAATAGTTGTGGAAGGTCTCTCTATCATTTGAGGAGATTGTTGGTTCTTTGCAATAAGTTCTACATCAATCCTTGCTAGATCTACACATCTTCTCAACATTTTTAGAAGGAGCCACCATTAGTATCAATGCAGGGACACTTGAACAAGTTTCAAAGGCATCTTATATCATCAAGATTCTTTCCACACCTAGCAGATGCATCTCACCAATACCTTTGCTATTGTTTCTTCCAAAGGGGAGGAACATCATTTAGTGAGCATGGATCAACTTCTACATTGGAGCTTTTCTCATTGGTTGGCACCTTAATTTTAGGGGGTGGCCTACCTCATCTCCTATATCTCCTTTTTGTGGGGGACTTTTTCCTCTTAGGGGGTTTTGTCCTTCTCCCATTTCTCCTTGGTCACTTAGTTTTCAAAACTGAAAATTTCTAGTTAAACCTAAATGAGGGAAAAACTGAAAATTGAAACTTATTCTAGTTGCAAAACATGTATCTTTCATCTATGCTTTGAGGTAGTATGCCCTTGATTATCTTTGCAAGCATTAATTTTCTCTTGTTTAGAATGTTTTAAGGGATCTATTTCAATAGTTGTTAAAAGAATGAATGTTGGATCAATATGGTTTTCAGTTTACCATTAAACCAGAATCATATTGCTCTAACTATGTTGCAGTGTCCTTAGTGGAATCATATTCCCCTACAAAGAGAAAGGGATCAATGGGACCCACATAGTGAGTATCTTAGTTTTTCATTCTTGTAGGCTTCCAGGAGTAAGCCTAATCCTGGGGGGGTGGATGTAGTGCCTGCCCCTAGTTCGCATTTTTGCTAACATTGTCGAACTCTTTTAGAGCTAGTCTCATGTTGATGGTTAGCAGCATTGTTTCAAGACTATTAGATATTGTGCTATGGATTTAGTTTATTATGTGATGAGATCACTTAGACTTTATATTCCATGTATGCATGATGATCATTACATTGCTTTCAGTTATTAATGATGATTTATTATCATATGCATTTTATTATGGATACTTACCCCATACTTGCATGTGTATGGTGTGCATGTTTACTTTGCATGTTTGCTTTTGTATGGCATGTCTGATGTGGTTAAGGAAGGGAGTCATAGTCACCTGCTAGTCAGGATCTACATGATGCACCACTTCCTGCCATTGCCTATTTAGTCAGTATATATTGTGCTTGTACATGCATGGTTTTTATGCAGGTTGCAGGTACCGGGTATCAACTTCCTTGAATTTCCAGGATGAGCATACCCTATCACATTATCTCAATGATAAGAGAGGGGAGATAATTCTCAAGTCCAAATCCCAACCTTTTAAGCCATTTTTCCTAATGGGGGGGTCTTGATTACTCCATCCATCCATGCATCTCCATCTCTATTTTTGGGGGAGGGTTTTTCCCATGAGGTTTTCCCTCTTTCTTCGCATTATGAGAGATTGCATTGCATTTCATTTTGTACATGGGTACCTAACATGGCCTAGTAGTTAGGACCCATTATGCATTTCATCCTAATTTTTGTGAACTTAAGTGCATTCCCCTAAGTCGCACTTAAGGGGGGGTGTTGGTGTAAATAATTATTCACTATTTACACTTACTTAAGTTTACTTAGGTTGATACATTATTTTAATATTTATTTATTAGTCACCTAGGAGTATGTGCACTCTTGTGAGTTGTCATGTTGACAACACTAGAGTTTGCACCTCATTTATGAACATGATGTCTACAACATAGGAGTAAGCACTTTATTTTAGCACATGGTGTCTATAACATCTCAACATGTGGGACACCTTGTCATGCTTATCCTCTCATTGTTGCACTTACATTCATGCACAATGGAGGATGCATGCTTAGTTGTCAAGCTTATCTCATGGCACCTTCTAGAGACATTCTAGATGCATCTTAGAGGCCATTATAAATAGGCACTCCTAGTGTATTTGAACATAGTGATGCATTAGGACATGTTATGATATATTGATCATACTCTTTTTTGGTCTATAGTTGTACTTGTGTTTGAGTTCTTCAATCTTGGGTGAATTAATCAATTGTATATTATATTTAATGTTACACAAAATGTCCTATCTTTACCAGTTAATATTTGTTGAGCTCATTCAATAGATGAAGACAATTTCTTATATCTATTGAGCATATGAGTGTTTACTAAGTTTAGAAGATAGTGTCTACCAAGTTCACTTAGGTACCAAAGAGAAGTTTGCAAAAGGTCAATGTTAACCAAGTTCACTCAGTTAACAAAGGAAAGATGACATGAAACCAGTGTTAACTAAGATCACTTGGTTACCAAAAGAAGTTTATAAAGTTTTAGTTTCTATTGAGCTCACTTAGTTAACATAGGAAAATCATTTGAGAGCTAGTGTGTACTAAGTTGGGTTGGCTAATAAAGGATTTTCCTATATTGGCAGATTTAGTTTAATGAATTTGTTTGTTGTTTCTAGCTAACTGAATAGATGAATATTAATTTTAAGTTGTATTCAAAGTTACTTGATAATGTATATGATATAAGTATAAGCTCAAGTTGAGGATTGAATGTGTGAGAATGTGTGTAAGAAAAGAAGATGCTTAGAGGAAGAGAATTAGAAGGATAACCAAAATATACTTGTTAAGATATAAAGATAAATATAAAGAGGAAGGATCAACTATTCAAGCTAGCATTGAGATCTAAATCAACAAAGATAGTTGCATCAGCAATTAGGTCAAGTCATTGTTACTCTTTAACCATTATAGTAATGAATCTAATCTCTTAATAGATTTATCCTAACAACTATTGTGTAAACCCTCTAACAAGGTGGCATTTCTAGATGAAACTGTCTAAAGACCTCTAACAAGGCCACTCCTATCAAGGTGATTAAATCCTTTAATAGTGTTGGTGTTTGAAAACGTTACCCATTTCCAATTATCCCCATGAGAACCTAACATATCTAGGGGCAGCTAACTCCCATTTTAAACATATCATTTCAGACATAGGGCCAACTATAAGGCATGGCCCTTCTTCTTCTTCAGGCTCTGCAAAACCTAGGAAGGTGGCCCTACAGATTCTTTATATGGTACCATTTGTCAAAGCATACACTAAATCTATTAAGAAGTAGATAAAACCCTTATTTCTCTTAATGGTTTATGAAACAACATAGATTCTACAATAGCTAGGTGCAAACCAATATTATTCATAAACTAAGTGAGGGTTTAAAACTTTTATGTCCACTTCAACATGAAGGGAAAAAGATTGATTTATATTGAGAAAAGATAGCATGTTCAATATGCAGCAAAAACTTTAATGATCCTACGAATGACTAGTGCCTTATCCATTAGGGCAATCCTACACTCAAGAATTATGCATCCTTGAACATCAATCAACATATGGCATACATTAATACATTCATGTTCAATCTGTTCACCTTATGAATTAGACAAAAATATCCAATATAACCCCATACTTTCTCACATCCTTCTTAATTGAATCTGCAACCTTGTCTGAAACCATAAGCAATTATATGACTCCTTGAGTTAAAGGCAAGCAAACTTCAAACATACAACTGGGAAATTGCAAATAGGTTTAAGACCTTTGTCCTTGAACATATAACATTACAAACTCAACAAGAAAGGAGATAGAATTATATTGAAATTCAAAACTTTCTGCACACTGTATTTATCTCCTTGAAATAAGTACATCAGAAATGCATAAAAAAAGATACAAGATCAAACTAATGTATCAAAACTATCTATGAAATCCATATGTTTTTCATACAAGACATTCTAGGTATGTGGCTTTTATAGCCTGAGCAGAGCTCTAGGAACTGGAAAAATAGAAAACTGACCAACAACCCTTTTTCTAGCCTTGGGATCTCACTTAAATATTGTGAGATGCAACAAGCTTCAGGCATAGAGAACTGACAAGTGTCCCTTAAAAAAGATATCACAAGTTTGTAACGGATGAAAGAAGAAAAATGATTAACAGAACATCATGTAGATCAAATATTCTCCTGTAAGCTCCTTTTTTGTTACCACTGTTTGCTAATTCAACTCCACCACTGATTTGTTGTGTGTGCAATTGCTAAGACCACCCTATCAATGACAAAATCAACTCTGAAAAATATGCACCAACCTAGGCCCATGGGTTTTGTCAAGATGACTACTGAATGAGAATCATCTTTACTTCCCACTCTTTATTGATCATGCCAGGCTTCAAAAATAACAGAATCATTACTTAGCATGTAGTACAGATGCTGAAAAAAAATGTGGTTATTAAAAATAACAAAATAGGGATGCTCTGATCCCCAGCCACGTCTGCTTTCTTAACCAACTTCTTGCCAAAATTTTCCATCTACTGACACAAAAAGGGGGGACACGCACAAAAAGTGAAAAAGACTATACCCAAGGGTCTAAAATCTTCCTCACCCTCTTTCAAAACTATGCACAGGGTCTCAAATATTTTTGCTACCCTGGCATCAAACTAAGATGCTTTGAAAATTTGTTTAAAATATGATGTTTCTGCTGAAAAGGTTGTTCACTTACAAAGTATATTCCTTGTTCTTCTTACCACCTTGGTGACTTGACTACGACACCTGATTACTAGCTTTCCTCTCTCAAAAAACCATACACAAGCATACAAAGCTAACCATTTTCCTTTTCTGAACCATCCTCTGAAAATAAATAAATCATTTTTCAAAGTATCATTGTCCCAGAACCAACTAATCTTAACAAAAAATCCTTCTGCTATCCATACCCTTAGACTTAGTGAAATCTTTAGAAACATCTTTTGAATAAATCACCAAGACTGAAAAATGCAGAGGCTATGGTATACAAACTTACCTGAAGCCTTTTCTTTTATCTCTGTAACTTCTGCATTTTATCCTTGAGCCAACTACTTGACACTCATGCCAAGTTTATCTCAATCCCAACAGTAATTTTTTTCATTTAGAGATGACTCACGAATTTCTACTCGCACAAGTTGATATTGGGAAAATCTCACTTGTTACACCCTATTCTTTACTTTCACACGTGAAGGTTTTCATGTCTCATTAATATGCATAATGATACCACCTTCAATAGTAAAATATGCACCGTTGATCTTGAAGATCTTATAGGTTCAAAATGTGAGCATGACGGCTTCGAAATCCACTAGGCAAGGTGGTCCGAAATAACCCAATCATAATTAGCCATGTGTGCAATTTATCTTTTAGTGGGCGCTTCTTTCTTCTAAGAAATGCAAACGCGCAAGAACCGAAGATCTAAATTGAATGAACGACCTAAGTCTACCCCACATGTCAGGCTTGCACATTCCCACACTTCTTATCTTGTGAGCATGTTGATATAGTAGGCCAGCGCCCTTCGTCGATTTAAAGAAGATCAATAGTTGATGAAGAAAATCCTGAATAACCATTGCACTATTCCTTTATCACAAAACACGTGACACTTCAAAATGGCATGATTTGGTTGATTGCGATATGGGTCCACAATCCTTTTACTCGCATTATAAAATCATACAGAGATAAAACAAAATGGGAAAATGCTAGCCCTTGATGCTGGCTTAGATCGACGATGATTCAAAATTTCAATAATAGGCAGCCCATCACATTGATCTTGACCAATGAGAAAATACCTTTTATTGCACGTGTTCTGACAAACCTGACCGCGACATTCAAAACTTCAGCACCGATGACATCGTTACTTCCTCGCATTTTGGTCCCACTGTGCCACATGTCGCAAAGTGGCACGCCTGCAATATTTATCTGCCTCTCATCTTGAAAATGTGGGTATGCCTCATTTGTCGATCTCACATAGATCGACGATGTTCATAAATTGTCCTCTTCGCTCGTACAAACATCTCCTTGTGTCTTCATAAGGGACAGATGTCACTCATGTGCTTGCCCACATTTTGTAACTTCCTTGCATTTTGAAAATGTGGGCCAGCGCCCTCCATCAATTTGAACAAGATCTTCAATCGCCGAAACTTGCATTGTATGTTTGAAAAGCAACTTTTTGGATTTAAAAACGTGTAAACCCTGATTACCTTAAACTTAAAATAGATTTAATCAAAACATTATTTCAAGTTTGCCTAAGGTTTAAAGAGGCATGCCTTGAGAAAGAAAATGAGAAGGGGCTAAAGGATTTCAAAGGACGTGGTGGATTTGTATAAAGTAATAGGTTCTTGACTGAATTCTGCATATTAAATGGGGTAGAAAACAGATTTACAATTTGTTCAAAATAAGACTTTGTTATATAACTCAGAATGAAAAATTACCATCATGGAAGGCTTAGGCAAACTGAATGAAAAGTGTCAGAGATATTGAACACCTTAAGGATCTCAAATGGACAGCCGAGTGCACATTCAATTATGGGCATTCATAGGGCTTGACTTTCTCAAAATTTCAAATGGATGCTCAAAATGGGAATGTAATTTTGAGTGCCAATAGTGGCTCTATCTGGGGAAGCATGTCCCTTGTGGGCATGGTAAGATTCTAGATCTCTGGGAGAAGTAGACCGCATACCTAAAACAACAAAACTTCTCTCGAACAGCTTATTGAAAACAAGGAAACAACTAATTCTACTATTTACAAACGATGACCTCGGGCCACCGAACTTCAACAAAATTGTTTACCTCTATCATAAACATGATTCTCATCTGAACTTTCATGAGGTAAATTGAAATTTCTTCTCCTATCAGTTTCACCAATCATATTAGCATTATATAATAGATCACTTGGAAAAACAAAATCATCACTCTTACTTTCATAATGCATATAAAAACTTACTTCGTCCTCAACCATTTGCTCATTACGAAAGTTCTTATCAGCATGGTTAAACATATCAGACTGAAACTGAAAACTCTCTTTATTTAATGACTCATGCATGCTATCATTTTCGAATATGAAGGCTTCATATTCAACTTGGGGAAAAGGATCACACATACCTTCAAACTATGTATCCCTTTGCATAACTGGATAGGAATCAAATGAACAATCTGACTGATACTCACATATGTCATCAATATCAACATCTAAAACTAATCCAGGATCTTCAAATGATTCTTTGAGATCAGCAAGTGGATTAGTCATCACAGTAAAATATTCATCATAAAAATCATTGCAAGGTATAGGCAAATTTTCAATAACCGTCTCATCAAACACCTTGTTATCATAATCAGATGCAACATCATGATCATATTCACTGTCAAACTCAGAAGAACATTTTGATCTCTTATAGTAGTAGGATAAAATATCATCATTAAAATCATTCTCAACTAAATCTGAGTTGTCCATGTGTTCTTCAGAAAGAGGATTGATAACTCCATGCAAAGTGCCTTTGTAGACATTAGGACAGACGATGTGCTGATCAACATCAAACTCCTCACCATATAAAGGATTAGCGAAAACTTTAAAACCATTTCTAATGTCACTATCATGGACACTTTCAGCATATGAAGAAGAAAAATTAGAATCATATGAAGACTCAACATCCACTCCATCAACGAAGCATGTAGAATACAAATCAATGTTACTTTCATTGTCTCCATATAGGTGATTCAAATGTCTTGCAAGAAAATCATCGTTTATGTTACCAATAGGTGTTGATGCATTAATCTCAGGATCAATCACATACTGATCATCACTATACGCATCTTCAAGACATTTTTCTACACAATTAGGTAATATGTCCTTATATATAACCTCTTTGTCTTCATATTTTGTAGACACATTTTCTTCATAACTTTTAATCTCAAACTGATTTACACAATTTTGAAATGGAAACTCACTTTCAGATTTAGAAATAGTACTCATACCTTTACTAGCAAGAGAACACTCACTTTTTTCATTTCTCAATTCTTCCCAATCAGCATCTAATTCACATGAAGACACATATGTACTATCACAATCCTCTTCTTGACCTGAGCAAAAAGTGTCGCCATTGTCTTCACATGATGCTTCTTCACAATATGTTGGATCAGCAATTTCATCTTTATCACTTGATGCATCACTTCGAGGTTCTTCATCCTCATACTAAGATAAATACCTTTCCTCTTCCTGATTCGTTATGTTTTCAACACAATGTGAATCATCAATAGGAAAATGAATGACTGGATTTATATCTTGCCTGGATAACTCATCAAATGAATCAATTCTATCATTCGTTGTTGTAATACCATAAACATGTGCATTCAATTTAGCACGAATGGAATCATTTCTTCTTTGCAACAAAGAGATTTCATGCTCACATGTTTTTATTTTTTAATCTTCAACAAAACTATTTATGACAACAACAGTGCTTATTTGCTGATCTGAAATTAAACATTCTATATGACATTGATTTGTTCTTTGCACCTCATCTTGCTGGTAAACATTTCTAAAGAAGTGACTCTGAGTTAAGCCATATTTTATGTTATTCTCAATCTCTATTGCTATCATGAATGCCTGATACAAAGTTCTAGGTTCCTTATCTCTCAACAAATAGTTCATCTTTTTATCAAATGCACCGAGATAAAACACTAAACACATTTGATCATCCGGCTTGTAAATTTTAGGAATTTCATTTAAAATCTTTGCAAATCTGATATTAAATTCAGGAACTAACTCACCATTCCTGATTTGAATTTTCAAAAACTTATCAAAATAGTCAGAGATGCTTACTCTTTCTCTGAACTACATCATGAAGGCTGATATTAATTCATCACAAGATAAAACTAAACATGCTGGTAAGAACGAAAACTAGTCCCTAGCATCATCTTCTAAAGTCTGAACAAACAATTTCATCTGAATGTCTTCATGAGCAATTTCAAAATCACCAACCAAGTCACTAAACAACTAAACATGATGACTAGCTGAAATTTCATGGTTTCCACTAAAATTAGGTAAATACTCTCTGAGATCATAAGGCATAATATTTGGAAAACCATGAATACCATTAAAATTAAATGGCATATACCTCCTAGTAGAGATGGATCTAGGAATTTCACTAACAGGCTGCATACTAGATGAGATGAAACTCGACATTCTTCAACTCAAGACTCATTCATCATTAAATACTTTCAGAATTCATCATTTGCAGCAGATCTTCACAACCCTCTACCAAATGAATGCTTCAAATACACTTCACAACTTTAAAACAACAATTGAAACCAAATCCAGCAAAATGTATAAAACATAAAACTATTTTCCTCTTCTTAGTGCTCAAACTTCGCTTGATGGAGAATACATATTTAGAACTAACTTTCATGGGAAAGAAAATTGCATGAAAGTATAAAATACCTCAAGTGTTGCTATATGAAACCACTGATCTACTGATTAGCTTGGTGCTAACATGAATTCCTCACGCCACTGATCATAACCTTACAGAGTCGCCATCTCATTGAAGAGAGAAATGAAATCATAGTTGTGATTCATCTTTATCATTACAAATTCTTGCGACAACAGATCAAACAACACTTCCAGACTTATTTGTTAGAAACTTATAATAGATCTCTCTTCTTGCTTGCAAATTCATCTAACTTTCAGATCTACTTGATTCCCATGAAAACTCTTGAAAACAATTTATACATCACTGATCTACAATGATTCAGAGATCCTTTAGATAGAGTCGCCACTCACTATTGTGAGAAAGATATTAAACATGATTCACAACACTAGTGATCTGAATTGAAAATTCAACTTGAAAACTTTGCAAAACTTTTAAAAACATTTAAAAGAGAGAAAACATCTTTCACCAATTCTGACTCTAAATTACAACAGTATTCTGAAAATAACAATCGGTTGACATGAATGAAGATGAACACTCTTAGCAACACAATCTATATTCAACCTTGAAAAATACTACTGTAAATGGATAAAACTTACTGGGGTGCATGATTTGGAGTAAGAAAACTGAAAAAAACATTAGAGAACTTACTACTGAAACTTTTTAATGCACTTCTCCTGCTGTATTGAATCTCTTCTTTTCAAATTCTCAAGGTTTGTCTTAAATCTGATTGAATACATTCCCTAGCAGAGTCGCCATTTTGTTGGTGTTTGAAAATGTTACCTGTTCCCAATTATCCCCATGAGAACCTGACATATCTAGGGGCAGCTAACTCCCATTTTAAACATATCATTTCAGACATAGGGCCACCTATAAGGCATGGCCCTTCTTCTTCTTTAGGCTCTGCAAAACCTAGGTGGGTGGACCTACAGATTCTTTATATGGTACCAGTTGTCAAAGCATACACTGAATCTATTAAGAAGCAGATAAAACCCTTTTTTCTCCTAATGGTTTATGAAACAACATAGATTCTACAATAGCTAGGTGCAAACTGATATTATTCATAAACTAAGTGAGGGTTTAAAACTTTTATGTCCACTTCAACATGAAGGGAAAAAGATTGATTTATATTGAGAAAACACAACATGCTCAATATGAAGCAAAAAATTTAATGATCTTACGAATGACCAGTGCCTTATCCATTAGGGCAATCCTACACTCCAGAATTATGCATCCTCGAACATCAATCAACATATGGCATACGTTAATACATTCATGTTCAATCTGTTCACCTTATGAATTAGACAACAATATCCACTATAACCCCATACTTTCTCATATCCTTGTTAATTGAATCTGCAACCTTGTCTGAAACCACAAGCAATTATATGACTCCTTGAGTTAAAGGCAAGCAAACTTCAAACATACAACCGGGCAATTGCAAATAGGTTCAAGATCTTTGTTCTTGAACATATAACATTACAAACTCAACAAGAAAGGAGACAAAATTATATTGAAATTCAAAACCTTCTACACACTGTATTTATCTCCTTGAAATAAGTACATTAGGAATGCATAAAACAAGATACAAGATCACACTACTGTATAAGAACTATCTATGAAATCCATATGCTGTTCATACAAGACATGCTGGGTATGTGGCTTTTATAGGCTAAACAGAGCTATAGGAACTAGAAAAATAGAAAAATGACCAACAACCCTTTTTCTAGCGTTGGGATCTCACTTAAATACTGTGAGATGCAACAAGCTTCAGGCATAGAGAACTAACAAGTGTCCCTTACAAAAGATATCACAAGTTTGTAACGAAAGAAAGAAGAAAATGATTAACAAAACATCATGTAGATCAAATATTCTCCTGTAAGCTCCTTTTCTGTTACCACTGATTTGTTGTGTGTGCAATTGCTAAGACCGCCCTATCACTGACAAAATCAACTCTGAAAAATACACACCAACCTAGGCTCATGGGTTTTGTCAAGATGACTACTGAATGAGAATCATCTTTACTTCCCACTCTTTACTGATCATGCCGGGCTTCAAAAATAATAGAATCATTACTTAGCACGCTGTACAGAAGCCGAAAAACAATGTGGTTATTAAAAACAACAAAATAGGGATGCTCTAATCCCTAGCCACGTCTGCTTTCTTAACCAACTTCTTGCCAAAATTTTCCATCTACTGACACAAAAAGGGGGGACATGCACAAAAAGTGAAAAAGACTATACCCAAGGGTATAAAATCTTCCTCACCCTCTTCCAAAACAATGCATAGGGTCTCAAATATTTCTGCTACCCTAGTATCAAACTAAGATGATTTGAAAATTTGTTTAAAAGATGATGTTTCTGCTGAAAAGGTTGTTCGCTTACAAAGTATATTCCTTGTTCTTCTTACCACCTTGGTGACTTGACTATGACACCTAATTACTAGCTTTCCTCTCTCAAAAAACCATACACAGGCATACAAAGCTAACCATTTTCCTTTTCTGAACCATCCTCTAAAAATAAATAAATCATTTTTCAAAGTATCATTGTCCCAGAACCAACTACTCTTAATGAACAATCCTTCCGCTATCCATACCCTTAGACTTAGTGAAATCTTTAGAAACATCTTTTGAATAAATCACTAGGACTGAAAAATGCAGAGGCTATGGTATACAAACTTACCTGAAGCCTTTTCTTTTATCTCTGTAACTTTTGCATTTTATCCTTGAGCCAACTACTTGATACTCGTGCGAAATTTATCTTAATCCCAGCAGTAATTTTTTTCGTTCAGAGATAACTCACGAATTTCTACTCACACAAGTTAATATTGGAAAAATCTCACTTGTTACACCCTGTTCTTTACTTTCACACATGAAGGTTTTCATGTCTCATTAATATGCATAATGATACCACCTTCAATAGTAAAATATGCATCGTCGATCTTGAAGATCTTATAAGTTGAAAATGTGAGCATGACGGCTTCGTAATCCACTAGGCAAGCTGGTTCGAAATAACCCAATCATAATTTACCATGTCTACAATTTATCTTTTAGTGGGCGCTTCTTGCTTCTAAGAAATTCAAACACGCAAGAATCATAGATTTGAATGGAATCAATGACCTGTGTCTTCGCCACATGTCAGGCTTGTGCATTCCTACACTTCTTATCTTGCGAGCATGTTGATATAGCGAGCCAGTGCCCTTCGTCGATCTAAAGAAGATCAACGGTTGATGAAGAAAATCTTGAATAACCATTGCACTGTTCCTTTATCACAAAACACGTGACACTTCAAAATGGCATGATTTGGTTAATTGCAATACAGGTCCACTATCCTTTTACCCACATTATAAAATCATACGAAGATAAAATAAAGTGGGCAAACGCTAGCCCTTGATGCTGGCTTAGATCGACGGTGATTCAAAATTTTAATAATAGGTAGCCCATCACAATGATCCTGACCAATGAGAAAATACCTTTTATTGCACATGTTCTGACAAACCTGACCATAGAATTCAAAACTTCGAAGCCAATGACATCGTTACTTCCTCGCATTTTGGTCCCACTGTGCCACATGTCGCACAGTAGCACACCCGTAATATTTATCTTCCTCTGATCTTGAAAATGCGGGTATGCCTCATTCGTCGATCTCACATAGATCGACGATGTTCATAAATTGTCCTCTTCGCTTGTACGAACATCTCCTTGTGTCTTCATAAGGGACAGATGTCACTCATGCACTTTCTCTCATTTTGTAACTTCTTCACATTTTGAAAATGTGGGCCAGCACCCTCCATCGATCTGAACAAGATCTTCAATCACCGAGACTTGCATTGTAATTTTGAAAAGCAACTTTTTGGATTTAAAAATGTGTAAACCTTGATTACCTTAAACTTAAAACAGATTTAATCAAAACATTATTTCAAGTTTTCTTAAGGTTTAAAGAGGCATGCCCTGAGCAAGAAAATGAGAAGGGGCTAAAGGATTTCAAAGGAAGTGGTGGATTTGTATAAAGTAATAGGTTCTTGACTGAATTTTGCATATTAAATGGGGTAGAAAATAGATTTAGGATTTGTTCAAAATAAGACTTTTTTATATAACTCAAAATGACAAATTACCATCATGGAAGGCTTAGGAAAACTGAATGAAAAGTGTCAGAGACATTGAACACCTTAAGGATCTCAAATGGACAGTCGAGTGCACATTCAATTATGGGCATTAATAGGGCTTGACTTTCTCAAAATTTCAAATGGATGCTCAAAATGGGAATGAAATTTTGAGTGCCAACAAATAGGGTCATACCTAATAGTGTATTTTGTAACCTTTCATAGGGTTGTCTCTATTGGAATTATGATATATTTGTCATTAGTTACAACACTTATTCGATTTTGAATGCTCACCAAGCTCATCACCTAGTCAACAGTTGATACCGAGCAGATTAGTGATTACCGAGTAGAACAGTTGATACCGAGCAGTTAGTGGTTACCAAGTAGAACAGTGTTCTCCAAGCAGTTAATGGTTACCAAGTAGAACAGTGTTCTTTGAGCAGTTAGTGGTTATCGAGTAGAACAATGTTCTTCGAGCAGTTAGTGTTTACCGAGTAAACAAGGTAAATAAAGGAATTAGCAATTACCTTATAAACAAGGTAAATGAAGGAATCAATATTTACCAATTGAAGAAGGTTATCAATGGATTTAGTTTCTACCGAGTGACACAACATTCACCGAGTCACCAATGGTTACCGAGTTCTGAGCTAGTCAAAATGATTAGTATGAACCATGCCTCTACTCTTACTGAGTGCATGATGATGCAGTGTATTGTAGTGGATGCCAAGTGTCAGAAGGTCACTGAGTTAGTTTGTGGAACCTGAGTTCTCTACCATTTGGCCGACTCAGTAACGTTTGTTCACTTGTGTTTTGCCAACCTTGCCAGTGTAGATATTAGAATGGTATATATCATTTGAATTAATGTGATGTTAAACAGAGTTGATAGTGATGTGTTGCAATAATTTGAGAAGAGGGAAAGTGAATCACTAGCAGAATAGAGGAATTTAGCAAGGTAAACATTGATGCAGAAAAGATATATTTGTCACATCAGGTGATCAGAGCACAAGGATCTTATTAGCAATCAGTTGCAATCAGAGTCACTGCTTCATCCTAATAGGTGAATCAGTTTCCTAAATCCTTTAACCAGGTAGACTTAACAGTCTTTTGTAAATCTCCTAACAGAGTGCATACTTCATTGTATGTTTGCAAATCCTTTAACAAGGTGGATCTAGCAATCCTATTTGCTCCTAATAGGGCAGATCATCAGAAGTGATCATTGTAAGCCTTAACCGGCCTACTTTATATTGTAGTATTGAAGTGATGTGGGTATCATCCCCACCCTAGTTTTACTTTCTAATTGGAAGGTTTCTGGGTTACCAAATCTCTGTGTTCATGTGTTATAGATGTTTATCTTTTCATGCATACAGTAGACTAGATGGATGAATGGTAAAAATATTATTATACAAAAATTGAATAAAAGTTTTAGAGTTACTAATTCACCCCTCCCCTCTCAGTAACCTTGTTAGTCTTGATTATTTCCAACAATTGGTATCAGAGCTTTGTGGTTCACAGGATAAAAGTTTGATAGCTTGAGCAAAGATCAAGGACAATGGAGATATTCAGACTTGACAAATCTATTAAGAATGAAAAACTAGATCTGGAAATGTCCATGAATCAATTCAATGAAGCAAAAGAGCATCTTTCTCAATCCCTGAAAAGAAGGAAGGAACTTGCAAGACAAATGAATGATTATCAGTATGTTGAAGAAAGGATTGAAGATCTTTTACCATCATGCAATTCAAATGAAGCTAATAAAGCAATCAAGGAACTCCTAGCAAAGAATGGTTCTCTATAGGAAGAAGTAAGAAAGCTCCAAAGAGAACAAGAAGTCCAATCCATCAGGTTATGTGAAGTTTTGGAATAGAGAAACAAAGCAAATGAAGACTTAGAGGTAAGAAATAACCTATCCCTTCAGCATGAAGATCTTATAGGACAACTATCTAATGCAAATGAAGAAATTATGATTCTAAGATCTGAGAATGAAAGTTTGAGAAATGATTTAATCACTGAAAGAAAAAACAATGTAAGTTTGCAAAGTGATCTGAGATCTGAAAGAAAAAACAATGAAAGTTTGAAAAATGACTTAAATGTTGAAAAACAAGTCAATGAAAGGATGATAAAATCTCAAGTAGATATGGATCGATTGAATTTGCAAAATGAGTAGAATCTTCATAGACAAAAAGGTAAAGCAGGCCTTGGATACAATGAAGAAGGTGCATCTTCAAAATAGGGCACCCAAAAGAATCAAAAACCTACTTGCAATCATTGTGGAAAGTTAGGTCATACATCTAACAGATGTTGGAGCAACGGTAAATGAAAATTCAATGGTCAATGCTACAATTGCAATCAGCATGGACACAAAGAAAATGAATGCAAAATGAAACCAAAGTTTGAGGGCAAATGTCACAAATGCAAGAAACAAGGTCACAAGGCATCTGAATGTAGATCAAAATCATTCAATCTAGCAAAATAGGTTATCAAAGCATTATTTGGTTGGGACTACAATACTTGGTGTAGATGTCACTATTGTGGAGAATATGGACACATTGGAATAAACTGTGCAAGGCATCAACTAAGGAAGAAAGATACTACTATAAGATGTTATACATGTACCAAACTTGGTCATATATCTAAGAATTGCATGAATACAGAAAGAATTGAAGATGAAAAGAAAGTCAGAGATGACAACATTCGAAAGCAGATGAGACAACAGTGGATTCCAAAATCTACCGAGCCAAAAAATTCAAATAATGGCTATGTCACTCAAGAAGTGGGTGACTTCACCATTTCTAATTAGAATCATCAAGAAGGACCAAGGACTGCATCCTCAAGCACTATCCTAAGCAGTTCCAGAATGAAGAAGTGCAAATGAAAAATTAGTATTTCAGATACAAGACATATTTTACCGAGCAAGGTTGATTTCAGACTTAACCAAGCTAGGTCGGTAATATGAAAGATTTTGTTTGTATATTGAGTTGCAAGGTTTACTTAGTAAGTCGATGACTATCTAAAAAACCCTAGGTCATCTTAGCTACCTTCATACCCAAGCATTAATGGCAGATCTTTAAAATCAAAAGGGAATAATTTGATCTCATTTTTCACCACGAATTCAGAATTTACAAAGAAAAGAGTTTCCAAGAGTGCGAAAGAGAGTTCAAGCAGTTTGAAGTGATTTTCCAGCAAAAAAATTGTCAAACAAAATCATTCACTCACCAAGTAGCAATGGCATCCACAAGCACCAGCAACAGCAAGGCAAAAAGAGGTTCTGAAATGCTTGTGAAGGGAGCAAAATGGAAAGCACCCAGCTTCAAACTCATTCCTGCCATAGCTAAATCGCTCGACCCTCATGGAGCCCAATCGAAGATTCCACCAAAGGTACTACTTATAAATGACATTCGTACTCATTTCAAATGCACTATTCAAGAAATAGGGAAACTAGACATGGATAATTCCCTAGCCGAGTTATGTGTGAATAGAACCCTAAAACCTGAGCACAAACATCTGGAAACCAAAGGTTTGATCCATATCCCGCATCTGCCAAGGAAATTTCAAATGAAATGGATAAGATACATTTTAAGCCATGTGCATAATGGTCAGTTGTGGTTAGAGAAACCCATCTTGATAATGAAGAAGATGATTCATAAGATCACAGGTTTGCCAATGTTAATTAAATAAAAAACCACCAAAACCCTAAGTCGGGATGAACTTCAGAGGTTAACCCTAGCTGAATGGGATGGCAGAGGATTGAAACTTAACAATGTATCTGATGCAAAGTTAAGGTTCAGAATCTATTTGATTACATATAAGATGTATAGTTCCAGCAGATTGAATAGCGTGCCCTGTGAGGCTATAGATTTAGCTTATAAGGTTGTCAAGAAAAACATGGAGTTTGACCTAGTAGATTTGCTGCTCAAACAACTTAATAAAAACATGGATAGTATAAGGACCTCAAAAACCAACTCTTATAAATTTGGTTCCTTGTTGGTTTTTTTATTTTTCTTTGTACAAAAGTTTTTCCCTTCAAAAGGTACAATAGTATGGAGGAAAGACATTCCAGTTTTGTATCAAATAAATGAATTTGTAGCAAAAATGGGCAAAATTTTTGATAGTATTATGCACCATTATTTTGAAGACTTCAAGGAGAGGATGAATAATAGGTTCAAAATTCCTCCTAAGCTTGTTGAGGATTACAAAGATGATGTATGTTTCATGGTGGACTGTGACAAGGTGTACATCTAGGCAGTCAGACCCTGAGTTGCATGGGTAAAACCTCTTCCTTATGAGGTAAATATTGATGAAACCAGAGACATCATAGAGGCGCTAGTAAATGAACTAGTAGACCCAAGGCAACCAATTTTTGGAACCTATAAAGAAGCTAAGGCCAAAATTGAGCTTGAAATCAAGCTACCACAGGCCATAAGCAAGGGTAAGAGGAAAATTGAAAAATTGAAAACTTCTACTGGTCCTCTTATGCTCACTGAGGGAAAAGGTGAAGATGAAGAAGGTGAAGAAGAAGAAGAAGGAGAAGAAGAAGAAGGTGAAGAAGAAGCAGAAAAAGAATCTAGAGAGGAATAGCCAAAGAAGAAAGGTAAGGTAATCATTACCAAACCCAAAAAAGAAGCCTACTGCAGTATTCACCAGAAGAACCAAGAAAGGTAAGTAGGAACCTATACTAGTTAGGCCTGCACCCACATTTGAGCAAAGGCTCAAATAGTTGGAGGAAGGAGCTGGCATCACAAATTTCAAAGCATTGAAATTTGAAACTAGAACTGATGCGGAGAAAATGCAGATTGAGGAACTGGTACTCAGCAAGATGGGTAAATGGAAATACTCTCTAGACCAAATTGCCCCTCAAATCTCAAAAGAACTAATGGAGAGATTGCAACCGAGATGGGAATTAGCCACCCAAATGGTAAAAGATATTTATGAGCAATCTCTAAGGAATCTCTGAGCAAGTCTCACTGGAGCAGAAGTTAAAGCTAAAATGAAAAACTGTGAAGGTAAAATGATGATCAGATTCCACACTTGTTTTATTTTGATCAAAGACATTGAACATGTTGTAAATAATGCTACAAACATGTGGAAAAATATCTATCATGTACATAAGCCCAGTGAAGATCCAGTAGAAATCAAAGATGATGATAGTAGCAATGATGATGAGCTTGATAACACTCCATCCATTACAGTCTCACCAGGAGAGCTGCATGCACTAATGAAAGATAAGGAGGAAGAAGACAAGGAAGAAGAAGCTAAAGAGGCAGATAAGGAGGAAGACAATCTGGTAAAAATTGCAGCAGTAGTTATTGCATCACTTCCTCACTCTCCACCCAAAATTGTAGCATCATCAAGGTTGGAGTCAGCTTCAGTAGGTTTGGTCACATCTACATCAAATATATCATTAGCACCTGCCACATCTCAGCTCCAAGTATCATCAATGGAAGTGTCTACCACTTCATCTACTGAGCAAGCATTCTCAGCTCCATCATCACCAACCATAATAACAGTAAGTTCTACAATTTTGTCAATTCCAATTTGTTCTACAATTTTGTCAGCAATATCTATATCTACTTCAAACCTAGTTAGTTTAGATACTGCATCACCGAGTGTATCACCATTTAAGGGAAGTACTTCAATTTTTGACCCGGCATATACTCCTATTGGCACTCCACCCTCAAGTATCCCAGTTTTCGCTGCTAGTCCTTCTATCTCTACCATTGTGTCTATTCCCAAGGTCAAACCAATCATCATAGAAGTCAAATGAAAGCAACCATTAAGACTTATGCTCACTAGAAAGGAAATTCCTAAAAACATTGACCTAGACACTGAGATAGTAATTCCAAATATTGACTATGAAAATGCTACCATTGAAGAAATGAGGTATGCTAGTCAACTAATTGAGATGAAGGCTACACAGAAGCAGCTAAGGTTTGAAAGGGATAAGGAATATAAAATAATTGAGGACGCTCGGAATATAATTACAGAGGCTATAGGTGTTGATGTAGATTCTACTTAACACATTTTGATCCAATTAGAAGAGGCAGTCAATAAATTCAATAAGGATACCTACGGTCAAGAAAAATTGATGGAGAAGGTAGAGAAGAAATTTGATAATAAGGTGCTTGAGCACATTGCTCAGCACATAGCAATGAAACAGGTTGAATTAACCTCAGTTTTGGCTAATATTGAAAATTCTTTTAATAATGTAACATCTCTTTTTGCTAAGCTTTGTGATGTTACCGAGTATACTAAGGAGATAAGAGAGCAATTAAATAAGATAGATGAGGATTTGAAGGCAAGCGCACAAAATTTGAAGCTTGACCCCAGTTCAACCTCATCTCATCACCTCAAGATAAAATTTTTGTTAGAAAAACAAGCAGAATTACTGAGAGAAGAGTCAAGGATCAGATCTACATTGATAGATATTCAAAATATGATCCTTCCCATCATGGACACAATGCAAAAGCACATTGCCCACTCAAAAACATTGATCCATGACAACAATTTCTCCATTGCAGACCATATGATTGAACTCTCTGTAGAAGTTCAAATTGCTCTATCCACATGTAGAATCCTGCAAGAGAATTGGGATAAGACTCTACAACTCATTCTTCAGGTACATTCAGAATTTATCTCACATTTAGGTGTTTCCATGTAAATACATTCTTTTTATTCTTTAGCATTATTGTCAAAAAGGGGGAGAATGAGATACTCAGAAAGAGTTATTGGTGAGATAAATGTACAAAATGGATAAAAGTGAGATACTGTTAATAAAAGTCATATAGCTCATCTAAATACCTTGTGTATATTGTATGGGGGAGTCATATGTAAGGAAGCCATGTATATTCAGTGAAATCAGTTATCAATATGTCAGATATTGTTTATAAGTGTTGGCTCATAAGTGTTTTTGTCACTAATGCCAAAGGGGGAGATTCTTGGAATTATGATATATTTGTCATCGGTCACAACACTTATTCAATTCGGAATGCTTACCAAGCTCATCACCTAGTCAACAGTTGATACCGAGTAGTTAGTGATTACTAAGAAGAACAGTTGATACTGAGCAGATTAGTGATTATCGAGCAGAACACTTGATACGGAGCAGTTAGTGGTTACTGAGCAGAATAATGTTCTCCAAGTAGTTAGTGGTTACCAAGAAGAATAGTGTTCTCCGAGTAGTTAGTTGTTACTGAGTAGAACAATTTTCTCTGAGAAGTTAGTGTTTACCGAGTAAACAAGGTAAAAATAAGAATTAGTAATTATCGTGTAAATAAGGTAAATGAAGGAATCAGTATTTACCATGTGAAGAAGATTATCAATGGATTTAGTTTCTACCGAGTGGCACAACATTCACTGACTCACCAATGGTTACCGAGTTTTGAGCTACTCAGAATGATTAGTATGAACTGTGCCTCTACTCTTACTGAGTGCATGATGATGCAGTGTATTGTAGTGGATGCCAAGTGTTAGAAGTTCACCGAGTCAGTTTGTGGAACCTGAGTTCTCTACCATCTGGCCGACTCAGTAACATTTGTTCACTTGTGTTTGGCCGACCTTGCCAGTGTAGATATTGGAATGGTATATATCATTCAAATTGATGTGATGTTAAACAAAGTTGATAGTGATGTGTTGCAATAATTTGAGAAGAGGGAAAGTGAATCACTAGCAGAACAGAGGAATTCAGCAAGGTAAACATTGATGCAAAAAAGATATATTTTTCACATTAGGTGATCAGAGCACAAGGATCTTATGAGCAATCAGTTGCAATCAGATTCATTGCTTCATCCTAATAGGTGAATTAGTTTTCTAAATCCTTTAACCAGGTAGACTTAACAATCTTTTGTAAATCTTCTAACAGAGTGCATACTTCATTGTATGTTTGCAAATCCTTTAACAAGGTGGATCTAGCAATCCTATTTGCTCCTAATAGGGTAGATCATCAGAAGTGATCATTATAAGCCTTAACTAGCCAACTTTATACTATAGTATTGAAGTTTTGTGGGTATCATCCCCACCCCAGTTCTACTTTCTAATTGGAAGGTTTCTGGGTGACCAAATCTATGTGTTCATGTGTTATAGATGTTTATCTTTTCATGCATATAGTAGATTAGATGGATGAATGGTAAAAATATTATTATGCAAAAATTGAATAAAAGTTTTAGAGTTACTGATTCACCCCTCCCCTCTTAGTAACCTTGTTAGTCTTGATTATTTCCAACAGTCTCCTAATAGGGCTCACTTTAGAATAGTGAAAAATAATATCTACTTGAAATTGGTGGTTTCTCCCAAATTGAGCTTTGACATTAAATCTTGGTGTCTCTTGTGTTCATGCCATTTATTTTATGCGTATGCAACTAAGTTAATTAAGGTTAATCAAATGTAATATCTTAAGGTCTACATGTTTAGTACTTACCAAGTTATAGTTGACATTATAGTAATTTTCAAGAAATAGTAAATTACTAGTGTTAACCAAGTGCCTCTGTGTTAAGTGAGTAACAACAACAATTCAATTTAAGAAAAGTTTATGTTTTGATTTGTATTGACATCTAAGGGATCTAAGATTTTTTTTGTGGTAACTGATTCACCCCTCCCCTCTCAGTTACTCCTCTTATATTTCCAAAAATTGGTTTTAGAGCTTTTGATGCTTGTAGAGAAGGTTTCAAGGACCTAAGATAAAGATCAAGATGTCTTACAAAATAGAGATCCCCAAGTTGAACAAAGATAAATTTGAGGCATGGTAGGAACTTATGAAGCTACATTTGGAAACCATTAATGACTTAGGTCTGAAATATTTGAATGCTATGTCTAAGGCTCCTACTAGAACTTTGACTCTAGAAGAAATTACTAAAAAGAAGAATCATAACATTGTGATGATTGACATTGCATCTACTCTTAACTATTTTGAATTTGATGAAGTAAAATATTTTTCTACTACTCATAAAATGTGGGTCAAATTAAAAGATATATGTGGAGGTGATGATAATGTGAGGAGAGCCAAGGTAGAAAGCATAACAGGTTAGTTTGATTAGAAGATGATGAAAGAAGATGAAAACATTGCAAAATATAGTAAAGAATCAAAAGAAGTGTCAATAAAATTAGAGCATCTACAGGGAAATTTTATGATGTCACAATGGTTAGTAAGATACTCAAAAATCTTCTTCCTATCTATGAAATTAGAGTATTAGCTATTCAAATAATGAGATGTTATCCCAAGAATAACATAACTTTGGATGCACTAGTGGGAAGGTTGACAACCTT
This sequence comes from Cupressus sempervirens, assembly GCA_028749045.1. Lineage (NCBI taxonomy): Eukaryota > Viridiplantae > Streptophyta > Pinopsida > Cupressales > Cupressaceae > Cupressus > Cupressus sempervirens. Next base: position 79,291,049 of record CM053792.1, on the reverse strand, counting down.
TGAGTTAGATAACTATGACAACTATGTTCCTAACTCTAGAAGCATTGAGTCTACATTTGAAGCTAAGATTTCATGCAAAAAGGAAGGTGAAAAATATAAAGGAAAAAAATCTAAAAGTGAAGAACAAGACAATTCTAACAGTGATCTTGAAGTCATTGAAGCCCTGCTTGCAACAAAATATGCCAAAGATAAAGGAAAGTATAAAGTTAAAATTCCTCTAATCTATTTTTCTTGTGAAGAAGTTGGTCATGTTGTTGCAAGGTATCCAAACAAAGAAGGGGAAAAAGAAAAGAGAAACAACAAGTAAAAAGGCAAGAGGGATTTTCAAACCTACAAGGACTACAAAGAAAAAAGGTAAGAAGTCCTCTTTCATGGCTAAAAATTCTTATAGTAGTGATGATGATGAAATGGTTTATAGTGGTATAAAAGATGAATTGAATGATGAAGATGATCATATGACACTTATTTCTCATGTTAGTAAAAATGATACATGGATTATTGGTAGTGGTTGTTGTCACCATATGAGTAGTGATAAAACAAAGTTTGAACATATGAAACACTATGATGGTGGGAGTGTCAGATTTGGAAATAATAAATGTTGTATAAAAGAAAAAGGTTGTATTACACTAACCAAAGATCTTAGATGTGACAATACCTATTGGTTTGAAGGACTAAAGTATAATCTACTAAGTGTGGCATAGTTGAATAGCATTGGATTGAAGATAGAATTCATGAATGGGAAGGCCAAGCTACTAGATGGAAAAGGAAATCTAGTTGGGTATGGTAATCAAACAAAAGGTAACCTATTCTAGCTAGATCTAAGTGAAAGTTCATGGGTAAAAGTAAAAACCTGTGTCACCCTTTTAAAAAGGAAAAGGCTAACAAAAGTATAACTGTTCAACTTCAATGACATAAATCTTGTATTATTATTTAGAATTTGAAAATGAAGTAAACTAATAAAATGTGTAGAAATAGATGAAGTTTAGAATTATAATTTTTAATAATTATTTGCAAAAAGAAATGATATATTTTCCTATTTTTTAAAGGTAACTTTTTAGTTGCTTAAAAATGTTGAAAATTAGGGGTCTAGTTCACACCACAAAACTACAAGGAAATAAACTTTTTTTTTAAATCTCAAATTATGCTATAGATAATATACGTAGCTAGAACAATCAAAAAAAAAAATTGACTTTAGACCTATATTTTCTCTTGTATAATGATTCAAATTTCAACTTATTCAAATTGATAGTTTTTATCTCCCAACACATTTTTGAAAATAAATCTGGTCCAACCAAAATAAAAATTATAGATTCTTGAAGAAGACTCTCTCCTCTAGAATGTCATATAATTTTTAAATTTTTCTTATATGATTTAATATTTTTTGTCTCAAAATCAACATCTTTTCAAGTGTTAAAATGACTATGTGTAGAATTTTATTATTATAATATATTATATCTAATTAAAACACTATGAACTCTACGTGAGAATATTCTTGACTATGAGCTCTATAAAATGGTATTCATATGTTATTAAAAATATATCATAAAAAATAGTAAGAGTTATTGAAATGTCAATTTTCTAGAAATAATTTAATTTCTTTAGTAATTTGATACTAACTACTATAAAACATGCATTTAATAGACATTTCCAATTGGAAAAGTGTGAGACCTTATATAACTTAGCTAGAATACATTTAACAAAATCATATGTTTGAAAATCAATGCTTTTTAGATAGAAATATTCAAATTTAGTCGTTCTTATTAGTCAGCCTAAAGGGTGACACAACTTTCTACTTTCAACCTCATGTTTTATTGCTCAAGTAGAAGAAAGTTGGTTCAGGCATAAAATATTTTGTCATGTGAACTTTGATAACCTAATCAAGATATGCAAAAACAAAATAGTGAGAGGTATTCCTAGTCTGAGGAAACCTAATACGGACATGTGCAAAAATTGTCAAATTTGAAAGATGGGAAAGAAAAGTTTCAAAAGAAAGAACTATCATTCTAAAGAAGTCTTGGAGCTAGTCCATATAGTCCATTGTGGACCTATTGGCATAGAAAGCAACAATGGAGATAGGTATATCATTTTATTTGTTGATGATTATTCTAGGATGATGACAGTAATGTATTTGAAAGATAAGTTTGAAGCTTTTCAAAATTTGAAATGGTATCTAGGTAGAGTAGGTTAAGAAACTATTGGAATACAAACACCACTAAGAGTGGGGGTGAATAAGTGGTTTAAAATACTTTTAAAAACCTGAAAGAATTATAAGTTATAAAAATTTAACACATGAGAAAGATAGTTAATGAATAAAAAAGTGACACAATATTTTAACATGGAAAACCCCTTAGGGTAAAAAAATGACTTTGAATCTAAAAATTTATTGGCCTCTTGGGCAAATCTTTTAGAGCTACAACTCTGGGAAGCACCAACACCTTATTTTAGAAACACCAATTTCAAGGAACAGCAATCCCTTACACCTGAAGCACCAACTTCAAAAATGAACAATTGGGATAAAAAATTAGAGGATCATATCTATTACAACACATATAATGAATTACTAGTTTCAACTTCTTATTGAAAAAGAAAAGGAGGATATATTCTTATTCTCCTCAAAACATCCAATATCCAAATATATAATTTTTTTCCATTAAAAGATTTGATCAAATATCAATTTGAATGAATGAAGTAGCAATATATAACCCTTCTTCTACCTTTGATAAACTTCTTCAATAAAAATCAAATCACAAATATGAAAATAGAAACATAAAGCATCACCCTCTTCTCTGCTATTGAAAATATGTCTGCAAACTATTCAGTCTAGAAGGAATTCCACATCAATTTTGCAACTTCTTTCAAAGCACCTATTGGATGTTTTAGAGGAATGTATCTTCTACTTATAAACCAAGAAATTTAAAATTTTGGAGTTAGTTACATACCCCAAACTTCCATTAGACCAAAACTGCTCAAAACTTTCAAAACTATCATAGCAATTTGGTACTTGTTTTTTTTTTTTTTTAAATAAAAAAAAGACTTTTTCACTTTCCACACGTGTTATGCAAAAACAATCAAAGACCCATTTTAGCTAACTCCAAGACTTTTCCTAAAAGGTATGATAGTTGGGGTCTATCCAATAAAAAACACTTGTCTACTTTCTAGTAGAGCAAAACTATTTTGTTATATATGTTTTCAAAAACATTGTGAACATTAAGTGTTAATTGTATAACACTTAAGTATTTTTCTTGAATATGTTTTGAACAATATTGAAGGACATAAAATAAGATAATTACATGATGTTAGTAGTACCATATTCTCATTATGTTAGCCATATCATATGCTCATTATTGACATCAATGAGAATAATCAAAGACCAAATACTAAGGGTTCAACATACTCCCCCTTTGGCATTGATGTCAATACCAACTTCCAACTATATATCTATACATGTATACTTGTATATCCATGTGTACCTATACTTGTATATCCATCATGTAGACATCTTAATTTTTCTCCCTCTTTGACATCAATGACAAAGGAGATATACCAAGGTTTCAGTGCAACAAAAAGATAAGAAAAATATGCTCCATGGAAAACCTATCACTCATTTATGAAATTATGCAAGAGAAGAGAGGGACAAAACCCCCAATCTCATCCTTAACTCTTGAAATGTGGCTCTTGAGAGAGGTTCCCTTATGAAATAATAACGAGCGTCAATGTGCTTGGTGTGTGAATGCATAAATGGATTCTTAGAAATATTGACTGCACTCTGATTATCACAGTAGATAGGAATTGGTTTAGACACTATTACTTTCATATCTAATAAAGTTTGAACCATCCAAAGAACCTATTGACAACAATAGCATGCTACTATCTATTTAGCCTCTATAGTAGAAAGTGTTGTTGATTCTTGCCTTTTACTATGCCAACACATTAGCCTATTACCCAAGAAAAATGCTACTCCTGAAGTACTTTTTCTTTCATCTAGACAACCTGCCCAATTTGAGTCAGTATAAGAAACAAATCTAAAATTATCATGTTTAGGATACCAAATCTCATAATCCAAAGTACCCTAAATATATCTAAAAAATATTTTAACTACTATAACATTAGATTCTTTAGGTGAAGATTGAAATCTTGCAACCAAACATACAACATGCATGATATTAGGCCTTGAAGCTATGAGACATAGTAAACTACCAATCATAGATCTATAAGTAGTTTTATAAACATTAGGAGGATCATCATTTTGAGTAAATTTACATCCTATTATCATTGGCGTTCCCATAGGCTTACAATCTTCCATATGAAATTTCTTTAACATTTCTTTTGCATACTTAGTTTGGGATAAGAATATACCATTTTCCAATATTGAAATTTGTAACCCAAGAAAATAGGATAGTTCCCCAAGCACGAACATTTCAAATTTAGATTGCATAAGCTTTGAAAAACTTTGACTTAAAGCATCATCATTGGATCCAAATACTATATCATCAACATAAACAAGAACAATGAAAACATCATCACATGTACCATATATGTATGAATTTCTATCAACACCACCTCTTCTAAACCCATTTTTGATAAGATACTAATTCAACCTAGAATACCAAGCCCTCAGAGCTTGTTTCAAACCACAAAGAGCCTTTTTTAACCTATAGACATTATTAGGATAGTCTTTGCTCTCAAATCCTTTAGGTTGATCCATATAAACCTCTTCATCAAGATAACCATTAAGAAATGCTATTTTGACATTCATTTGGTACATTTTAGAACCCTTGAAAGATGAATATGCAAGAATGATTCTTATTGCTTCAATTCTAGCCACTAGTGAAAAAGTTTCATCAAAGTCCACACCTTCTATTTGTGCATAACCCTTACAAACCAATCTATCCTTGTTCCTTGAAATCTTTCCATTTTCATCAATTTTATTTCTAAAGACCCATTTAACACCTATTAAATTTTTATCTTTAGGTCTAAGCACTAATTCCCAAGTTTTATTTTTTGTAATTTGACTTTGTTTCTCTTTCATAGTGTTAACCCAAAACTCATTGATACTAGCTTCTTTATATGATTTAGGTTAAATTTGAGATAAAAACAAAGATTAGCACATTCAGTAGATGTAGTTCTTGTTCTCGTTTGAATACCTGCATGTTTATCCCCTATAATCTATTCTTGAGGATGATACTTCTTCAATCTTGTTTCTATAGCCTTTGTACTTGTGGGTTATGGTGTTTCTATTTGATCTTTTATCTCTTCTTTAGCTTCAACAACTTTATTATTTTCTTTTTTCAAGTCTTTATCACTATCTTGTAGGAAAGAATTATTCATTATTATTTCCTTTTTATCTTGCACAACTTCATCCATTTTCAAATGTATAGTTTCAACAACTTTATTCAACCTTTTATTAAACCATTTGTAAGATTTAATTTGAGAAGAATATCCTAAAAATATTCCTTCATCACATCTTGAATCAAAGCTTCCTATTTTATCATCAAAATTCTTAATGAAGCATCTACTGCAAAAAATTCTAAAATGCTTAACAGATGCAAGATGTCCATGACATAACTCATAAGAAGTGTACTTAGTTTTTACCTTTAGTTGTGTCCTATTTAAAATATATACTACTATTTGAATTGCTTTTTTTCCAATACCTATTTGGTACTTTAGATTCATCTAACATAGTCCTTGTCATTTCTTTCACCATTTGGTTCTTTCTCTGAACAACTCCATTTTGTTGAGGTGTCCTAGATGTTGCATATTATCTTTTGATGCCATGTTTTTTACAATAATCAACAAATTCATCTGAAGTAAACTCACCACTTTTATCTGATCGTAAGCATTTAATCTTCATGTCTGACTCATTTTCAACCATTTTCTTGAAAATCCTTAACTTGCTAAATGCCTTTGATTTATGCTTTAAGAATGTTATCCATGTATTTCTTGTATAATCATCTATAAAAAGAATGAAATACTTTTCACCATTTATTGGTATTGTCCTTGTAGGACCACATAAATTAGTATGTACTCATTGCAATGGTTTAGAAGGAAAATATTCTTATGAAGGAAAAGATGCCTTTGTTTGTTTAACATGTTGACACTCTTCACAAATAACATTCTCTTGCTTATATATACATGGCATACCTCTTACTTTTTAATGCTTACCAACTTGTACCAAGTTGTCAAAATTCAAGTGCCCAAGCCTTTTGTGCCATAACCAACTTTCATTCACCTATCCCATAGGACAAACATATTCATGATTGTTAGTATTTGTGATATATTTTAAATTGTATACATTCCCTTTAGATCTTATAACTAATGCAACCAATTGTCTAGATTTTAATTTGATTTGGCAACCAAGGTCATCAAAAACAACTTCATATCCATGATCACAAATTTGACTAATACTTAGAAGATTTTACTTTAATCCATCAACATAATACACATCATGAATGGAAATTTTGTCACTAAGCATCAAAGAACCCAAACCTTTAACCTACCTTGGAGAATCATCACCAAAACTAACATTTCCACCTTTTTAGTTAATCAATTTGTTAAACTTCATTCTATCTCCTATGACATGTCTAGAATAACCACTATCAATTATCCAAAAGTCTTTTTCTTTAGAATGTAGACCTATTTGAACAAACATAGACTTATTAATATTAGGCCTCCATATCTTAGTCACTTTAGTATCAAATTCTTTATCAACTTGTAGACTATCATAAGATTGATCATTTTGAATTGATTTAGTTTTGCAATTACTCATACATGACCAAAGAGATTGCATTTTTAACATCTTAGACTATTCATTTTAGGAAAGGAATAACCAAAATGAAACTTTGAATACCTCCTTGACATGTATCTACAATTACTTATTCTATGTCCATATTGATGACACATGAAGAAATACCCATCAAAGAAAGAAGTGAATCTGTTTGAGTATCTTTTACCCATGAATGAAGTGCTTGATGTAACCTATTTTTTATCGTTATAAATCTGATTAAAATATTCATTTTTACTTGCATTTGATGTGGTAGCATTCTAATTTGTATCCTTACTTTTAGATTTAAATATCTTGAATAAAGGTTTATCTTTCTTGCCACTAGAAAATTGTCCAAGTTTAAAACCAATTCCTATTAGATCATTAGTTCTTCTTTGTTTCCATAAAATTTCTCCAAAGTAGTGTTCTCATATTTTTTTAACTTTATTCTATATGATACTACTTCATTCATTAACCTTGTACATTTACAATGTTTAGAACTTAACTCTTCTTTAGTGACAAAGACAAATCTCTTTTTTTCCTCAACTTGTAATTTCAATTCTATAACTTGTTGATTTAAGCCCTTAGTTTCTTTTTCAAAGTTATCCTTTTCTTTTAAGAATTGATTTTCTTGAACAGTTCAATTCCTTTTTAATTCATTGATCTTTTTAAGTGTATAAAGAAATTCACATTCTAAATCAGCCTCAACAAGTTCAACATCATCATCACTATCTAATTCTTGACAAGTAGTTTCTATAGCCATGAATAAAACTTCATTTTCATCACATTCAAAACTACTAGAGTCACTATCTAATACATCAACAATCAAACTCTTCTTTTTCTTAAAGAGCTTCTTTTTGTTATAGAATTTCTTTTTACTTGATTTATCTTTTTCATCATGTACTTCATCATCACTATTATAAGAACATTTAGATGCAAAGTGTCCTATTTTACCACAATTAAAGAATTTGAAAGTACATTTACCTTTGTATTTACCTAATCCTTTATTTAATTTCCTTGATAAATGGGCTTCAAGAACATCAAGATCATCTAATTCCGAATAGACTTCGTTCACTTTCTTTTCCACCTTGAATGTTGCTTCTTTGCTTGTGGATTCTTGTTTGCCAAACTTTCTCATTTCATAAGCTACAAGTGCTCCATGAATATCTTCCATTGTATACTTGTTAATCTCTAGTTTCTTATATAGAACATATCTTAGAATTAAATTTATTAGGAAGAGATCTCAAAAATTTCTTTTACAACATGAATATCATCAATTTTTTCACCAGGTCCTCTTATGCCATTTACAATTTCATCTATCTTAAGGAGATATTCTTCTACCTTTTCATCATTACCCATCTTAAGGTCTTCAAATCTTGATTTCAAATGTTGTATCTTGGCTTCTTTAACTCTATCATTACCATGATATGTATTTTTAAATTTGTCCCATACTTCTTTAGAAGAACTACAATGCACTACCTTAACAAAATCATCTTTAGATAAACAATTAACTATAGAAAATTTAGCTTTCATATCAGTTTCATACTTCCTCTTTTCATTAGGATCTATAGGAAAAGTATTAGGAACTTTATAACCATTAACAACTAAAGCCCAAACATCACCATTAATATATAACAAATATTTTTGCATCATTACTTCCCAAAAATCATAATCTAATCCATCAAATATAGGAACCTTTGACGAACTATCTTGAGCCATAAAAGATACATATTCCACTCAACCAAAATCTACCCAAAGTTGTTAAACTTGATATAGGGAACCTTTCTCTAATACCAATTGTTGGAATGCAAAAACCATTGAAAGTGGGGTGGGGGGTGGGAACGGGGGGAAGGGGTAGGGGAAGGGGGTGAATCGATGGTTTAAAATACTTTTAAAAACTTGAAACAATTACAAGTTATAAAAAATTAACACATGAGCAAGATAGTTAATGAATAACAAAGTGACATAATATTTTAATGTGGAAAATCTCTTAGGGTAAAAAACCACTTTTAATCTAAAATTTTATTTTCCTCTAGGAAAAATCTTTTAGATCTACAACTTTGGGAAGCACCAACACCCTATTTTAGAAACACCAATTTCAAGGAACACCAATCCCTTGCACCTAAAGCACTAACTTCATGAATACAAGAAGCACCAACTTCAAAAATGAACAAGTGAGATATAGAATTAAAGGATCATCTCTATTACAACACAAATCATGAATTACTAGTTTCAAATTATTTTTGAAAACACAATACATGATACACTCCTATTCTCCTCAAAACATCCAATATCCAAATATATTTTCATTTTCCATTAAAAGATATGATCGAATACTTATATGAATGAATGAAGCAGCAATATATAACCCCAAATACTAATATGAATGAATGAAGTAGAAATATATAACCCTTATTATACCTTTGATAAACTTCTTCAATAAAAATCAAATCACAAATATGAAAATAGAAACATAAAGCATTACCCTCTTCTTTGCTGTTAAAAATCTACTTGCAAACTATTTGGTCTATAAGGAATTCCACACCAATTTTGTAACTTCTATCAAAACCACCTATTGGATGTTTTAGAGGAATGTATTCTCTAATTATAAACCAAAAAAGTCAAAATTTTTGAGGGAGTTACATATCCCAAACTTCCATTAGACCGAAAATGCTCAAAACTGCAAATACTCTCATAACAATTTTGTACCTATTTTTGATAAACAAACTTTTTCTCTTTCCACTCATGTGTTATGTAAAAAATAACAAAGACCCATTTTAGCCAACTTTGAGTCCTTTCCAAAAAGGTTGAGGTCTATCTAATAAAGAAGCTTGTTAACTTTTTGATAGACCAAAACTATTTTTTTACATCTGTTTTCAAAAATATTGTGAACATTATGTGTTAATTGTATAACACTTAAGTATTTATCTTGAATATGTTTTGAACAATATTGAAGGACATCAAATAAGATAATTATATGATTTTATCCATAACATGTGCTCATTATGTTTGCCATATCATATGCTCATTATTGACATCAATGACAACAATCAAAGACCAAATACCTAGGGTTCAACAAAAACAAGAAATAAGTTTAAGTGTTTAAGGTCCAGTAGAGGAGGTGAATTAATTTCAAATGAATTTAATGAATTTTGCATTGAAAGAGAAATAAAAAGACAAGTATTAGTCCCTAGCACACCTCAACAAAATTGTATAGCAGAAATAAGGAACAAATCTATCATGGATTGTCCAAGAACCCTAATGACAAAGAAGAATGTTGCAATCAAATACTAGAAGGAAGCAATTAGTACAATATTTCATTCCTTAAACAAAGTACAACTAAAGAAAGATTAAAATTAAGCTCCTTATGAACTATGGTATGGATATAAATCAAATGTAAGTTACTTGAAAGTGTCTGGCACTAAATGTTATGTTTTGAAGGAGACTAGGAAAGGTAAATTTGATGTCAAAAGTGATGAAGACATATTCCTAGGATACTCTCATAGAAGAAAATCATATAAAAATGTTTGAATCTAACTACTCATAAGATCATAGAAAGTGTACATGTGAAATTTGATGAGTTTTTAGAAAAGAGTGAAGAAGAGAGAAACAAAGAGCCTGAAGACTAAAGGAAGTTTGTGTACTTTGAACCTGATGCATTGCTTAATCCAATTGGAAGTTAGTAGACTTCACCTCCCAAGTCCCCAAAATCTCTAGAAGCACCTAAGTTGCAACCAGTGCAACCTAAGTTATAGTTTGAAGGACCTGAATCATAGTTAGATGTTAGAACAAGATAATATTGAGAGAAGTAGGTGAAGTAGTATATTACAAACTTTTTCCCACAACTTAATATTGTTAATTACTTTATAACTTGCATATGAAAGTAAACCAACACTTTTGAATAGTAAATATAACCATGCACATAGAAAACTCATAACACCAATATTTGTTAACTAAGAAAACCTTGGCCAAGGAAAAAACTTAGTGGGGATGATACCCACTAGATAATTCACTAAACAAAAGGATCATGTTAAGAATATTGACCATATTAGGAGTCTATAAAGTACATATAGTGTATTGAGTCCTTATTAGAAGACTAGGCCTTGTTAGTAGCCTATTAGTTCATGTTTTTTGGAGTCATCATTTTTATTCCTTATCTTTGGTTCACTCTTTTTTTCACATTTTTGGTTTGAACCTTTGTTTTTGTCAAGTTTCAAACCTAAAAATGAAGTTGTACTAACATTTACATATCTACTTAGCTTTGTTTTTGACCAATCCTTCCCTCAAGCTAAATTGTTGACCAATTCCTCCTTTTTAGCCAACCTTAACTGAAGGTAATTTATCCCAAAGCACCATCTTATTAATGTTTGGAAGGTTTATAGGTAGGATTTGTGAGTCTCCTTACATTCCTTGAACCTTTTATACCCCTTATACCAAGTTCAAAGAACAATAAGTTACATTGAACCACTTGTACCAAAGGAAATAGTTCACAAGTTCAATGTGTTGTTCATTCCTCAAAGCAAAGTCCCTTGGTGGACCCACTTAACATGCTATGTATGCAGGTGGTCTATAAGACACACAACACCTAGTTGCCTCGGCATGTATGATAGTTGGATACAATTGATTAATTATGTATTATCTTTGATGTTAAAAAAATGTCATATAATTATTAGTTGGTGTGTTTTGAGCTCACTCAGGCAGTGTAGATAGTTTTCTGTGTCTATCAAGCATTCCTATGTTTGCACAGTTCAGAAGGTAGTGTCTACCAAGTTTATTCAGGTGCCAAAGGAAAGTTTATAGAAGGTGAGTGTTAACTGAGCTCACTTAGTTAATAAAGGAAAGTTGGATGGAACTAGTGTTAATCGAGCTTGCTCAGTTACTTAAGGATCTGTGCAAGTATGTAGTGTTAACTAAGTTCACTTGGTTAACACAGGAAAATTGTTTATGTCTACTGAGCAAGGTCAGCTAATGAAGGATTTTCTTGTTTTGGCGTATTGAGTTTAATTGATTTATCTAATGGTTCTGGCCAACTAAGAAGATGAATATTAGTTATTCTAAGTTGTGTATGAGCTAACTTGACAAAATGAAAGATATAAGTATAAGGTCAAGTTGAGAATTAGAATGTGTGAAGTTGTGAATAAATTTGAAGACTTAATGATGGAAAGAGGAAGTGAATTACAAGTATAAACATAATATCCTTGTGGATCTGAAAAGATATATTCAATCAAAAAGGATCAAGTATATAAGCTAGAAAAAAGATCTATAGATCAGCAATTCAGTTGCATCAAAAATTAGGTCATTTTATTGTTACACTCTAACAATTGTAGAAGTGATCTAAAGCTCTTAACAGAGTTGGCTTAACATCTATTTGTAAATCCTCTAACAAGGTTGCACTTTTATTGAATTGTCTAAAGATGTCTAATAAGGCCACTCCTAATAGGGTATTTAAATCCTCTAATAGGGTCACACGTAATAGTGTATTTTGTAACCTTTAATAGGTCTTGCTCCTAATAGGGCTCAATTCAGGAGAGTGAAAATGGTAACTAGTTGCAATTGGTGATTTTTCTCAAATTGGGTTTCCATGTTAAATCCTAGTGTCAAATGTGTCCATGCTATTTTATTTTATGTGTTTGCATCTAACATAAAGTAATGGCAATCAAAAATAACATCTAAAGATTTGCATGTTAAGTACTTACCAAGCATATTTAATATTTATCGAGTTACAACATTTTATGTTTATTTTCCAACTATCAACATTATTCAATTTTTTGAGTTTATTTTGTACTAATGTTGAAGGGATTTGAGATTTATTTTTGTAATAACTAATTCACCCCTTCCCTCTCAGTTACTCCTCTTATATTTCAAACAATTGGTATCAAAGATTTTGGTGCTCACAAAGAAGGTTTCAAGGACCTAAGCTAAAGATCAAGATGTCTTATAGAAGAGAGATTCCCAAGCTGAACAGAGACAATTTTATAGCATGGCAAGGACTTATAAGGTTACATTTGGCTACCATTGGTGATTCAAGTTGTAAATATCTTGATGCTGAATACAAGATTCCCATTGGAACATTATTAGTTGAAGATATTGCTAAAAATAAGAATCATTATATCATGATGATTGATATTACATCTACTCTTAGTTATGTTGAATTTGATGAAGTAAAATATTGCAAAACTACTCATAAAATGTGGACAAAACTGAAATATATTTATGGAGGAGATGACAATCTAAGAAGAGCTAATGTTGAAAGTCTTAGAGGTCACTTTGATCAGATGAAAATGAGAGAAGATGAAAACATTGCAAAATATGTGAAAATAATCAAACCAAGTGTAAGCGCAATCAAAGCATATGTAAGAGACATTAAAGAGAAAACAATTGTAAGCAAGGTACTAATAACTCTTCTTCCCACTTATGCAATTAGAGTGTCTACTATTCAAGAGATGAGATGTGATCTAAATAATAAAATATCTTTGGATTCTCTAATTGGAAGATTTACAACTTTTGAGTTAGATAACTTTGATAACTATGTTTCTAGTTCAAAAGTTATTGAGTCTACATTTGAAGCTAAACTGTCACTTAAGAAAAAGAACAAAAAATCAAAGTCTAGTCAATCAAAAAGTGAATAAGAAGAAATAGAAGGAAGTTCAAATAGTGACCTTGAAGTTGTTGAAGCCCTACTTGCAAGGAAGCATTCCAAAGGTAGAGGAAAGTACAAAGGTAAAGTTCCTCTAATATGCTTTTCTTGTGAAGAAAGTGGTCATATTGCTACAAAGTGTCCAATCAGAGAAAACAAAGATGAAAAGAAAAGCAATCAACATAAAGGAAAGAAAGATTTTAAGAACTACAAGAATTATAAGGATAAAGGTAAGAAATTTTTTTTTATGGCTAAAGATTCTGAATATAGTGAAGATGAAATGGTATATATTGTAGTAAAAGATGAATCTGATGATGAAGGAGATAAAATGGCACTTATCTCTCATGTTAGTAGAAATGATACATGGATTATTGAAAATGGCTATTAATATCATATAACTAGAGATGGGTGAATGCACAAAGTTGGGTCGCAATTCCACGGAAGTCAAGTCCGTAAAATGAAACTTCTTAGAAATGGGTACCCGATTTTAAAAAATGGGCTTCCATTTTTGGTTAGGGTGTCCGAACCTAAATTTAAAAAATGGACACCCGTTATTTTTAAAAATTGGTTACCCATTTTTTATTTTCAAAAAATGGCTACCCATTTCTCATTAAAATAAAAATAATTTTTTTTTAGAAACAGGCACTCTTTTTTTTAAAATAAAAAATGGGTACCCATTTTTTAAAAATCAGGTACCTATTTCTTAAAAATTCAAATTTTTAAGTTTTCGGCAGATTTTACATGCCGCTTTTAGCTTTTCAAAATGGGTACCCGTTTTTTGAAATTCAAATAACGGGTGCCCATTTCTTACAACATGAGGCGGGATTTTTTTTCTTGCCTCGAATTTTGGTTTGGGATAGGCTTGGTGAGACCAAGCCTATGCCTTGGCCTCTTAAGATTTGGCTAAGTCATTGAACTGACAAATTCATGCCTTGCCATTATTTTTAGAGGGTCTTCCCGATCAAATTTTTTTACGAAACAAAAACTCATTAGATCTCTCATTGTCATGATTTCAGAAATATAAATTTTATAGAGTTATGTTTTTATTTACTATTTTTTTATTATTTTTTAATCAAAGGTGGTACCTAAATGTAAAATAGCAACGTTCACTAAAACTTTAATAAATTTTTTATTTTTTATTTTTTCTTAAATTAATTTATATGTCATCAATCTACATTCAATTCTTTTGAAGTTAAAAAAAAAATTGAAAAAAGTGAAATTTTGATCAAATTATGGTCTTCGTACACGAGAGGTTTCAAAATTTTCTTTTATAGCCAATTAAAAATTAATAATAATAAAAAAATTCATTAAAAAATTCAAGAAAAATATTCTCATCAATCTTTGGTGTGTCAGGTAACTCCATTTAAAAGGATTCACAAAAATTCATTCATTTGTGTCAAATTATGGTGTCCATACATGAGCGTGGTATGGTCCTGAAATAGGCATTTTGAAAAAGTGGTTTTTAAAGATCCATACCAAAAAAAAATCTATCATATGGGTATACAAATAAATTACATATTCAAAAAGAAGATTCCAGGCACTACAATTTTTATTTCTGAAGTTTTTTTTATATTTAATTTCTAAATGGCTCAAATTTTGGCATCAATTGACAAAATATTTCAAAAATAGGAAAAACACTTCCACTTTTTGGCCAAAAGTGAGACCCAACTTCTTGCACTGACCCAGATAAAACTAGATTTGAGCACATGGAATATTATGATGGATGTAGTGTAAGATTTGGAAACAATGAACCTTATAACATAAAAGGAAAAAGATGCATTTCTTTGACAAAGGAACTTGCATGTGACAATGCTTATTGGGTTGAAGGACTAAAGTATAATCTATTGAGTGTGGCATAGTTGAATGACATTGGTTTCAAGGTAGAATTCATGGATGGAAAGGCCAAACTACTAGATGGAAAAGGAAATCTGGTTGGATCTAGAAAACAAACAAAAGGTAATCTATTTTATCTTGATCTTAGTCAAAGTTCATGCTTTATTGCTTAAATAGAAGAAAGTTGGTTATGGCACAAAAGACTATGTCATGTAAACTTTGATCATTTATTTAAGATAAGAAAACATAGAAGAGGAAGAGCTATTCCAAGTTTGAAGAAACCTAACATGGGTCTATGCAAAAATTGCCAAATTTGTAAGATGGGAAAGACTAGTTTCAAAAGCAAGAACTATCAGTCAGAAGAAGTCTTAGAACTTGTGCATACTAACTTATGTGGATCTATTGGAATAGAGAGTTATAGTGGAAAAAAGTTTCTCATTCTTTTTGTTGATGATTATTCTAGAATGATGACTATAGTGTATCTAAAAGAAAAATTAGAACTTTTCAAAAGTTCAAATGGTATCTGGCAAGAGTAGAAAAAGAAATTGGAAAGAAATTGAAATAATTAAGATCAAACAGAAGTGGTGAATTCATCTCCAATGAATTCAATAATTTATGCATTGAAAGAGGGATTAAAAGACAAGTATCAACCCCTAGTACACCTTAGCAGAATGGTAAAGTTGAAAGGAGGAACAAATCCATCATGGATTGTGCAAGAACATTGATGATAGAAAAGAATGTTGCTATACAATATCAGAAGGAAGCTATCAACACTATAGTTCATACCTTGAATAGAGTATAGTTGAAGAAAGACTCAAACCAAACTCCTTATGAACTATGGTATGGCTAAAAACCTAATATAAGTTACTTGAAAGTATTTGGTAGTAAATGTTATATCTTGAAAGAATCTAGAAAAGGTAAATTTGATGTTAAAGGTGATGAATGTATATTTTTAGGATAGTCCTGTAGAATTAAAGCATACAAATGTTTGAATCTATCTACTTATAAAATCACAGAAAGTACACATGTAAGAATTGATGAGTTTGTAGAAAAAAGTGAAGAAGAAAGCAATAAAGAGCTCAAGAATTACAAAATATTTGTTTACTATGAACTTGATACTCTGCCAAATCTATCTAGAGGCTATCAAGATAGTTCAAACTAAGTTTGACGATTCCAAGTCATAGATAGTGGGACTCAAGCTAGATATTGAAGTTTATGATGAAAATAGTGGAACTCATTCAAAATCCAAAGAGCCCATGTTACAAAGATATGTTAGAAGGCATCATGCACCTGATCAGATCATTGGAGACAAAGCTGATGGAAAAATGAAAAGAAGTAAATTAAAAGGTGCATGTTTACTTGCTAAATTTAAATCAAGAAATGTTAAAGATGCTTTGGGTAATGAAAATTGGGTTCAAGAAATGAATGAAGAAATAGAACAGATTAAGAAGAACAAAATTTTGATTCTTGTTCCTAGACCCAAGGATAAAAATATAATTGGCACAAAGTGGTTGTTCAAAAATAAGTTGAATGAAGATGGAGAAGTTTCCAAAAGCAAAGAAAGATTAGTATGTAAAGGCTATTCTCTAGAAGAAGGTATAGATTATAATGAAACTTTTTCTCTTGTCGCAAGATTAGAAGGTGTTAGAACTTTAGTAACATATGCAACACATAGAGGATTTAAAATGTATCAAATGGATGTTAAATCTTCATTCTTGATAAGGAAGTCCACATTAAACAACCAAAAGGTTTTATAGATCCTACCAAAAGAGACATGATCTACAAATTAAACTAGGCATTATATGGTCTCAAGCAAGTTCCCAGAGCTTAGTATGAAATAATTCATAATTACTTGGTGCAGAATGGTTTTGAAAAAAAAATGATAATAGTAGTCTATATATTAAAGAAGGACAAGACAAGAAGATTGTTTTGGAAAAAATATTTTTTGATGATACATTATTTACATGAATGATGACTTGTGTAAAGAATTTGAGATGTCTATGTTTGGAGAGATAAAATTCTTTGTTGTATTGCAGATTCAATAGAAAAAAAATGGTATCTATGTTACCCAATCTAAGTACATCAAGGAGATTCTAAAGAAATTTGGAATGGAAGATTCAATACCAATTGGAACCCCTATGTCTACTGGACATAAGCTTTCCAAAAATGATGATTCCAAAGAAGTAGATTAGACCACATATAGATCAATGATTGAAAAATTGCTATATGTAGTGCATACAAGGCCTAATATTGCATTAGTAGTTGGTATGGTGGCAATATTCTCAGAAAATCATAGAGAACATTACATTATGGAAATCAAGAGAATCATGAGATATTTGAAAGTTACTAAAGACTATGGCTTATGGTACAAACTTGGAGGTAATCTGGACTTAAAGGTATTCACTGATGCTGATTGGACAGAAAGTATTGATGATAGGAAAAGTACTAGTGGTGGATCATTCTATCTTGGTAAAAGAGTAGTGCCTTGGACAAGAAAGAAACAAAACTACATCTCTTAATCCACAGTAGAGGTAGAATATGTGGATGTAGCGGTTAATTGTTCTAATATTGTTTAGTTCAAACAATTGTTGGAAGAAATGAAGATAGAGATAAAGAATCTAGTTGTCATATATTGTGATAATGCTATTGCAATCAATATATCAAAGAACCAAATAATGCATATGAACACAAAGCACATTGCTATAAAATATCATTTCTTAAGAGAATTGGTGTAAGATAAAGAAGTTAGATTGGAATATGTGAATACAAAAGAATAGATTGTAGACATATTCACCAAGCCATTACCTAAGGATGCATTTATGTATCTAAAAGGTAAGCAAGGGGTTATTCCCCTATTTGAAGCTCACTAAATTAATTATAGTCATGCATTAGCCAAAACCTATTGAAGATCAATCAATTGGTGTAGTATTGACAAGGGCATAATAAAAATGAATCAATAGTTGAGGTACATTGATATTTATAGAGTTGTTGTATTTGGAATGTGTTGTGAAAGAGAGAGAATTTTACTATTATATATCATAATAATTTTTAATTATAAAGAAGGAGAATTTTTCTATCAAAGGGACAAGTGCACTATCATAAAGATATCAAAGAGGGAGAATAAACTTGGTAGAAGTTGTTGTAGAGAGAAGTTTTCTAACAGAGGGAGAAATTGAAGGAAAAAAGAGTTCATACTGACAAAGAAAGTTCTCATAGATGTGAATCAAAATAAAACTAAGGATATGTTCCTTATTTTATTCTTGTTCCAAAAATTTCATTGTCTTATGACATGTCATCTTTCCATCAATGCCAAAGAGGGAGATTGTTAGATATAATTGATTAATTGTGTATTGTCTTTGATGTTACACAAATGTCATATCATTATTAGTTAGTAGATACTAAGCTCACTCAGTAGTGAAGATAGATTTTTATGTCTACTAGGCATTCCTATTTTTTTGTAGTTTAGAAGATAGTGTCTACCAAGTTCACTCAGGCATCAAAGAAAAGTTTATAGAAGAAGAGTGTTAACTAAGCTCACTCAGTTAATGAAGGAAAGTTGGATGGAACCAATGTTAACCAAGCTCACTCGGTTACCAAAGGATCTGTGTACGTATGTAGTGTTAACAAAGTTCACTTGGTTAAAAATGAAAAATCATTTTGTGTTATTGTCTACTAAGCAGGGTTGGCTAACAAAGGATTTTCTTATTTTGGTATATTGAGTCTAATTGATTTATCGAATGGTTCTAGCTGACTGAGAAGATGATAAACAAAAAGAGGGTGATATAATAAGGGAGATATATCAAAGGGGGAGATATACTGTATAACAAAGGTACAAAGTACAGAAATAGCTAAAGAGTATCATATTTATTAGAATTTTGGTTACAAGAATTTTGGTACAATAAGCTTAGGAGGAGTTATAAGAATTTTAAGGTATATTGTTCCTTGCAAAAATTTTGAACAAGTTTTTGAGATTTTGTGCATATGCCAAATAGAATGAATTATGTACCTATAAGGTCAACCAAATAATGCTTAGTTAAGTGTTTTTGACACTCATGTCAAAGGGGGAGATTGTTAGTCTCAGAATGGTTTTGACATTTGAGTACAAACATACTTAACCACTTTCTACATTGAAGCTGAGTACACTATGTATGTCGAGTCAGAATTCCAATAGGTGTCGAATGATCTTCAGGTGCCAAGCAATCTTTAAGTGCTAAGTGACTACAAGTGCCAAGCATGATACGAGTGCTGAGTAATATATACGTGCCAAGTCATAGATGATATCAAGTTGGACAGAATCACTACAATAGTCAAGTGAGCTAGTCTCTTATATGTGTCGAGCATCAAGAAATAGTAAGTGTCGAGTAACATAGAATGCACATATGAGTTTGTAACTTCACTAATTCAGATGTAAGCTATTTTTATGGCTGACATTGAAGGATCTAGAAGGATAAAACAGATAAGATCAAATCATTTGTATTTCCTATGCAATCTACATGCAACCAACAAGAAAAATAGAGAAGGCATGCAACCAATAATAAAAGTGCAAGGAATGAATAGGAAACAAAGGTTCAATATGGATCGTAGATCAACATCTAACCCTAAGTCTTTGAATGTCTTTATAAGGAAGAAAAAATCTCATTGTATTTGAGATGGATGGAGTGTATGGGAAAACTATAGTAGAGTTTAGAGTAAAAAGACTTAGAGGAAGAGAGCATCAGTTAGATATTCAATTGATTAGAATAAAGCAAGGGATACAAAAAATATTAGATCTTAGAGGATCAAGATCAGAGAAAGTAGATTAAGTACCTGTATTCAACAATCAACGATTGTAAACTATCAGGTTTATTATACCTAATACTCTTTAGCCATTGTATTAGAAAGGAAACCCTATGTTGATAGGTTAGCTTAACATCTATTTTATACAACCTTTAATAAGGTGTGTAAATATTTTAATAGGGTAACACTTCATGTAAAGTGTTTGTAAATACTTTAACCAAGTCACTATTGACATAGTGTAAAGCCTTTAACAGGGAAGACCATCAGAAGTGGTTAAACATTATTTTTGCAGTAATTTTGTGGGTATCATCCCCACCCCAGTTTTACCTTCTTATTCTTGGAGGGTTTCTGGGTCACCAAAATCTCAAGTGTTATGTGGTGATGCAATTTTTTTTTTTAGGGTTGTTTGATATGTTTACATTCATGCAATTTACTTTTAGTTAAAAGTTTTAATGGTTAAAGAGCAATACTTCAGATTTAACCCCCCCCCCCCTTAGAAGCATTCTTTCCATTTGAATATTCCACAATTGGTATAAGAGAAAAGTTCTCTCAAAAAGAAGCCTAATAGCTTGGAGGAAAAGATCTAAAGCTGGAAGTTTTCAAACTTGGAAAGATCATTGAGAACCAAGTGATAGATGTGCATCTCGCTCTACACAAGGTAGAGGAATCTAGAGAGGAATTAAGAAAATCATTGAAAAGAAAGGAGATAGCCATAGCTGAAAATGATATAAACTACAAGGAGATTGATACCACATAGGTGTTTTCCAATGGAGACACTAAAGAGTTTGATGCAGCAATAGCAGAATTGATGGAGAAAAAAAAAGTTCAAGCAGAAGAGATAAGATCTCTCAAGATGGAACATGAATCACAGGCCATAATGTTATGTGAAATCACTGAACAAAAGAAAAGAGCGGTTGAGGATAGAGTCATGATGGAAGATGACAAAAGGAATCTTGCAAACAAACTTGAGGAAAAATGTATTGAATTAACAAGGATCTCAAACATGTAGATGGACACACTTGCCCAAATGATGAACCTTCATCATGAACTCAATATGAAGGATATTGAGATCTCTACTTTGAGGATGCAGAATGAACAACTGTAGAATGAATTGAACAAAGAAAAAGAGATAGCAGAGAATCTCAACAAGTCAAGTGAAGCCATCAAGTACTTTGAACAGTTGCTGAAATCCCCAAGATCAGTCTGTGATACATTAGGACTTGGATACAACAACACTAAAATTGGAGAATCATCAAAGAATGTTGAGCAAAGAAGTGACAAATGTAAAGATTCTAAACCCACTTGTCATTACTGTAATAAAAAGGGGCATACTGCTAATGATTGCAAGAGTAGAAGAATCAATCAGCCAAACACACCCAAAAGCAAGGGTTATTGTCACAAGTGCAACATGCAAGGACATAAGACACAAGATTGTAGGTCCAAAGTCACAAGGACACAAAGATTTGATGGAAATTTCCATAATTGCAAGAAGTATGGACATAGAGCCTTTGAATGCAGATCAAAGCCTATGTGGACATCAAATCAACCAACAAAAACAAAAGGAAATAAAAATCACTATTATTGGGATTACAATACAAGGAAAAGCTATCATTATTGTCATGAATATGGGCATATCCCTGAAAATTGTATAAGGACACAATTTAGAGGGAATTATAGTAGGTGGCTATGTCAAACCACTTGTTTCAGCTTCTTGAAAACTGGTCATATCAGCAAAAATTGTCCTACAAGGTCAAAAGCACCAAAAACTGAATCCAACAAAGGAAAAGAAAAGATTTATGTTGAACAAATAAAAGGGCAAATGAATAAGACTTGGAAGAAGAAAGATGAGTGTAGTACATCAAGTGAAGGGATCACTTCACCCAATGGCTCAAGTGATCACACTTCATCAAACTAAACATGTATAGATGCAAGGGACTTATATACAAAGTTATATCATACACCAATCCCAAGAAAAAGAAGTACTAAAAAGAAGAAATCAGCATAAGTAGAGATGCCAAGTCATAATATGAAGATTCTTACAAAACTATCGAGTTGTCCTCAGAGGTTGAGTAAAACTCTAGTGGGTACCGAGTTCCTAACAGCGATCGAGTTGATGACTGATGCTAAGTTGAGTAACTCCTATGGAAGCCAAGTGAAGTGGAAATGTAGTGCAAGCCGAGTAATGTTAAAAATCCTTCAGAAGCCGAGTGGGCAGTTGAGCATTTAATGTGATGGAAATAGGGTATATTATCCCAATTTTAATCATTGTTTTTCATCATGAATGAGAAGAAAAGAAGAGAAAAAGAGCAGAGCAACTTCATAGTAGAGAATCTAGTGTTCCAAGCAGATTCCAACCTCTTACAATGCATTTTTCATCGATCTTGAGGTATTTTCATTTGTGCCATGTTACACGGTTTCATATTTATTTGCAAAAGAAACCCTAGTTTGCACAAATGGCTTCCATTTCTAAGAACCCTAAGGGAAAAGAAGGTCATGAGGTTTAACTGGTCAGTAATGAGATTAAACAACCCAAATTTAGGCCAATTCCTAAAGTCGCCTACAGAAATGACCTTGCTGGTGCATTATCCATTGTTCCATCGAAAGTAGTCATGGTGCAGGATGTACGGAAGTGTTATAAATGCAAAATCGGCACCATAAGTGATCTTGAAATATTCCAAGACTATGATAGACTATGTGAGAACAAGATTGTGAAGGATGAATTCCAGATAGTTGAGAGAAAGGGTTTGACCAATGCCCTCGTTTATCCTATAGGATTCAAAACTGAATGGATACAAATTGTTTTAAGTAGAATTCATGATGGAAGCTTTTGGCTAGAAAAAGGTCCAGTAAAGATTACAAAAAGGATAGTATATAGGGTTATGGGTTTTCCAAACCTAAATTAGACTAAGACCCTATGTAGTGATTCCAAAGAGATCATTGAAAAGAATACATGAGCAAAATAGAATAAGAGGGGTATGACTATTGATACTATCACTGATCCTCTTCTAGATTTTGTTGTAAGAATAATATCTCACCAATCTAGCAGATTGAACAGTGTGTCATGCATAGCTGTTGATGTGTCCTACAAATTGGTAAAGAGAGATCACACATATCATCTGTTAGAAATTTTGCTGCAACAGATAAATGAAAACCTAGGAGCAATATGGAGAAAAAAAGGTGCTTAATGCAAATTTAGTTAAGTTCTTATGTGTATATTCTTCTATCTAATGGAAGAGTTTACTTCTATAGGAAAGGTAAATTAGAATCCTAACAAAACTATAATTACACAAATTAATGAGTTTATTGATCAGATGGGTGACAACTTTGAAGCCCATATGAAAAGCTATTTTGAGGATTTTAAGAAATCCATGAAGCAAAGGGTAAGAATACTAGTTTCCTTATTGGAAAGACATATTAATGATATATGCTTCTTAGTTGATATTGATTTCACCTATATCCAAGCAGCACTTCCAAGGGTGAGATGGCTAAGGCCATTTGGTTATGAACTAGATGTGGGTAAAGCATTAGCAGCAATCAATGCATTGCTTACAGAAGAAATAGACAAGTCTGCCAAGCCTTTTGGAACTTATGATGTTGTTAAATCCAAAGTTGTAATAGAATTAAAGACTACCTCCATAATGAAGAAGAAAGATAAATTGGTGAAAAAAATAAAGAAGAAATTTGGTGAAGGAATTGAGGCTGAAGCAGAAGAGGAAGAAGAAGATGATGATGATGAAGATGAACAAGGGAAAGGCCAAATGGAATTGACTCAAAGCCTAGGTGAAGATGAGGAAGGTGTTGAGGAAAAAGAAGCCAAGGAAGCACCAACCCAAGCTGAGCCAAAGAAAAGAACGGCAATACTATAGCCTCCAGCCTAGCCCAAAACAAAGAAGGGTACTAAGCCAACTCAAGCAAAGCCACAGATACCAGTCACAAGGGCTACCACAAGGGCATCTTCACAAAAAGCCAAGGAACAAATCGAAGAGAAGAAGAAGGCTATTGAACAAGCTGGTGAAGTGCCAAGAAAAAGAAGAAAATATGTAGCACAACCAGATTCTAATGAGGAAGAGAAAACAAAGTCAGAAGATAAGAGCCAATTCAGAGTGGTAAGTCATCCTCCCATATCAGCCTTAGATAAAATTTGTGAAAATATTAAGAATGTAGATTTTATCGATTTGAAAAGCATTGATTTCAACAAGCTAAGTAAAGAAGAGAAAAACACAATAGAGTAATCAGTATATGCCATGATGGCTAAATTCAAGTATACACTTCTAGAGCTAGACAATACCATGCCTAGAGAATTATATGAGATAATTGAAAAAAAATAGCATTATTGTCTGAAAAATTGAAAAGGAGATAAGAGAATCTACCTCAGCACAGGTGATGCCTGACCTAACAAGAGGTCAAATAACAAAGGCTAATAAGAAATATAAAGGTAATTTCACACCAAAGTATAGAGCCTTTGATATCTTACAAAACAAGATTGAAGATGTTGTCAGTAAGTCAAAAAAAATATGGAAGTTGATATATGGTTTGACTACTATCAAGGATGGAGAAGAAGATCCCCTTGAGGGACAAAACATAGAACATGAAGAGCCCAGTGAGAAAGAGGAGGAAGAAGTAAAGGATATAGAAAAAGAAGAAGAAGAAGAGAAGGTAGAAGAAAAGAAAGATGGAAAGGAGAAAGAAAAAGGTGAGGAGGAGGAGACACAAAAACAAGATGAATGGCAATAGTTGAGTAGGAGCAGCAACAAGACTAGAGTGTGCAAGACACACAATTGCCACCTTCTAGCCCTCCTCATGTACCCATCACACCTGCAAACACTATAACTATATAGGATGTTCCTGACACTTTTGCTCAGAACATCAATCCTTTAACTGCAGAGGATCTCAAAAGAATCCTTGACCAATCCACACAACAAGAAAAATTATGTACAGATCTAGTATTGGTCAGTGTGGATGAATTACAAAAGTTAGTAGAAGACACCGTTAGAGATAAGGTGAATCCACAAGAACCACCTTCCATCATCTCTACAGCTACTAGTGGTCAACTTCAAATGCAAACAGTTGTTTCATTAGGAATAGTTGACACCATAGTACAGAAGCCGAGTGCAATAGGAGACAAAGAAATAGAACAAACATGACAGACCATTACATCTGATCCTATAGCACAAACACAAGGTGCACTTCCTCACATTTCTATAATTGATCAAGGTAGTAGACAGAAGGAGAAGGAAGCAGAGGAAACCCCTAAAGAGCAGGAGGCAATACAAACATTGATAAATTTTCCTACCTTGGGAACTCGTTTGAAACAACCAAGCAATCATGCAATGCCACTACAAATGTCAGCACCAGGATCAAGTACTACAAAAGTTGCAAGGGTGCTTCACTATGGAGACCCTAAATTAGATGAGGAGATAGTCATACCTAGTTATGACTCAAAAATAATAAGCATTGATCAAGTCACTGAGGTGCATGAAGCATTGAATAGAAGAAAGAGGTAGGATATACTTAGGAAGGAGTATAAACAAAAGAAAACATTACATGAGATTAAGGACATCTTTATGGATGCCTTTAGTTTGTAGACACTAGATGAGACAAAACATATAATGGATTAATTATCAGATATTGTTGACCAGGTGACAAATGAAAACCAAGAAACCAATGTAAAACTTATGGAATGGTCTGAAAGGAAATTCCAAGGGAAAGTAAATGAGAAAATATCTAGTGAAATTGCGTTTTCCCAAGTTGAATTGACAAAGATGCTTGAAAAAGTGAAAAATGTATTTGAGAATATAATCTCATTGTACAAAAAGCTATGTAACTTTTCATACTTCACCCAGGAGACAAGCCAAAGAATAATGAGCCTGGAGAGGAATCTAAAGATTTCAAGCATGCAACTACCAAAAGATCCAGCTCAAAGTGAGAAGCACTTTAATCAAATGCTTCACACCCAGAGAGAACTAGCTATGTTGATAGCAAAAGAGGCCATCATCAAGGTCAAACTAATACAACTCCAATCCTCCATTACTCCACATTTGGAAGTACTCCATAAAGAATAGGCTTATGCTAAAACTATTCTCAAGAAAGATCCTAATCTTTCTACTCTAGATGGACTTGTTCACCTTGTTAAAGAGACTGCCATCTAGCACAAGTCATTGGAAATTGCTTTGCATAATTGGGATGTAGTTCTCAAGATGATTATGGAGGTAAATAGCACATTTTTGGAAAAATATGGTCTTAACCCTTAGTAACCTTTGACATTTGTGTCAAAAAAGGGGGAGATAAACAAAAAGGGGGAGATAAACAAAAATAGGGCAATATAATAAGGGAGATATAACAAAGGGGGAGATATACTGTATAACAAAGGTATAGAGTACAAAAATAGCTAAAGAGTATTAGATTTATCAGAATTTTGGTTACAAGAATTTTGGCACAATCAACGTAGGAGGAGTTATAAGAATTTTAAGGTCTAATGTTCCTTGCAAAATTTTTGAACAAGTTTTCGAGATTTTGTGCATACGCTGAATAGAATGAATTATGTACCTATAAGGTTAGACAAATAATGTTAGTTAAGTGTTTTTTATACTCATGTCAAAGGGGGAGATTGTTAGTCTCATAATGGTTTTGACATTTGAGTGTCAACACACTTAACCACTTTCTACATTGAAGCCAAGTACATTATGTATGCTGAGTCAAAATTCTAATAGGTGCTGAATGATCTTCAAGTGCCGAGCAATCTTTAAGTGTTGAGTGACTACAAGTACCAAGCATGATACAAGTACTGAGTAATATTTAGCTACTGAGTCATAGATGATGCCGAGAAGGATAGAATCATTACAATAGTTGAGTGAGCTAGTCTCTTATATGTGACCAGCATTAGGAAATAGTAAGTGTCGAGTAATACAGAATGCACCTATGAGTTTGTAACTTCACTAATTCAGACGTAAACTATTTTTATGGCTGACATTGAAGGATCTAGAAGGATTAAAAAGATAAGATCAAATATTTTGTATTTCCTATGCAATCTACATGCAGCCAATAAGAAAAATAAAGAAGGCATGCAACCAATAATAAAAGTGCAAGGAATGAGCGGGAAATAGAGATTCAATATGGATCATAGATCAACATCTAACCCTAAGTCTTTGAATGTCTTTATAAGAAAGATGAAATCTCATTGTATTTGAGATGGATGAAGGAGTGTATGGGAAAACTATAGTAGAGTTCAGAGTGAAAAGTAAAAAGACTTAGAGGAAGAGAGAAGGAGTTAGATATTCAGTTGATTAGAAAAAAGCAAGGGATACAAACAAATATTAGATCTTAGAGGATCAAGATCAGAGAAAGTAGATTAATTGCCTGTATTCAGCAATCAAGTATTGTAAACTATCAAGTTTATTATACCTAATACTCTTTAGCCATTGTATTAGAAAGGAAACCCTATGTTGATAGGTTAGCTTAATAGCTATTTTATAGAGCCTTTAATAAGGTGTGTAAATCATATAATAGGGTAACACTTCATGTAAAGTGTTTGTAAATCCTTTAACCAGGTCACTATTGATAAAGTGTAAAGCCTTTAACAGGGCAGACCATCAGAAGTGGTTAAACATTATTGCTATAGTAATTTTGTGGGTATCATCCCCACCCAAGTTTTACCTTCTTATTCCTCAAGGGTTTATGGGTCACCAAAATCTCAAGTGTTATGTGGTGATGCATGTTTGTTTTTCATGGTTGTTTGATATGTTTACATTCATGTAATTTACTTTCAGTTAAAAATTTTAATGGTTAAAGAGCAATACTTCGGATTCAACCCCCCCCGGCCCTCTTAGAAGCACTCTTCCCATTTGAATATTCCAATAGAATATTAGTTATTCTAAGTTGTATATGAGTTGACATGAAAAAATGAAATAATATGTATATGGTCAAGTTGAGAATTAGAATGTGTGAAGTTGTGAATGAATTTGAAGATTTAATGATGAAAAGAGGAAGCAACATAGAAGGATAAGATGCATATCCTTCAGGAGCTAAAAAGATATATTTAATCAAAAAGTTTGAAATATACAAGGCACAATAGAGATCTATAAATCAGAAATTCAATTGCATTGAAAATCAAGTCATCTCATTGTTACTCTATAACCATTGTAGCTATGATCTAAATCTCTTAAAAGAGTTGGCTTAACAACTATTTGTAAATCCGCTAACAAGGTGGCAATTCTATTGAATTCTCTAAAGACCTCTAACAAGGCCACTCCTAGTAGCATGATTAAATCCTCTAATAGGGTTAAACCTAATAGTGTGTTTTGTAACCTTTAATAGGGTTGGTTCCTAATAGGGTTCACTTCAGAAGAGTGAAAATAGTAACTAGTTGCAATTGGTGGTTTTTCCCAAATTGTGTTTCCTTGTTAAATCCTGATGTCAAATGTGTTCATCTTGTTTTCTTTTATGTGTTTGTATCTAATCTAAAGTAATGATAATCACAAATAACATCTAAAGATTTACATGCTATGTACTTACCGAGCATATTCAATATTTACCAAATTATAGCATTTTATTTGTGTTTGTCGAGTGTTAGTAGTATTTAGTTTTTAGAGTTTATTTTCTACCGACATCTAAGGGATTTGTGATTTATTTTTGTAGTAATTGATTCATCCCTCCCCTCTAACCTAATCCTCTTGTATTTCTAATAGGTCGTGGGTGACATTATGGTCTAAAGGGGTAAGTACAAGAATTTAATCTTGATGTAAGGAGGGATGAATAACTAGGGCCACAGGCACATCTAGCTATCTAAACCACCTTGCAAGAGTTAACACAAAAAAAACACAACATAGTAAATAACAACCAAAGGAGAAAGAAGAAAAAATACTTGTTGATTTATAAAATAATCTACATACATGCCCAGCTATAAGGCCTTTTGGGTTATGACCAGATACAAAATATATTCCAGATCATAGATCCAACGTCAAATTTGTAGCTCCAAATATATATGCAACAAACTTTTCAAACTTTCATGTTCTGCTCAAGAATCCCTAAAAAATTTCCCTAACTCAAACCCTAAACACTCTATATATACTTGCCAAAATGGCCTACAGATCATTCTAGAACATTACATAAGAGGAAGTGACATGTCCCCTAATTATGGTAATTAAATAGTATATATATATATATATATATATATATATATATATATATATAATTTCATGGTGAATAAATACAATTATTAAAATATGCTTAAATAATAAAATATATTATTAAAATAAATAATAATATATTATTAATATAACAATAATATGTTACCAAGGTGGTAACTAAGGTCAAACTAATATTAATAAATAAAATAATAATAAAAATATAATGTTAATAACATTTATTATCATATTATGATATTGCACAATATATTAACCTAAGAATTAAATATAATTAATAATCTATATATTTACGTGGTATATACAATAATATTAATATTCATATCATAATAAGAAATATAGTTAATATAATCATATTAATGATTATATTATCAATATAATACAATGATGAAAAGGCACAACTTTCCATATTTCAAGTATATTAAGGAGTATTGAATCCCACAAATCGGGATAGAAAAATATATCAAAGGAAAATGGAGAATAATATATGCAAGAGTCGGGAGTTATAATCTAATGTCCTAGTCGGGGACATTACAGGGGTATCAGAGCCTGATCTTGCCATCCTGTTGGAAAAATTTCAAGTCAAGATAATAGAACTTGGAATGGATATCTGAATTCCAATTTGTTGTGATTAAATGTCCAAATCATAAATAAGAATTCAAGAGGAATATTGTGAAGAGAGTGTCCAAATTAGCATAACACATACATTACAGTTGGAGAAAAATAGTGATTGCTCAAAATAAAAGGAGAAGCAATTAATAAGAAAAAGAGAATAAGAATACTTTGAATTCCTATGGAGGAAAGATGTTGCACGTGCATGTGCCTCCATTTCTGATGTGAAGAGAGTCCACTCATGTTATTCTAGTCTCACTGCACTTTTTTTTTTTATTCTTACATCATCTCATGAGTATTTCTAAGTGTGTCTACACTTGTCATTTGTTTGCACTATCTGATCATCTATAGCTACTTGCACTTATTCTCTGAAATAGATCTTATTCAACCATGAGTTGCATAGATTTTGAACTTTGCTAAAAGTCCTTGAGGCCTAAAATAAATCCTTCTATATGAAGGAAGAACTTCACATTGTTAAACTAGTTGATTTGAGGGGTTTTGGCATATAAGAACACTTGCTAAGAATGCTTCAATACATCATCAAAATAAACTCAACACACATTGATCAAGAGAGAGATATTATAATTCTGAAAATGAAACTAAGAAAAATTACATGCTTTTGCATATATATATATATATATAACCAAAAAGAAAACAATCAAAGAGACTCCCATTGATAGGCAAGACCATTACAAATTATCAAATCACACCAAGCAATACTAGCAAGGAAACACAAAGGCATTGAAAGGAGGGACAGGCTAATCTTGATCAACACAAATCAAATCTAATCACATAGAAGGGACCAATGATGTCAAATATTCTAAGCAAAATCATTAAGGAGCAGTTAGCCGTCCATAGAAAGTGAAAATCAGTCGATTCACTGAAGTGCATAGAATCAACATACATTTGACACTTGTTTATAAAGATAGACCAAAAAGGTGAGACACGCCAATATGTGGAGGAGTAAAGAAAGGTTGAACATAGTAAATCTATTAATGTTTAATCAATGCAACTATGGTGGACTTGTTGAAATGATGGCAAAAAATTTGATAAGTGCTTTGATTTGGACAAAAAACAACACAACATTAATAAATGGCCTATGAAATATATAAGGGATTTTGAGATACATCATCGATCAGCATCAGTATTGAAAATTATGCCCTCGCTTAGATTGCACACTATATAAGATGTGACAAAGTGGAGTAGAAACATTTCACAAGTAGTGTTAGGAGAAGGGACATTAAAAGAAAACAGAGCAGATGATTAGATGAAAATTTTATAAGGTATAGATCAAAGGTGATACTACGTGAGAGTAAAAGAAGTGTAGCCATGGCAGCTTAAATAGATTGCTTTCCAAATAGCTTGCCCACACCCTCATTGCCATGTAGCTGAAGAAACAGGAAGATTAATATGTAAACCCTAAAATTGCAAGTATGGTATAATGCTATAAAATTATGATTACATTATTTCAATGATAAAAATTGATTGTTATGATATTAAAGGGACAATATAAGGTTATTCTGATGTATCATTTAATCAGAAAAAAATCTAATTTGATAAAGA
Source organism: Cupressus sempervirens (assembly GCA_028749045.1). Lineage (NCBI taxonomy): Eukaryota > Viridiplantae > Streptophyta > Pinopsida > Cupressales > Cupressaceae > Cupressus > Cupressus sempervirens. Next base: position 79,259,728 of record CM053792.1, on the reverse strand, counting down.
TGTAAAACAAATATTAATAGGTAGTTTAATGTTATATATTTTTTGGATATGGAACAAACAAACCTAAGTATATTAGATCTTGGTATTAATTAATAATTACACATATCTATATTACACAAATGATTAAAACAAACAATTCAATTATATTGAGAAAAAGAACATGTTATACAAAATGTGAATAAATGAAATAATTCCCAAGAATCACATTCAATGAGTACCAGGTGGGTAAGAGGGTCAAGTTGAGCCCTAAGACAAGAGGAGGGAAAAAGTCCTCTCTTGGAGTTTAGGTTTATCGAGCTTTGGGACCCCACCACAATGTGCGAGGACTGAAGCATGGTATAGAGGTCCAAGTCAAATTTTTGGATGACCTAACTATACATACAAATGCAATTTAGAATAATAAAATATATGCAAAGAATTATTTATTAATCTTTTTAATATAGTAATAAACGTTGGATTGATTAATTTTAAACCCATAGGATAATACTTATAAGCCCTTACAAGAAGGGACATTAGAAGGTATGGTATAGTATCTAGGCATGGCGAGAGATGGGAGGCTCACATTTGAAAGGCGAGGACCTAGAGTCTTGTTAAGCCTTTAATGTATTGTCTTGGCCCAATCTCTGAATGACCTAACCTATATGTATAATTTAATAGTCTAGGAAGAGAAATGAAAATATATTAAAGAAAAAGAAGAAGAAAAGAATATATAAAGAATTACGTTATAATAAAATTGGGACTGATTATCTAGAATTTATAGGGTAATTTTATAAGTCCTTACAAGTAGGAACATTATAGTAGACCAAAATTTCCTAATTTGTTAGCTTCTTTTGAAAGTATATTTATGGACTAACTTGTATTCCTTGATTGTGGTTGTATGTTCACAATCAAGGAATTCCATAAGATGTGTATGGTGTGTCTTCATTGTGTATGCTTCATATCTTCATACATTAATGTGCATTCTTTGTAAATGCTTCATGTCTGCAAGTACTAATTACATCATGCATTACGATATTAACTGTATGCATACCTAATGTATTCTTGCATCTTAGTATATAACTTGTTTACTGACTTCACAAGAAAGGTTTAGCATAAACAGTCATTGCTTGAGGACAAACAATTTGAGGAAGGGTTGACTATCATGTCCCCTAATTATGGTAATTAAATAGTTTATATATATATATATATAATTTATATAATTATTATAATTTCATGGTGAATAAATACAAATATTAAAATATGTTTAAATAATATAATATATTATTAAAATAAATAATAATATATTACCGAGGTGGTAACTAAGGTCAAACTAATTTTAATAAATAAAATAATAATAAAGATATAATGTTAATAAAATTTATTATCATATTATGATATTACATAATATATTAACCTAAGAATTAAATATAATTAATAATCTAAATATATTATGTGGTATATACAATAATATTAATATTCATATCATAATAAGAAATATAGCTAATATAATCATATTAATGATTATATTATCAATAACTTTCCATATTTAGAGTATATTAAGGAGTATTGAATCCCACAAATGGGGATAGAAAAACATGTCAGAGGAAAATGGAGAATAATATATGCAAGAGTCGGGAGTTATAATCTAATATCCTAGTCGAGACATTACAGGAAGGTTGACCTAAAAATGGTCTGGACACATCCCAAGAAAAGATCTTAACATAAATGTCCTGATTGAAATAAATCTCACAAGTTGGCTCACAGAAATCATGTCCAAATGTTGACACTTGGCATAAACAAAAAAACTCAGCACATGAAGGGTCACTTGGCATACACTATGTAACTTAGCACATGAAGAGTCACTTGCCATACACTAGGTAACTTGGCACATAAAGGAACACTCAATCAGCACTAGATTGCTACAATAACTCGACATCCACTAGAGCTATAGTAAATCAACATCCATTAGAGCTACAGTAACTCAGCATCAACTAGAGCTACAATAACTCGACATCCATTAGAGCTAAAATAAGAGCTATAGTAACTCGACATCCATTATAGCTAAAGTAACTTGGAATCCATTAGAGCTTTAGTAACTTGGCATCCATTAGAGCTACAGTAACTTGGCATCAATATGTAAATTGAACAAATATGAGTAGGATAACAAGGCAACCCAGGATACTCCTACATCAGAAAACTAGGGTTGAAAGAAATGATTCTCCCAAATCATTGAGATGTGACAATCTGATTTAAATCCAACTTAGATTGAGAAATGCATAAAGCATCTTTAATAGGCCTATTCTTCCACTTCACCAAATATTCATAGTAATCTTTTCCTCTTGTTCTCTTGCTAACTCTCTAATCCAATATTTGTTCAACTTCTTCAATCTACTTCTTAGGATAATCTTATGATACAATAACTTCATCATCTGACTCATGATACTTATACAAATCAACAATATTGAATATAGGAGATATATCCATCTCATTAGGTAACTCAACTTCATAAGCATTACCATTGTAAAAAAATTTCAAGATCTTATAAGGTCTAGATTTCTTTATCTTCAACTTATTGTATGTCCCAACTGGAAATCTTCCTTTCTTTAAATGAACCATCACCTCATCACCAACTTCAAAATCATGATGTCTTTTTAATGTCCTGTTTTGGACATTTATTGATTTTTCTTTCTTATTTGTATATGTTTTATAGTATTTTGTATATATCCCTTCCAGTATTTGATATTCTATATTTATATGTATATTTCAAATAGTCATGTCCTTTCATTAATATTAATTATATTAATAGCTTAATTATGTTACATTTTAATTATATTAAATCATATATTCATACTAATAAGTTTTAGTTATTTCATAAAATATATTATATTATATTAATAAGCATAATATAACATATATTATTTATATTAATAAACTTTATTATGTTAATAATTATACCATTTATTATTATTTTAATAATATATCAGCTATTATATTATATTAATGATAATATAATTATATTAATTAATAAGGTTAGTTATGATAATGTCATAAAGAACATTATTTAAATACGTCAAGTATATATTATTATATTGTAATACATTTACTAATATAGTATTTTTATATTAAGATATATCTTATTATTTATTATATTAGATTATTATTATAATATGTTATATATATGATATTATAATATAATCTCATTATTAGTATACATATTTGAATTGTATGCTAAAATAGGGACATTACAGTCCTCCCCTCTTGAATTTGCTTGTCCTCAAGAAAAAGCATTCATACACAAGCTCCTTCAAAGACACCAAACATGTTTGCATGCCAAAGTCTAAAAGATTTATGAGATTTACATCACATAGTAGATACAAAGTAAACACTTGAATGCATGAAGACACGAAGTAGACATGATGTATCCAATTGAAGACACGAAGCAAACACAATGCAGATAGATGAAGACATGAAGGAAACACAATGCAAACACATAAGACACACATTATGCATTTCCTTAATTGTGAACCTGCAACCAAAAAATCATTAGTACACGCATGTAAATATATATAAACTTCAAAGAAATTCAAATGACAATAAGTTAATCCAAGCCAGTTACATACTAAGCCCAAGAGCAAAACTTTGGCCCCCTTGGCCACGGTGGTGGGTGTTAGGCATCCACACAAGGTGGTCTACTTAGTGGATTGCTTGTTTGGCTAGAAAGGTTCTTGTGAAAAGGAGTCATTACTATCTTTCCCTTAACTAGCACTACCATAGGGTGTCCTAACCGCTCTTCCTTGATTGCAAACTCCATAGGAAAGTTGATAAGGTGCCCTTACTATCTTTCCCTTAACTAGTACTACAATAGGGTGTTCTCCCCTGATTGCAGACTCCATAGGAAAGTGGTAGGATTTCCTTACTATCTTCTCCTTAACTAGTATTGCAATAGGGTATCATAGCAACCCTTCCTTGATTGTAGACTCCATAGGAAGGATAGATGCCCTTATAGTCTTTCCATTAACTAGTACTACAATAAGGTGTCTTAACAGACCTTCCTTAATTGTAGACTCCATAGGAAAGTTAAATATGGCCTTTCTCTTAACTGATACTACAATAAGGTGTCTTAATAGACCTCCCTTACTTGCAGACCCCATTAGAAAGTTAAATATGACATTTCCCTTAACTGATACTACAATAAGGTGTCTTAACGGACCTCCCTTAATTGTAGACCCCATAAGAAAGTTAAATATGGTCTTTCCCTTAACTAATAGTACAATAAGGTGTCTTAACAGACCTCCCTTAATTGCAAACCCCATAGGAAAGTTAAATATGGCCCTTCACTTAACTAATACTACAATAAGGTGTCTTAACAGACCTCCCTTAATTGCAAACCCCATAGGAAAGTTAAATATGGCCTTTCCCTTAACAATCTATCACTAAATGTGAATAAATTCTTAATCCATTTATTAATATCATTACATATTAAACTATTCAGTTTATGATCTTTAAATAAATAAATAAAAATATTGTTTGAATTCACACACCCATATGTGCTTACCCTCAATGTCGTATGAAAAAGGACGGCTATATATATTTCATATTCATTTACATTCCTTTCATGTATCTATTTCCAATATACTAAATCTCAATAATATTATTTCATAGACAATAGTGTAAAGGAATGAAAAATAATATCATATACTTACCTTACCTAAGGTGGAAGCTACTATCCAGTCATTTAATGCTTATTTGATTCATGTGTGTCCTTACTAACTTATACTTTTTGTGCATTAGATGAAGGTAAATTATGTGATGCCTAAGAGATTGGAGTTTGCATAGAACAAAGTCTGATGGTCACTTCAATTTGAAACTATGAAATTGAGGGTTCAAAGTCATCTCCGAGAAAATGGGGGGCAAAGAGTGTAGCGCAGTCATTGGTTGTGACCAGAAAATGTTGTGAGCAATATTTGCTATCATTTTTCTTTCGAATTAGTGCTCTTCAACACAATCTGATGCAAACATTCATGTTAGTGCCCTTGTCAACTTTGATTCTTTAGTGGGAAGAGTTGCCAAAACTGCCATTCATTTGGCCATGGAGGATGTCAATAATAATCTGCACCTTCTGAATAGCACAAGATTGTTGATTGTAATCATGCAACCATTGACCTGATGAAAGGGAAAAGCGTCACAATAATCAGGCCGCAAAAGTCTCAGGTATGGAATAATGTCATGTAAAGGTTTTTAATGTTATGGTGAATAGTTATATCTATGTTTTTTTCTTTTCTTTTCTATTTTGATCAATTGAAAGTATCTAGAGTACGTTCTCTTTTCCTTGCATCAAATGGTTGATGAACTAGTGTAGGCATCTTTGTTTTGTTAATTTGAGTAATTGGAAGGACTGTTGCTGATTCTCACTCTTTCTCCAAATCAAAAGGTTGATCTCTTATTCCATTTCATTACGTTTGGTGGCTATTAGGTTGTTTTTTCCTAAATGACATGTCTTTCTTACTTTTATTGCTGCTTTTAAATGCTATTTGAAATGTCCTTGATTATTCTCCATATTGTGCGTATTACTATAAAAGGTGGTAATTAAATTACTTCAGTGGAAGTTATTTCCTCAATCTTTTAAATCGGTTCATTTTTCTATTCCTTAAGATGTGCAAGAATTGTGGACATAAGTGAACTGTGTTAGAAGGGAAATCGTTTCAAAGCTGTCACGGCTGCATCTTTATTCCTACGTATTATTCTCTGATTCCCCTTTCATTTCATCCTCTACTTTTATTCAAATTCGCAATTGGTATTTGAAGAGAAGGAAAATTTTGAAATGATTCTTTCAACTGCCCCTATGGCATTGAGTGACTATCCATCTTTGCTTTCCCTAAGGTTTTTCAAGATTGATTTCTTATCTTCTGCAAGATGTTTATAGAAGAGACATAATTCAGTCAACCAAGAAACCTTTGAATTTTCTTTTTATCCTGCAACATATGAGGATATTCTTCAATGTGTTGCAAGATATGGGGCTGAACTTGAACTTATCCTTTATTTCCAGAGAATCAAGCTGCACTTCTGAGTTGTTAGCAAAATCCTAACAAGTTGGCAGGAAAACCCGCTCTGATACCATTTGTAATGTCTCGTTTTGGACATTTATTGACTTTTCTTTCTTATTTTCATATGTTTTTATAGTATTCTATATATATCCCTTCCAGTATTCGATATTCTATATTTATACATGTATTTCAAATAGTCATGTCCTTTCATTAATATTAATTATATTAATAGATTAATTATGTTACATTTTAACTATATTAAATCATATATTCATACTAATAAGTTTTAGTTATTTCATAAAATATATTATATTATATTAATAAGCATAATATAACATATATTATTTATATTAATAAACTTTATTATGTTACTTAATAATTATACCATTTATTATTATTTGAATAATATATCAACTATTATATTATATTAATGATAATATAATTATATTAATTAATAAGGTTAGTTATGATAATGTCATGAAGAACATTATTTAAATACGTCAAGTATATATTATTATATTGTAATACATTTACTAATATAGTATTTTTATATTAAGATATATCTTATTATTTATTATATTAGTTTATTATTATAATATGTTATATATATGATATTATAATATAATATCATTATTAGTATACCTATTTGAATTATATGCTAAAATAGCGACATTACAGTCTTCTAGACATATCAACATTCTCCTTATACTTCTGATACTTTGTTCCAACCTCAACTTCACTTCCTTATGCAAAGACTCCATAAAATCAGCAAATTCTTCTCTTGCAACCCTTCTCTTTTCTTCACCAGCAACATCTCTCAAATCTAATATACCTCTAGGCTACATTCTAGTAAAAATCTCAAAAGGTGTTTTTCTTCTACTCCTATTCACAGAATTGTTATATGCAAGCTCAACTTGTTCCAACACTACTTCCCAATTACTTTGCTTATCTCCAACTAAATATCTCCACAAATTACCCAAGATTCTATTCATAACCTTTATCTATGCATGTAATGTAGAACTAAACTTCAACTCATTACCCATCTTCTTGCACTAAGTCTTCCAAAAATAACCTACAAACTTACTATCTCTATTAGAAATAATACTTTATGGTAATCCATGCAATCTCACAATCTCTTTAAAGAAAAGTTCAGCAACATGCTCAGCATCTAATGTCTTCTTACATGGTATGAAATGAACCATCTTAGAAAATCTATCCACCACAACAAATATAGAATGATACCCCTTCACTATCTTAGGTAATCCATGAACAAGATCCATACTGATGTCACTCCAAGGTTTTCTAGGAACAGTAATAGGTGTATACAAACTAGTATTTGTTGGAATATTCAAATGGAAAGAGTACTTCTGAGAAGGTGGGGGGGGGGGGGGTGATGTGAATCAAAAGTACCACACTTTTAAATTTTTCAAATCCTTTGAAACAAATAACTAAAAGTAAACTACATGCATGTAAACATAGAATGAACACATGCATAAACACACATAACACCAAATTTGGTAACCCAAAAACCCTCTAGGAATAAGAAGGTAAAATTGGGGTGGGGATGATACCCACAAAATTAATACAACAATAATTGTTTGACCACTTTTCATGGTCTACCATGTGAAAGACTTGCCCTGTTAAAGGCTTTACATTGTGTTAATAGTGACCTAGTTAAAAGATTTACCAACACTTTACATGAAGTGCCACCCTATTAAAGGTTTTAGTCACCTTTTCAAAGGATCTACAAAATAGCTATTAGGCTAACCTATCAATGTAGGATTTTCACTATCTAATACAATTGCTAGAGAGTATTAGAAACCTTTTGACCTGATTAATTACAATCTTCAATTGTTGATCTTAGGCACTTGATCTTCTCATTTTGATGTGATCCTTTCTTGATCTGATATCTAATCATATCCCTTATACTATTCTAATTAACTAGATGTGTAATTGCTACTCAATTCACTATGTTTGTGATGCCCCTACTTTTCGCTTTGTTCTGCAATTTGCTATTTGCTTAGCAACTTCCTTGACTTTTCTTCAACAACTTAAAATTGTGGGGTCTTAGCCTCCTTATAAAAACTTTTTAGATTTAGGGTTAAGTACGGATCTATGATCCATATTGAATCTTGAATTCTCGCTCATTCCTTGCATTTTTTCTCACTGGAAGCATGCCTTCTCCATTTTTCTGATTGGTTGCATGCTAATTGCATAGGAAATATACAAGATTCATTCTTATTCTTATTTTCCTTTGAAATCCTTCTATGTTGCCTTCAAAAAATATTTACATTTGAGTTTGTGATGGCATAAACTCATATGATGATTCTGTGTTACATGGAACATACTGGACTACTGGTGCTTGACATATATACTATCCTTCTTTGTTTGGCACCTATTGTATTTGGTCTTGCTTGGCAACAACTTTGACTCAGCACCTATATATCACTTGGCATATGTATGATGCTCAGAATACTATGGCTCGGCATACATAGTGTACTCGGCTTAAATGTAGAAAGTGGTTAAGTGTGTTGACACTCAAATGTCAAAACCATTCTAAGACCAACAATCTCCCCCTTTGACATGAGTGTCAAAAACACTTAACTAAACATTACTAATTTGTACTTATAAGTACCCTATCCAATCTATTCTGCATATGTACAAAATTTCAAAATTTGTTCAAAAAATACCTTATAACTCCCTTGAGTTAATTGTGCTCCCAAAATTCTATGCTAAATGGGCCTTAAACTCTCTGTCTTTACCTTAATCTAAGTTTATACTAAGCTGTTTTGTCTACTCTACCTATACTGGTTGATTTTTTTTCTTATTTCCCCCTAAACATTATATCTCCCCCATACTATTTACACATTATGATTTATCTGCCCCTATCTCCTTTATTATTTCTCCCCCTTTTTCACACTTATGTCAAAGGATTCTAAGGAGTAATACCATATTTAGCCAAAAATGTGCTATTTACCTCCATTATCATTTTCAAGGTTGCATCCCAATTTTCTAAAGCAATATCTAATGACTTATGTTGGATGGAAGTCTCTGTAGTAATATGTACAAGTCCATCTAATGTAGAAAGATTAGGATCATTCTTTAAGATAGTTTCGACATAGACTTTCTCTTTGTGGAGGACCCCCAAATGTGGGGTTATGGAGGATTGAATCTGCTTCAATTTGGCCTTTATATTGGCCTCTTGACTTGTAAGTACACCTAACTCTCTTTGAGTGTGAAGCGATTAGGAAAAATGCTTCTCACTTTTAGCTAGATCTCTTGGTAATTGCATGCTAGAAATCTTCAGATTTCTCTCTAAGCTCATTATACAATGATAAAATGTTCTCAAGTATAGTTGTGACCTTTTCAATTTTCTTGGCCAATTCTACTTTTTCAAGTGCTATACCACTTGATATGTTGTCATTAACCTTCCCCTGGAACTTCCTTTCAGACCATTCCATAAGTTTAACACTTGTATCCTAGTCTTCAATAGTCACTTGGTCAACTATATTAGATAATTGTTCCATTATGGGCTTTGACTCATCTGTCGATTACAAGCTGAAGGGATCCATAAATATGTCCTTAATCTCATGAAGTGCTTGCTTATATTTATACTCTTTTTTGAGTATTTCTTGTCTCTGCCTCCTATTTAGTGCATTTTTCATTTCTATAATCTGATCCATTGTGATAGTCTTTGAATCATAAGAAAGAATGATTATATCTTGATCTAACTTAGGATCTCCATAGTGAAGTACCCTAGACACTTTGGTTGAGCTCAAACCTAGTGTGGAGATTTACAAAGGTATGGCTTTAGTGCTCAACTTCTGAGGAGTCTTTGTGGGAGTGCCTATTTTTGGTATTCCTACCAATGTCTAAATAGTAGCCTACTCCTCTTCCTTTGATGTTTCCTCCTTCTCATCAAACTTTCCTTCTTTTGCACTTGGCTTCTGAATGGTGTCACTTGTTACTATTTGAATTGTTGGAGGTGGTGGAAGCATTAAAATTTTAGTGCTAGTAGTTGTATAGGTAAAAGGTGGTTCTTGTGGTTTCACCTTGTCTCTTTTTGGTTCTAATATTTCCTTTTGTAGCTCATCTACACTCACTAATACATGATTTGTGCATAACTATGCCTGTAGAGTAGATTGGTGAAGGATGTTGGAGAGATCTTCTATAGTTAGGGGATTGATGCTCTAAACTAAATTGTTAGGAACATCCTTGATAGTTATTGTTTTTGTAGGCATGATGGTTACATGAGGAGGACTAGGAGGTGGCATTTGTGTGCCTTGCACACTCCATTCCTCTTCTGGTTGTTTTTCAACTATTTCCATGTCTTCTTCTTCATGTGTTTCTTCCTCCTCACCTTTTTGCTTGTATTCTTCCTCTTTCTCCTCTTTTTCTCCTTTCTTTTATTCTACCTTCTCCTATTCTTGTTTCTCTTCCATTTTCTTTTCCTCTATCTTCTCCTTGGCACTGGCTTCTACCTTATTTTCTTCTTCATCTTTGTTATCAGTTATTTGGTAGATTGTTTTTCACAATTGTGTGGATTTATTACTACATCCTCAATCTTATTTTGTAGGATGCTAAAGGCTCTATATTTAGGTGCAAATTTGCCACCATGTTTCTTATTTTCCTTTGTTATTTGACCTCTTCTTAGGTTAGGCATCACTTGTGCTAAGGTAGATTCTCTGATTTCCTTTTCTATTTTCAGACAATAATGCCATTTATTTTCAATTATCTCATATAGCTCTCTAGGCATGGTATTGTCTAGCTCTAGAGGTGTATTTTTGAATTCAACCATCATGGCATATACTAATTCATCTATTTTATTTTTCTCTTTTCCACTTAGCTTGTTGAAATCAAGATATTTCAAATCATTCAAATCTGCATTCTTAATATTTTCACAATTTTTTTCTATGGCAGATTTGGGAGGATGGCTTACCAGTCTGAATTGGCTAATATCCTCTAATTTTGTTAGCTCATCATCAGTGTCTGGTTGCACCACATACTTTCTTTTTCTCTTTGGCATTTCATTAGTCTGTTTACTAGGCTTTTTCTTCTTTTTTACTTGCTCCTTGGCCTTTTGTGTAGATGCCCTTGTGCTAGATCTTGTTGCTGGTGCTAGCTTGACTTGTGTGGGCTTGGTCACCTTCTTGGATTTGAGATGAGTTGGAGACTGAGTTTTAGCATTTCTCTTCTTGGACTTGGCTTCTTCCTCCTTTGCACCTTCTTCCTTTTCTTCTCCTGAGCCTTGGGTCAACTCTATTGGGCCCTGCCCTTGTTCTTCTTGTTCTTCTTCTTCTTTAGTACCTACTTCTCCTTCAATATCTACACCAAAGTTCTTCTTTATCTTTCTCACTAATTTTTCTTTCTCTTTTATTATAGAGGTTGTCTTTAGTTCTGTTTCAACTTTGGATTTGACAACATCATATGTGTCAAAATGAGGAGCCTCCTTATCAATCTCTTCTGCAAGCAATGCTATGATTGCCACTGAGGCTTCATCTACATCAAGTTCATATCCCAATAGCCTTAGCCATCTTACTCTTGGAATTTATGCCTAGATATAGGTATAGTCAATGTCAACTAGAAAGCATATTTCATTGATATGTTTTTCCACTAGGGAAATTGATATTCTTGCTCTTTGTTTCATGGATTTCTTAAATCCTCAAAATGGCTCATCATTTGGGCCTCAAAATTATCACCCATCTTATTAATGAACTCATTGATTTGTGCAATTGTAGTTTTGTTTGGGTTCCAAATCACCTTTCTGATAGAAGGAAACTCTTCCATGACATAAAAGAATATGCACATAAGAACTAAACCAAACTTGTATTGGGCACCTTTTAATCTTCTTATTCCTCCTAGGTTTTCATTTATTTTCTACAACATAAGTTCTGATAGATCATATGTGTGATCTCTCTTCATGAGCATATACGCTACATCCACAGCAATACATGGTACACTATTTAATCTGCTCAACTAGTAGAATTTGTGAGAGATGATTCTCAAAGAAAATTCTAGAAGGGGATTTGTGATGATGTCAATTGACATGCCTCTTTTATTCCATTTGGCTCCTATGTTCTTTTCAATTACCACTTCTGAGTCACTTCACAAGGTTTTAGGCCATTCTAGGGTTGGGAAACCTATAACCCTATGTACTATCCTCTTGGTAATCTTAATTGGTCTCAATTCCAACCATAAATATCTGTTGTGAATTTTTTTGAGGACAATCCATATCCATTCTATTTTGAAACCTATAGGGTAGACTAGGGAATTTGTTAATCCCTTCTTCTCAATTATTTGAAATTTGTCCTTCAAAATTTTGTTTTCACACAATTTGTCATAGGCTTGAAATATTTCAAGATGACCTACTGCTCCTATCTTGTAGTTATAACACTTTCTCACATCTTGCACCATGACAACCTTTGGTGGAATAATGGACAATGCACTAGTAGGATCATTTCTATAGGCAACTTCGGTGATTGGCCTAAACTCAAGTTGTTTTACCTGATTACTAACTGGACCTCATGACTTTCCTTTCCTTTGGGGTTTCTTGAACTAGAAGCCATTATACCAAACTAGGGTTTTAATGCATTAAAAGAAACTTTAACACTGTATAGCTCGGTACTTGATAAATACCATAGATCATCAAAATGTATGCTAAATTATCATTGAAATCGATGCAAATGGCTTCAAGGTTGCTATATGATTACTCTTGCACTCTTTTTGTCTTTGTTCTTGTTTGAATGGCATGAAAATGAACAAAATTTGACCTTACACCTTCCAAAACCTAGCATTAAATGTTTAGTATGAACAACTATACACTCGGCACTTGAAGGTTTCAACATAGCTCAGCTTCAACTAGATTTTGTTCACTTTTCTTCAACTATCAACGTGGTCACTATTGGTAACTTGACATCCATTGGAACTTTACTCGACATCTGAGGAAAGTTTGGTAGTATTTTCAAAAGCTTCAAAATTTTGTCTTGGCATCTTTGCTCATGCAAATATCTTCCTTGTAGTACTTCTTGGTCTTGGGACTAATGTATAATATAACTTTGTATATTAGTCCCATACACCTATTCTTGCTTAGTTGGATGAGATGTGATCACTTTACCTCTTCGGTGAAGAAATCCCTCCATTTGATGTGTTGCACTCATCTTTCTTCTTCCAAGTCTTGTTCATTTCCCCTCTGATTTTTTCAACATCAACCTTTTCTTTTCCTTTCTTGTCTTCTATCTTATGCACTTTTGACTTGCTTGGGAAATTCCTACTGAGGTGGCTAGTCTTCAAGAAACTGAAACATGTGGTTAGACTTAACCATCTATTGTAATCCCCTCTAAATGTTTCCTTATGCAATTTTTAGGAATGTGTCCATACTCCTAACAATAATGATCGTTATACTTAGTATTGTAATCCTAGTTGTAGTGATGTGCATGGTTGTTTTTTCTTGTATGCTGATTAGGTGACCACATAGGCTTTGATATACATTCAAATTCTCTATGTCGATACTTTTTTGTAGTTGTAGCAGTGACCTTCAAATTTTGGTGTCCTTATGGATTTGGTTTTGCATTCATGTGCTCGATGTCCTTGCTTTTTGCGCTTGTGGAAAAAGCTTGCATTCTTATGCTTAACATGCTGATGACTATTCTTTTTCTTGCATATATTAGAGGTGTGTCCCCTTTTACCATGGTAATGACAAGTGGATTTAGTGTTCTTACCTTTATTACTCCTTTCTTTAGTAGTCTTTGATGATTCTCCTTGCTCAGTGCTGGTATAACCAAGTCATGAAGTATCATTACTATCCCTTGGTGATTTCAATAGTTGCTCAAAGTACTTGATAGCCTCATTAGGGTTGTTGAAGCTTTCTACTATCTCCTTTTCTCTTTTTAGGTCATTTTGCAATTGTTCATTTTGCATTCTTAAGGTGGAGATCTCAATGTCCTTCATTTTTAGCTCATGATGAGCATTCATCATCTGACTTAAGGTGTCAAGTTGCATCTTTGAGATTCTTTCAAACTCAATTGTCTTCTCCTCTAGCCTCTTGGTAAGATTCATCTTGTCATCTTCTATCATGGCCTTGTCTTTAATGGTTCTCTTCTTTTGTTTAGTCACTTCACAAAATATAATGGCTTGTGACTCTTATTCAAGCTTGACTATTATGATTTCTTCAGTTTGTGCTCTACTTTTCTCCATTAGTTCAGCTATTACTGCATCAAATTCCTTAGAATCTCCATTGGAAAACACTTGTGTTGTATCAATCTCCTTGTAGTGTATGTCATTTTCAGCTATAGCTATATCCTTCCGTCTTTTTAAGGACTTTCCCAATTCCTCTCTCGCTTCCTCTAATTTGTGTAGAGCAAGATGCAAATCAATCACCTAATTATCTATGATCTTTCCAAGTTTGAATACTTCCATCTTCAGATCTTTTCTTCGAGTTGTTAGGCTTCTCCTTGTGAGAAACTTTGTTCTAGTACCAATTGTTGGAATATTCAAATGGGAAGTGTACTTCTAAGAGAGGGGGTTGAATTAGAAGTACCACATTTTTAACCTTTTCAAATCCTTTGAAACAAATAACTAAAAGTAAACTACATGAATGTAACATATTAAATGAACATAGAATGAACACATGAATCAACACACATAACACCAAATTTGGTAACCTAGAAACCCTCTAGGAATAAGAAGGTAAAACTATGGTGGGGATGATACTCACAAAATTACTATAGCAATAATTGTTTGATCACTTCTGATGGTCTACCCTATGAAAGGTTTTACTCACCTCTTGAAAGGATCTACAAAATGGTTTTTAGGCTAACCTATCAACATAGAATTTTCACTATCTAATACAATTGCTAGAGATTATTAGAAACCATTTGACTTGATTAATTACAATCTTCAATTGTTAATCTTAGGCACTTGATCTTCAAATTTTGATGTGATCTTTGCTTGATCTGATATTTGATCATATCGCTTATACTATTATGATTAATTGGATGTATAATTGCTGCTCAATTCACTAAGTCTGTAATGCCCCTATTGTTTGCTTTGTTCTACAATTTGCTATCTACTTAGCAACTTCCTTGAATTTTCTTTAGAAACTTAAAATTGTGGGGTCTAAGCCTCCTTATAAAGAATTTTTAGACTTAGGGTTAAGTATGGATCTACAATCCATACTGAATCTTGAATTCCTACTCATTCCTTACATTTTTCTCATTGGTTGCATGCCTTCCCCTTTTTTCTGATTGGTTGCATGCTGATTGCATAAGAAACATACAAGATTCATTCTTATCCTTATTTTCCTTTGAAATCCTTCTATGTTGGCTTCAAAAATGGTTTACATTTGAGTTTGTGAGGGCACAAACTCATATGCTGATTCTGTGTTACTTGACACATACTAGACTACTGGTGCTTAGCACATATACTCTCCTACTTTGCTTGGCACCTATTGTATTCTATCTTTCTTGGAAACAACTTTGACTTAGCTCCTATATATCACTCGGCGTATGTATGATGCTTGGTATACTATGGGTTAGCATACATAGTGTACTTGACTTAAATGTAGAAAGTGGTTAAGTGTGTTGACACTCAAATGTCAAAAAGATTCTAAGACCAACAATATTTTGACTTACTCCTTTTGCAACATGAAAAACACCACAACTCTTTACAATTTTTTGAACATCCTTATACATTTGTGGCCAATAATACTTCTCTTTCATCAAACTCAATGTCTTATCAATTCCAAAATGTGCTACCAATCCACCATTATGATTTTCTTTAGTTAGAATCAACCTCATAAAACTTCTAGGAATACAAAATTGAATGACTTTGAACAACATACCTTCTGGAATGTAATACTCATCATAATTACTTATGTGATCTATTAGATTTGGTGCTGTAAACTCTCTCCACATCTCAAAAAAATTAGGATCAACATCATACAACTCTTTGATTTCATCAAAAGCATGAACTTCAACCTTCATTTTAGTCAACAAAGAATGTCTTCTACTCAATACATCAGCAACTCTGTTAGTAACTCCACTCTTATGCTTAATAACAAATGTGAAACTTTGCAAATACTCAACCCAATTCATATGTCTCTAATCCAATTTATGTTGACTTCCCAAGTATTGTAAATTTTTATGATCAGTATACAACAAAAAATCATTAAGACTCAAATAATGTCTCCATTTCTTTAATGCTTGAATAATAGCATAAAATTCTTGATCATACACAAAATACTTCCTTTTAGCATCATTCAACTTTTCAATAAAGAAAGCAATAGGTTTACCTTCTTGACTTAATACAACTCTTATGGCATTACCACTTGCATTACATTCAACTTGAAATACCTTATTGAAATTAGGAAAAGCCAATATAGGTAACTTAGCAACCTTTTTTTTGAAGTCCACTTAAATTCCTCTTTCTCTCCTCTCATTGTCTCAGTCATGGCATTACAAAAAAACTAAAATTCTTTATGAACTTTTTGTAGAAACTAGCCAAACCATGAAATGATCTTACCTCACCCACATTCTTAGGTGTAGACCATTCCAAAATTGCTTTAACCTTCTTAGGACCCATCTTCAATCCATTACCTAAAATCACAAATCCCAAATACACAATATCATCTTGCATAAAAACACTTTTTAGATTAATCAGCAACTTTTCCTCTTTCAACCTCTACAATACTTTTCTAATATTCTCAAGATGTTCTTCCTTAGTCTTAATAAATATTAGAATTTCATCTAGATAAACAATCACAAACTTACCCAAGTATCTTTTCAGAATTCCATTCATCAACCTCATGAAAGTACTAGGTGCATTAGTCAAACCAAAAGGCAAAACCAACCATTCATAAAAACAATCTTTTGTCTTAAAGCAGTCTTCCATTCATCACATTCTCTAATTCTAATCTAATGATAGCCACTCTACAAATCAATTTTTGTAAAATACTTTTCTCCACTCAAAAAATTCATTATGTAATCCATCCTCAGCATAGGAAACCTATATTTCACTATGATCTCATTAATAGCTCTAGAATCAATACACATTCTCCATTCTCCATTCTATTTAGGTGCTAATATAGTAGGTACAACACATGGACTCAAGCTTTCTCTAATCAAACCTTTCTACAACAACACATGCACTTGTCTATTAAGTTCTTTATTCTCTACCAGTGTCAATCTATATGGTGCTTTTTTGGAAAACTAAGCCTAGAAATTAGATCCATACAATGACTTATACTTGTCAAGGGAGGTAAACCATCAGGAATATCCTCTACAACAATCTCTTTATACTCATTCAAAAATTCTACAATTTCTTTTGATACTCAGTAAATACTACCAACTATCACTCTATCACCATTGATTGGCACTCAGTTAACACTATTTTCTAGCACTTTGGTTACTATTGACACAACTCAGTTTCTTTGGAATTATAGAAAAAAAACTTGTTTCTTTTTTATTTCTTTTTCAAATTGTTTCCCATTAACCATGATATTTTTTACAGTGGTATAATTAACCTTATCTGGACTTTCAATTAAAGGAAATAGTATTTGTTACTTCCCATTCACCCATAGAGTATATTGATTCAATCTTCTATCATGCATAGCATATCTATCATATTGCCAAGGTCTACCCAACAAAATATGACAACAATCCATAGGCATAATATTGCACAAAACTTCATCAAAGTAATGTCCAATCTTGAACTTCATAAGGCATTTCTCACTTAGCAATATCTTATGCTCATATTTGATCCATGAAACATGATAGGGTTTAGGATGCTTTAGCCTCTACAATTGAAACTTTGTAACTAGCTCTTCTAATGCCAAATTTGTAGAACATCCACTATTAATGATCACTTTGCAACATTTTCTAGCCATCTTACATCTTGTCTTGAAAAGACCTTCTTAAAATAGGTTCCTCATCACTTCCCTTATTATATAAGGTTCTTCTCACCATCAAATTTTCTCTAGCCTCAGGTCTACTCAGTGAACCCTTAGCATCTCCTTGAATCACAACATTTATGTTACCTTGCCCACTTTCAAAGGATCTACATTCAAAATATCTATGTCCCTCTTTACCACATCTAAAATAATTACCATGAAATCACCTCTAGAATAAGAATTACCTCTTCTTAGGTAAGAATTAGTACCTCCTTGGCAAGAATTACCACTTTTCCATTCGGTCTTGCCTTTTTCATCATTCTTCCACTCAGATTTTCCTTTATCCTCTATAGAATTGTTAGATCTACCACCTTCACCATAAGAACTACCTCTACCTCTCTAGAATCTACCACCTCTACCACTTTGTCTTTGTTCATGCTTCTTTTTCAAGATTTCTTTAGCCTTTAAGGCATATTGGTATGCTTCTTCCACACATTTCAACTTCACAAAACTTATTTCATCTTGTATTCTAGATTGCAATCCATTTATGTACCTTACAATTTTTTCAACATCATTATCAACATGTCTAGATCTGATGTCCAATCTATAGAATTCCTCAATATAGTCCTTTGCACTCATGTCTCTTTGTCTAAAATTTTGCATCTTTCTAAGTAAGCTAACTTGGTAATCAGTAGGGAGGAATTTGTTCTTTACCTTGCTCACCATCTTCACCCAAGTTCTGATCTTTTCCTTTCCTCTTTTTTGTCTACTAGTTTGCAAATGTTCCCACCACAGTGAGGCATGACCCTTTAACCTTGAAACATCAATTTTCACCATTCTATTATCAGGAGTGTTTTCATACTAAAAGAACTTCTCCATATCAGAGATCCAATCCAACACAATGTTGGTAGCTAATTTTCCATCATAAGGTTCTACAACAGGCTTTGAATTTTCCCTAGACAACACTCTCAACAACCTTGCTTCATCTTGGTCTTCTTCAGATCCTAAATTAGGGTTTGGTGCTACTAATTCATCATCACTTACATCATCTAGATGTGATCCTCTCCTCTAGGCTATCTCTATAATATCAAATCTGGATACAATTTGTCTCAATGTATCTAATATTGCATTATTAGCATTTCCTCTACCTCAAACCATATTTACAAATTAGGTTCATGCAAGATCATAACCCTTTTCAAGTTATAGGTCAAATCTATAGATATGTAACCCTATAACCCAATTCACTCAAGGTTTTACAAAATCTAATCACCACAAGGATGAACCTCAAGCTCTGATACCACCTGACACAAGGAAGAATGAATAAATAAGGCCAAAGGCACATCTAGTTATCCAAACCACCTTGCAAGAGTTAACACAGTGGAAACACAATATACTAAGCAACAACAAAAGGAGGAAGAAGAGAAAACAATTGTTGATTCATCAAATAATTAGCATACATGCCTAGTTGTAAGGCCTTTTGGGTTACAGCCAAATAGAAAATATATTCTAGATCAAAGATCCAACATCAAATTCACAAATTGAAATACATATGCAATAAACTTTAAAAAATTTTGCATTCTACTCCAGAATCCCTAAAAAAAATGCCCTAACACTTAGCCTAAACACTTTATATATACTTTCCAAAATGGCTTACAAATCATTCTAGAACATTACATAAGAGGAAGGCTGACCCAACAACAGTCTAGACACATCCCATGAAAATATCATAGCATAAATATTGTGATCAAAATAAATCTTGAAAATTAGTTTGTAGAAATTATGTCCAAATTCTGACACTTAGCATAAATAGGAAAATTTGGCACATGAAGGGTCACTCAACATACACTAGGTAATTCAACATACATTGGGTAACTCAGCACATAAAGGAACACTTGGTCAACACTAGATTGCTATAGTAACTTGACATCCACTAGAGCTATAGTAACTTGGCATCTATTAGAGCTACAATAACTCAAAATTCACTAGAGCTATAGTACCATGGCATCCATTAGAGCTATAGTAACTTAGCATCCACTAGAGCTATAGCAACTTGACATCCATTAGAGCTACAATAACTCAGCATCAACATGTAGCATGAACAAAAATGAGTAGGATAACAAGGCAACCCAAGATGCTCCTGCATCAAATGTTGAAGTAAGATCGCCATCAATAATTGCACCAGAGTTTTGATTTAGAGGTGTAGAAATAAATATTTGGTGCATGTAAAGAGGAATAATTATTTGAAGTACTTTCCTCTTGGTTTAATGTCACTACTTAATTTGTCTCATCATCTCCTTCATGGCATGCTGAAATTATTTCTATGCTTTGCATAATTAATAACCATCCCTCTTTTTCAAGATGCATTAAAAGGGAAGTTTTCTCCTTTAAAAAGAAAAAAATAATTTTCTTTTTCTTGTTCAAGACAAGCAATCACAGGGAAAATGAAGAAAACAAGCCTTCTTCCATAGTTGGAAACGTCATCACTCTTAAGGTAACCCTTCCCTTTTTAGTTATTTTTCTCCTACCTAATGAGTGAATCATATTTGTGGTTAGTTCTTTGCTTTCTAATTCAAAGTAAAGCTCCTAAATCATGAAGTCTACACTACATCTATTTGGGAATAGTCATAGTTTGCAATGTAGGTCTCCCATAATAGCTAATACAAACTTGTTGAGAGTTGATTTGGGAAGTGTTTTTGAAAGATTGTGCGAAAGACTGGCTAAACCTTTCTCTACTAAAGTGTTAGACACAAACCTACTCGTGGCCTCCACTTTTTCACTAGCTTATCCCTACCTAGAATTGAATCAAGAGTGCATACATATGTATAATGTGTCTAAAGGAAATATATTGAATGAAAATAGAAGTTTTTTGGTGAATATCAATAGGGAGACTATATCTAGCTTGTTTCACCTGGAAGAGTAACAATTTGCTAACCTTACCTTGACCTTTTCTATGGCTAGATTTTTTGAGAAAGCAAGTGATTATAGGAATGTCATAGCAAAAAATTGGATTGATTCCTTCTATATAGGTGGTTCTAGGTTATCCAAAACCTTGAATAAGAGCCTAATGACTACTCAGGTTCAAGACATAATGGTTCTTTTACATAGGATTTGTGGGTCTCTTGATGTCTTTATTTTTGAAGATATGTTAGAAGGAATCATGTACCTAAGAAAATCATTGGAGAAAAGTCAAATTTTAGAATGATAGGAACAAATTGAAAGGTACATGTTTTCTTAGTGAATTTGAACCTAGAACTATTAAAGTTTCTTTGGCTAATGAAATTTTTATTGAACCAATGAATGAAGAGATTGAACAAATAGAGAGGATCAAAATCTAGACTCTCGGTCCTAGACCCAAGGATAAAAACTTAATTGGCACAAAATGGGTATTTAAAAATAAGCTAAATGAAGATGGAGAAGTTTTAAGAAACAAAGAAAGGTTAGGATGAAAATTTTTTTCTCAAGAAGAAGGAATTGATTATGGTGAAATTTTTTCTCCTATTTTAATATTAAAAGGTGTTAGTGTTGACATATCAGTCAAGTTTTTTATTAGTAACATACACTTATTTAGATGTATCTATTGAGCTTATTGTATAGTTAATAGTGTTTGTCAAGAATTTTAGTTGTTATCTAGTTCTACAATTGCTATCAAGTCCTTTGGACAAATTCCTATGTTTACCAAGTAGTTAGAGTTACTGTGAAGATTATAAGTGTAAAACAAGCATCTTAGTGTATGCCAAGTTTACTAGTGTAAATCGAGCTAGGCAGTGCTTACCAAGTCTAGTGCTAACTGAGCTACTCAGTGTTAACTAAGTGACTTAGTTTATATCGAGCTTAAGGTGATAATGTTTACCAAGCTATGCAGAGGTAAATAAGTGATTCAATTTACACGATGAGTTTCACAATATCTACCAAGTCACTAGTATAGACCAAGTTGAAGATTACTTGAAAGTGATCAGCATAGACCAAGATTCCATGTCTACTGAGTGCATGATAATGCTGAGCATTGATAGTGGATGCTAAGTATTAGAACTTTAACCAATTAGTCTTCAAAGCCCAAGTGTCTACACTTGAGCTAACTTCGTAATATTTTTGTAAACTCTTATAATAGTTGACTTTGTAATTTGTATAATTGGATTGGTATATATGTAGTGTATTGCATCACATCCAATGTGACTAGTAAAAATGCATATATAATGTAATCTTAAGAGAAGAGTAGAAAGTGTGAACTACAAAGGCTACAACAATATAAGGAGCAGTAAAGATTCATCTATCACAGTAAGGTGATTTGGACACTTAAAGGAATCTCATTCAGCAAACCAAGTTGCAGATCAAAGATTAGCTACTATTTCATTCTAATAGGTAGATTAGTCAAATCATTTAATAGGGTAAACCTAATAGTCTTTTGTAAATCTCTTTACCGAGTGCATACTTCATTGTATGTTTGTAAATCCTTTCACAAGGTCGACCTAGCAATCCATATTGCTCCTAACAAGAAAAATCATCAAAAGTAATGAATGTAAGCCTTAACAGGCCTACTTTATGCTATAGTACTAAAGCCTATGGGTATCATCCCCACCCCAGTTTTACTTTCTATTTTGAAGGTTTTTGGGTCACTAATTCTTTATGTAAAAGTGTTATGAATGCTTTCATGTTTTTAGTTTCTAATGCATACAATTAGATCAAATTATATGTGAAGAATTAAATGCTAATTAGACTATTCGATTAAGAGTTAAAATTGTAGAAGTTTTAGAAGTTATTGATTTACCCCTCCCCTCATAGTAACTTAGCTTTGTATTGGTTTTCAAAGGACAAATGATAACAACAATCTATGCATGAAAGAAGGACCAAATAAGGAAATATTGTAGATGATATACTATTTACTAGCTATGATGACTTGTGTAAATATTTTTCTACAGAAATGAGCAAGGGATTTAAGATGTCAATGCTTGGAGAGATCAATTTCTTTGCTGGCTTACATAATCAATAAGAGAAAGATGATATCTACATTACTCAATCAAAGTATATCAAAGAGATACTAAAGAAGTTTGAAATGGAGGATTCAAGACTAGTTGGAATACCTATGTCTACTAGATATAAGCTTTGGAAAAACAATAATTCCAAGGATGTAGACTAGACCACATATAGATCTATGATAGGAAAACTTCAGTATGTAGTGCACACAAGACTTGAAATTGCATTTGCATTTGGTACGGTGGCAAGATTTTTAGATAATTCTAAAGAAAATCATATGATGGAAATAAAGAGAATCATGAGGTATATAAAAGGTACTAAAGATTATGGACTATAGTAGAAGAAAGGAAGCAAGTTTTATTTGAAAGCCTTCACTAATGTAGATTGGGCATGAAGTATTGATGATAGAAAGAGCACCAATGGTGGAGCATTCTTTCTTGGAAAGAGACTAGTGTCTTGGGAAAGTAAGAAGCAAAATTGCATCTCTTAGTCTTTAATAGAGGCAGAATATGTTGCACAAGTAGTCAATTGCTCCAATATTTTTTGGTTCGAGTAACTATTGGTAGGTATGAAGTTAGAAATCGAAGATCTAGTGGTTATCTTTTGTGATAATACCACTACAATTAATATATGAAAGAATCCTACGATGCATGCCAAGCCCAAGAACATTGCAATAAAATATTATTTTCTAAGAGAATTGGTGCAAGAAAAAGAGGTGAGATTGGAATATGTGAATACAAAAGAACAAATTGAAGACATATTCACCAAGGCATTACCTAAGGATGCATGTTTATATCTAAGAGGTAATCTAGGATTCATTCCATTATCAGAAGCTCATTAAACAATATTTAGTGATGCATCAATAGAGTATTCTTGAAAATCAGTCAAGTTGATGCTATAATAAAAGGGTAGATTGCATGTGAATCTATACATAAGGTACATTGAAATTCATTGAATATTATCTTTTGCACAAGATATCAAAGAGAGAGATTTCACTATCATATCACAGAATGCCATATCATAGAAATTTTGTATAGGGAGAGTTTTATATGAAGGGAGAATTTGATATCATATATTAGAGAAATTTATTAGAGATGGTATAAGATGTCAAAGATAAAGTGTCAAAGAGAAAGAGTTTGCTAAAAGAGGGAGAAATTAAATCAGAGAATCATTCTAGAGGGAGAGATTGATGTTAGAGGGAGCTCAAACTATTTGAGGGAGATCTCATGGATGAAAATCAAAATAAAATCAAGGATATTATCCTTACTTTTATTTTATTGTATTATGACATGTTGTATTTCCATCAATACCAAAGAGGGAGATTGTTGAAAATAATAGATCAATTGTATATTGTCTTTGATGTTACACAAAATGTCATATCTTTAGCAATTAGTATTAGTTAAGCTCACTTGGGTGATGAAGAAAATTTCTTATATCTTCCAAGCATTCCAATGTTTACCAAGCTCAGAATATAGTGTCTATTAAGTTTACTTAGGCACCAAAGAGAAGTTTGTAGAAGTTTAGTGTTAACCAAGTTCACTTGATTAACAAATGAAAGATGGCAAGGAACTATTGTTAATTGAGCTCACTTGGTTACCAAAGGTTGTTTAGAAAGTTGTATTGTTTACTGAGCTTATTAGGTTAACATGGGAATATCATTTTTGAGTTAGTATCTACTGAGCTGGGTTAACTAACAAAGGATTTTCTTGTTTTGGTATATTAAGTTTGATGAATTTGTTTGTTGGTTCTAGCCGACTAAAGAGATGAATATTAATTGCTTGAAGTTGTATTCAAGATGACTTAGTAATGTATCTGATATATGTATAAGGTCAATTTGAGGATTGAATGTGTGAGTGTGTGGAAGATAAGATGTTTGGAGGAAGTGAATTGGAAGGATAAGCAAAATATCCTTGTTGAGCTACAAAGATAAATCTAATTAGGAAGGATTGAGTATTCAAGCCAAAATTGAGATCTAAATTAGAAAAGACACTTGCATTAGT
This sequence comes from Cupressus sempervirens, assembly GCA_028749045.1. Classification (NCBI taxonomy): domain Eukaryota; kingdom Viridiplantae; phylum Streptophyta; class Pinopsida; order Cupressales; family Cupressaceae; genus Cupressus; species Cupressus sempervirens. The sequence continues at coordinate 79,234,850 of CM053792.1, read as the reverse complement.
AATTGGGTCAAGTCATTGTTACTCTCTAACAATTATAGAAGTAAATGAAATCTCTTAATAGATTTAGCCTACCAACTATTGTGTAAATCCTCTGACAAGGTGTCATTTCTAGACTGAAGTGTCTAAAGACCTCTAACAAGGCCACTCCTAATATGATGATTAAATATTTTGACAAGGTCACACCTAACAATGTGTTTTGTAACCTTTTAAGATAGATGGCCTGTAATAGGGCTCACTTCAGAAGAGTGAAAAATAGTAACTAGTTGGAATCGGTGGGTTTTCCCAAACCAGGTCTCCACATTAAATATTGGTCTTCATATTATTTATTTTATGTGTATGCAACTAAGTTAATCAAGCTTAATCACACTAAATATTTTAAGATTTGCATGCTTGGTACTTACTAAGTTATAGTTGATATTATAGTACTTGCCAAGTAATAGTAAATTACTAGTGTTAACTGAGTGCCTCTATGTTAACTAAGTAATAGTAGTAATTTAATTTTAGCATAGTTTATGTTTTGATTTGTATTGACATCTAAGGAACCTAGGATTTTTTTAATTCAATTCTAGTTTTGAAGTACATATTCCTTTTATTAAATATATAAGGCTGATTACCTAAACATCCATATGTGTATAGGCATGATAAGTTACCTAGAATGTCATGAGGTCAATCTTTAAGGTTCTAGGAATGTCCTCATCGCCTCCTATGTAAAATTAATTCAATATTACACAATTTCCCCAAAGAAATAATAGTTCAAGTGAAAAAAATGCATGAAAAATGAGAGAGAAAAAGAGGAATCTACTTACCAATAGGCATTGCCATTGCATCTGTGGCCATCCTACCAATTGAGTGAGTGTTACAATTTTTATGTTTTTCCAAGATATCTCTATTTATATACATATATAGTAACACACATATGTGTGTATGTATGTATATATACATGTATATACATATGTATACATATGTATATATACATGTCTATAAATATGTATACATATGTATATACATACATACCTACATACATACACAAAGACCATAAGGGCACTGTTATCCATTTTGCCTCCCGCAAAGATTCAAATTTTGAATGCTTGCCCCACCCAATGGTCACCTTCTATATTCTATATTATTTTAGTGCCTGGGAAATATTGAAAAAATAAATGATAAAACTTTATGTTTTGTTCTGTCGACCTACAACTTTTTTCTTTGTCAGATCTGGTTCAGATCTACAGTGGGCACTTTCTTGCATTCTCCAAATGCACAATCTTTAAATGTTGTAGGAAATCCCCTTGTTGCCACATGGTTTGGTGGGTCCTTATTGTTCAGGTGGGTCCATCTTCTCTGAGCCATCACAGACAGGGTAGGCAGGGTGGCAGGTTGAGCTAGCAGTTTGATTGGCACCCGCTTCCCCGCATTTTATTTTTTGATAGACTTTTTTACAATGAGGGCAAGTGCCCTGGAAACATGCATTCGAATGATGTCATGGCTAATCTTACAGAGGTTTAGAAGACAAAAAATTTTAGCACCATAGATACAAATCAGATCAACGGCTGGTGCATACCCACAAGATAAATCTGTGAGGAGGGTAGGGAGTGAAGGCATGCCCCTTTATGACACTTGTCCCATGATGTCCCATGTTCCTAGTTGTACCTCCCACCGTCAGATCTCTAGAATTGATGATCACTATATGCCTACAATATGAAGTTGCAAGGGTTTTTTAAAATATGGGCATGCCCCTTTGTGACACGTGGAAGGAATGACATCACAAGCTCACCCTTCTCGCAGGGTGATGCGTGAAGAATTCTCACTGTCCAATGCGAATAGATTTGCAGCTGAGGCTTCTCCACATTATCAAGATGCGAGGAGAATAAAAATTGTGAGGAAGCACCTGAAGGGCATGTGTCTTAGCAACCTGGCTAGGGTATTAATAGTGTTAATAGTTAATGTAACTGTAATAGTTAGGGTTCTGAGGAGGTGGCATGGTTAGTTAAAAGGTGTGGTCAACCACGTGGGAAATTTGCAGGGTGGACAAAAAAAAAGGAATATCATTGGCCCATGTGGCTCATTCTTCTTACAGGATTCATTTGACCTGCTGACTTTGCTAATCCACAAGCTAGAATAGGGGAAAACAAGTTTTCCTACATGATCTGAACCTTGTGATTGATGCCAACCACTCTAGAATAAATGCTACCCCTAGGAGAACACTCCACCACCTCTAATATGAACCATCTACTTGGTCAAATGATTTAATGGTTTTGTTTCTATCTTCTTAGGACCCTGTTCCAACAAGATCAGATATCATTGCATCTTGATCCCCATGATTATTCTCTGTAGGACTTAATGGTAGTGGTTGTGGAGTAACTTCATTAAGAAGAAATCTTAGTTATGCCTTAACTATAAAGGAAAATTTTGTAAATTTTGAAAGGGTCAAACCTTCTCTGATTTCTTTGATATTGCTCTACAAATCTTTAGTGTAAAATTCCCTTTGCCTCTGAACTGAATGACATCCTACTCATCTCCTTGAGCCATTGGTGTGAAAGTGCAAGAATCCTTTGCCTCTCATTGGTTTTTTCTAGAGATCTATAATCTGCATGACTGTATCTCTTTTGGCTTGTGAATGATATATAAGTGTATCTCTCTTTCCTTATGTCATTCATTTTGGTTTTTTGATCTGCCTGTGGTTGCTAGGTTAAAACAAGTCTGAATGTGTATATCTTTGGTGTCATGATGGTTCAATAGTGAATATATGGGTAGAGATTGGTTTGAACACTCTATTTTGTGGCATCACCTCCTTAGATTAGAATAGGTAGATTTTCTTCCATGCTCTCCTTCTTTCTTTTCTTCTCCAAGAATAGTTTAATGTGCTCTGATAGTAAGAGGAAGTAGACCTTATCCAAAGATTCAACCTCATAGTTAAAGTCCCATAGCTTGGAGGTTGTTTCCATGTTTCACAAGGTTGTCCTTAGGTAAGACATTGGACAAGGGTGCAAACCTCTATGACAACAGTTTCTAGCACACCTAGTGGAACATATATCAAAAGATTTCAAATCTATTAGTGTCAAAAGGGAAAGATTTCAAGATTAATACTAAGGAGATAGTACTAGCTTCAGTGTTCAAGCCTTCAAGAGGCTCATTCTTCAAATACTTTGTGACTCTGAGCTTCAAATACATCTAGTTCCAGACCAAAGTTGCAGTAATTCATGCCCAAAGCTAAAACAAGAGCATCTTCTAAAGGTAATTTTCAGTACCAAGAGCTTTCATTATCAAATCCTAGAAGAAGGAGGACTAGAGTATCTTTATCACCAGTTAGGAGTGCAATAGTAACAAATACCCTTGCAAGATCTATCTCTACTCCTTCTACTATTAGATCTTATCCTAGATTACCATTAGCATATATCAATAGATCACTAGTCTATATGGCACAACCTAGAGACCATACTTTTGCCACCTTTAATGATGGAAGTCCTCTTTTATTGGCACAAAGACATGACATACTAGTAGTTGCACTCAAAAGTATACCAGATTTTACTGGTGAAACTTCTATCTCTCCCTCAGAGAAAATTTAGGAGGTTGCAAATGTTTGTAATATCCGTGGTATTATGGAAGATGATGTTGCAGTTAGGCTTCTAGCCTCATCTTTGAAAGGAAAAGTGCTACAATGGTATAGAGGTTTGACTCATAGTTCTATAATAGATTGGGATGGGTTAGGAGTAGGACTATGTAAACACTTTGAGGAAAAAAGTGACCATTTGTCACTTTTGGAGTAGTTGACTACTATAAAAAGAGCCCCCCATGAATGTATGACTGATTTCAACTATAGATTTCAAAAGACATGGGATATAATACCTGCTTCACTAAAACCTACCCTTGGTAATGCCTTCTTGCATTACCTTAGAGCTTTCAATAGTGACATTGCCACGACGATCCAAACTATGGGAGGGGATACCTTACCTAATGCTTATGACACAACAATAAGGGTAGAAAACATATTGATACAAGGAGGGAAGTTAGCTCCAAGGCTTGCTATGCCCTTTTTTCCTGATGTTCCAAACCATCAACCAGAAATGGTTCCTCTTCCCATAGCTTCCACCTCACAATCCCTTTCTCTAATCCCTCAAGCTTCCATGTCTTCAAATGGAATAGATGAGATTAAGGAGATGATGCAATCTATGATGCTAAACATAGATAAGAGATTGCAGGGCCAAGAAAAGAACCTAGAAGATAGTTTCTCTATGATGTAGAAAATAAGCAACAAGGTGGTGGCTTTAGAAAGACAGCAGGCTCAAGGTAGTAAAGCTCATTAATTGCAACATCAAAATCTGAACAGTGGTAGGTGCCCAAATCAAAATTATGGGAATAATTCTTTTGATCAGAATAGACAGAGTAGTCATGCTTCAACCTCAAACATGAACCAAACTAGGGCCATAGTCCCTCAAAACAACATGGCCCAAGATTAGGATTTTTGTCCCTCATGTAACTACTCCTATTCTCGTTGCATGTGTTAGAAGGCTAAATCTTATTTGGCTTTGACCATCCAAGAGCTTGCAGCAGGACAATCATACAAGGAGGACCAAATTAAGGAGGCCTCATATATGCAAGGACAAGGTGATTTCTCCTTTATGAATCATTAGGTGGAGGAACATTGTAATGTAAACCATGATTCCATTGCTCACAATACTAGGAGTAAAAGAAGAGCTATTGAAGATGCTGCCCTTCCTCCTCCTAATTAGGCCTCAACTTCAAATGAAACACCTCATGATCAATCAATAGTTTATGATCAATTAAATTTTTTTCAGCAGCAAAGGTAAAGTAATGTCAGAAAGGATGTGAATGATCCTCCAGTCGTTCCATCTCAACCTCTTGTAAGGACAACCCCCAAGGCTTCTACCAACGTGCCCTCTACTTCATTCAGTGTGGTAGAATAGATGAAGAAGAAAAATGTGAATATATCCATGTGGGATGTTGTTGCTACCATACCCATGCAAAAGAGGTTGCTATAGCAGGAATTAGAAAGTATTGAACCAAAGGATCAGATGCATAGTATGGAAAGTGCCACAAGCCTAATACAACCATCAAAGGAGATATAAAAAAGTAAAAAGGTTAGACCTCTTCTATTCTATGTTTCTTTGATTATAGGGAATAAACTAGTCCACAATTGCATGATTGATTTAGGGGCTAGTAGTTCAGTGATGCCTAGGTGTGTTGCTGATGCTCTGGAAATGAAATATGAGCCCATTGTTAAGCATGTATTGCAGTTGGATGGTAGTACTTTCAAGACTTTAGGGATCCTTAGAAATGTAGAGATGGCCCTACATGCATGCCTTGGTTGTATTTTCACCCAAGATATATCAGTTGTTGAGGTCAAGCCACATTTTGCCATTTGTTTGTCAAGAGACTTCACTGCCCAAATAGGAAGTTACATATCTTCTGATTGGTCATATATGTTTTTTAAAACAAGATATGGAGCCAAAGCTTCAATTAGAGTAGAGCCTTTAGCCCTCCATCATACTGAACCCTACACCCCTAATCTCATCAACATGAAATGCACTATCTTAGAAGTGGATGAGAATGACATAGTGAATGAGCCTACTACTTCCATGGCAGAGATACTTGATTTTCTCTTAGATGAATGGTCTAATACATATCAGTTTGATCCTACGTTAGAAACCCTTGAGACAAGCCTTAGTACATATTGTGTATTAGAGAAAGATGCTCTAGTCCCCAACCTTATGGAAACTAAAGAAGATATGAGTGGGATATGGAGTATGTACTTTGATGGTTCAAGAAATAAGAATGGATCGAGGGCTGGTGTGATGTTGATTTCTCCTACAGAAGTAAGGTATTACTTCTCATTCAGGCTCCAATTTAGTTGCACTAATAATGTAACCGAGTATGAATCCTTGATTCAAGGTCTCCTACTTGCTCAAAGAAGAGGAATCCAAATCTTAAGTGTATATGGAGATAGTGAGTTGGTGGTTAATCAAGTGAGAAATCATAATATCACCAAGAATGGTTTGTTCAAGTCTTATAAAAATAGAGTATGGGATCTTCTTGAGGGTTTCAATGCATTTAATATTTAGAGCATCGCTAGAAAAGGAAATAGACATGCTGATAGACTTGCAACAATAGGTGCATCTCATGATTTGCCAGGGAATCTTGAGGAGAAGAAGAAGCAACAAATCAGGATGGTAGTCAAGCTTGCCATCCCTAACAATAATACCCATTGGCAAGTGTATGAATTTGATAACAAATTGTGAGCTTCTTATAGAATGAAGTAGAATTTTTGGAGAGAAACTAGTCAAGATTGTAGGATCGGTATGGGGACCAAATCATAAATCTCAGCTCCAACAAATTTCCTAAAGGTCTCATTACTTTAGAGAGTGTATTTAACCCTAATGACCAAGCAAGGGGTAGATTCATGAACCTAGCTACTGACAAAGTTGACTTCACCCTAGTCATGGTCGCTGATGGAAAATCCTTAAACTTGGGGAAGGCATGTTCTGAAATTGAACAAGAAAGTTGTATTCATCTATGTCAAGAATTTAATGATGTATTTTCTTGGACATATGATGATTTAAAGGGTTTTGACCCAAGGTTATTTCAGCATACCATAGATTTAATTGATGATGTCAAACCAGTAAGACAAAAACAGAGGCTAGTGAATCCTAAAATTGAACCCTTAATGAGAAAGGAGCTATCCAAATTGATTGAGGCCAACATAATTTTCCCTATCAAGCACGCATCATGGGTAGCAAACCTTCTCCCCGTTAGGAAGAAGAATGGAGAAATTAGATTGTGTGTGGAATTTAGGGACCTTAACCAAGCTTCCCTTAGAGATCACCATCCTATCCCTTCCATGGAGAAGATTTTGTCCAAGGTCAACAGTTCAAAGAGGTTCTCATTTCTTGATGGCTTTTTTGGCTACAATCAAGTATTGGTCAAAGAGTCTGATACGTACAAGACTACATTTACCACCAAATGGGGTACCTATGCTTATTGTAAGATGCCATTTGGGCTAAACAACACAGGTGCTATATTTCAAAAAGCAATGGAGATGGCCTTCAGAAAAATGATTGAAAAGTTTGTATTAGTTTATCTTGATGGTATCATAGTGTATTCAAAGAATGTGGAAGATCATTTTGACCATTTAAGATAGGTATTCTTAAGGTGTAGAGAGTTTGGGGTATTCCTTAACCCAAGCAAGTGTGTCTTTGCTACCAATCAAGGAAAATTATTAGGACACATTGTATCTGAGGATGGTTTAACCATTGATCTAGAAGGAACAAAAGCAATACTTGCTCTTCCCCTTCCTAAACATAAGAAATGGTTGCAAAGTTTCCTTGGTAGGATAAATTTTGTGAGAAGATTTATCCAAAATCTTGCTACCATGGTGAAACCCCTTACATCTATGCTCAAGAAAAGTATGTTCTTTGCATGCACTAAGGAAGGGAGAGAAAGTTTTGAAGAGATCAAGGCAACTATAGCCTCAACACCTACTCTCAGTAATCGAAACTTTGAGAAGGATTTCATTCTCTATACCCTAGGTGGTGAGTTAGGTATTTCTACTGTCTTGACTCAAAAAAATGATAAAAATGAGGAGCAGCCCATAGCCTTCTTTAGTGAAGGACTTAAAGAATATGAAGATAAGTATAGTTTTTTAGAGAAGCAAGCCCTTGCAGTCATCAGAGCTTTGAAGAAATTCAGACACCTCCTGTCTCACAATAAGATTCATTTGTTGGTACCTCATACCAGCATGAAGGATTTCCTTTTGAGAAAAGATATTAGTGAGAAAAGAGCTAGTTAGATTAAAAAAGTGATGGAATATGATGTTGACATCCAGATTACCAAGCTGGTAAGAGGGAAAGGATTGTGTAAACAGATGTTATCATCTCAAAAATCAGATGAGGAAGTTGCTATGATACTAACATAGCAGCAAGAGGCAAGAAATGATGACTCAAGGCATTGGATGGACGATATGAAGAACTTCTTATTAGGCAATGGGTACCCTCAAGGATGAGATAGAGTTAAAAGAAGACAATATAGATTGCAGTCAATTCCTTATGTCTTAGTTGAGGGAATTCTTTTCAGGAAAGATTTAAATGGAGCCCTATTAACATGCATTGACATAGACCAAGCTGAAAGAATGATCAAAGAGCTTCATGATGGTCTTGATGGTGGTCACTTCTCAGCTAGAATGATTGTAATGAAGATCATGAGAGCTAGTTATTACTGGCCATCCCTATTTCATGATTGTCATAAATATGTAAGGAAGTGTGAGAAATGTGCCATCTTCTCTAGTAAATGCAAGCTTGCAGCCCTCCCTCTTCATCCCATTTAGGTGGACCAGCCTTTTGCTCAGTGGGGATTGGATTTCATAGGCCCTATCAATTATCCTTCTAGTTCTAGTCACAAATGGATCTTAGCTTCTATAGATTACTTCACCAGATGAACAGAGGTAGTTGCATTGAAGGACACCATAGAATCATCAGTTGTTGAGTTCCTTGATGGAATTGTGACCAATTTTGGTGCTCCTTCAACCATTATTTTAGATAATGCAAAGTCTTTTGTAGGAGCTCAGATTTGTGCATGGGCAGTTGACCATAATATCTATTTGAGCATGTCTTCAAACTACTACCCTCAGGGTAATGGCCTGGTTGAGTCATCCAACAAGAATTTAATTAGGATCATAAAGAGGACAATAGAAGAAAACTAGAGGTGTTGGCATCAAAAGTTGAGGATTGCACTATGGGCTGACAGAATAACACCTAAGAGGTCAATAGGTAATTCACCATTCATGTTAGTATATGGTAGAGAAGCAAGTTTTGCAATTTCATTGGAGTTCCCATCCTTGGAACTAGCTCATCAACTAGAGCTAATTGACAATGATGCCATGATAGTGAGAATGGTAGAATTGATGGAGCTAGAAGAAAGAAGAAATCAGGCCATGTAGACCTTGGATACACATCAACAATAGGTGAAAAAGAGCTTTGATAGAAAGGCTAAGGTGAAAACCTTTAGAGACAGTAACTTGGTCTTGAAATGGGATGCAGACAAGGAAAAACTAGGGAGGCAATCAAAATTTGATGCATTGTAGAGTGGTCCCTATCTGATTATCAGTTGCAAGCAGGTCAATGCTTTTTAGCTAAGCAAGCCTAATCATGAAATCTTGCCTATCCCAATCAATGGGATCTATCTCAAATCATGTTTTTGATAGTGCTTGAATTTTCTTGTACATAGGTCATGTAGTTTCCTTTTTGTAGTTTCTTTCTTTCAAAGAAGTGCATGAGCACAAGTTTCCCTCTGTGAGATAGCTAGTTTCTAAATTTTGAAGGTTGCAGAAAGTTTTGTCTCTAGTTTCAGTTGCAGAGGGCAGTTTTTTTAGATTTTTAGTGTTTTGTTCTTGTAGAGGTAGGGTTAGGGTTCTACAGTGCACAAATCCAAATTTAATGACTTTGTAGCACAATGGATGCACAAGGTCACTAGTTTTATGTGTAGCAGGCTCACATCCCCTCTGAGTCATCAAAAATGTTATATATTTTGCTTCCCACCAAGATTCAAATTTTGAATGCTTGCCCCACCCAATGGTCACCTTCTATCTTGTATATTATTTTAGTGCCCAAGAAATATTGAAAAAATAAATGATAAAACTTTATGTTTTGTTTTGTCAACCTACAACTTTCTGCACCATCAGATTTGGTTCAGATCTATGGTGGGTGCTTTTTTGCATTCTCCAAATGCACAATCTTTAAATGTTGTAGGAAAGTCCCTTGTTGCCATGTGGTTTGGTGGGTCCTTGTTCTTCAAGTGAGTCCAACTTCTCTAAGTCATCGTAGATAGGGTAGGTAGGGTGGCAGGTTGAGTTGGTAGTTTGATTGGGGCCCGCTTCCCTGCATTTTATTTTTTGACAAACTTTTTGACAGTGCGAGCAAGTGCCCTGGCAACATGCATCCAGATGATGTCATGGCTAATATCACAAAGGTTTAGAAGACACAAATTCTGACCATTGTAGATACAAATTAGATCAACAGTTGGTGCATGCCTGCAAGATAAAGCTATGAGGAAGTTAGGGAATGTGGGCATGCCCCTTTGTGACAACTTTCCCATGACATCCCATGTTCCTAGTTGTACCTCCCACCGTCAGATCTCCAGAATCAATGATCACTGCACACCTGCAATATGAAGTTTTGAGGGTTTTAAAAAATTTTGGCATGCCCCCTTGTGACACATGGAAGGAATGATGTCATGGGCCCGCCCTTCTCGCACGGTGATGCATGATGAATTCTCACAGTTTGATGTGAATAGGTCTATGGCCAAGGCTTTCTCGCATTATCAAGATGCGGGGAGAATAAAAATTGTAGGGAAGCACCTGAAGGGCACTTGTCTCAGTAACCTAGCTAGGGTATCAACAGTGCTAATAGTTAAATTAACTATCACAATCAGGGTTTTGAGGAGGTGGTGCAGTTAGTTAAAAGGTATGGTCAACCATGTGGGGACTTTGCTAAGTAGTAAAACAAAGGAAGATCATTGGCCCACATGGCTCATTCTGCTTATAGGATTTGTTTGACCTACTGACTTTGCTGATCCACAAGCTAGAATATTGGAAATCAAGTTTTCTTGCATGATCTAATCCTTGTGATCAATGCCAACCACTCTGGAATGAATTCTACCCCCAGGAGAACACTCCACCACCTCTGATCCAATCCATCTACTTGGTCAGATGATTTAATGGTGCCATTTCTATCTTCTTAGGACCCTATTTCATCAAGATTAGATATCATTGCATCTGGATCCCCATGATTATTCTCTGTAGGACTTAATGGCAGTGGTTGTGGAGTAACTTCAGTAAGAGGACATCTTAGTTATGCCTAAACTATAAAGTCAAATTTTGTAAATTTTAAAAGGGTTGAACCTTCTCTAATTTCTTTGAAATTGCTCTGCAAATCTTCAATGTAAAATTCTCTTTTCCTCTGAACTGAATGACATCCTGCTCATCTCCTTTAACCATTGGTGTGAAAGTGGAAGAATCCTTTACCTCTCATTGGTGTTTTGTAGACATCTATGATTTGCATGATTATATCTCTTTTGGCCTGTGAATGATATATAAGTGAATCTCTCTTTCCTTGTGTCATTCATTTTGGTTTTCTAATTTGCATGTGGTTACTAGATTAAAACAAGTTTGAATGTGTATATCTTTAGTGTCATGATGGTTCAATAGTGCATATATGGGCAGAGATTGGTTTGAACACTCTATTTTGGTGCATCACCTCCTTAGATTAGAACTCCTTCTCCCTTTTCCTCTCAAAGAATAGTTTGGTGTGCCTTGATAGTAAGAGGAGGTCGGCCTTCTCCAAAGATTGAACCTCACAGGTCAAGTCCCATAGCTTGAAGGTTGTTTCACAAGGTTTTCCTTAGGTAAGACTTTGGACAAGGGTGCAAACCTCTATGACAATAGGAACGTCAATGAAATTCTAGATCTTCACTGATCTCCATAATCCACAAAATATCTTTCTATATACATACATACATACATACATACATAGACATACACATATGTATGTGTATGTACATTGGATATATACACACATACATACATATGTATATATACGTATACACATACATACATATATACATACATACATACATACATACATATATACATATACATACATACATATATATACACATACATATAGCTATACATACATACATACATCTGCATATTCAATTTTATCACCTTGGAAAATGCTATTTGATCCTACTAGCTAGGAACAGCTAATTGTTCATTTTATTGTACATAATCTGATGATGGTTCTATATGAATTTGTAATCAATGTAGCTAATCAACAACTAGACCAATTTAACTAGGGTATGACTTGTTTCTTTCTAAAAATATCTATTATGATATGCTTTTCTAAAATTTCTTGCAAACTCAACCCATTTTTCATGGTCAACATTATTTTTGTGCATGATCTTGAGCTAAGTCACTTAGCATAGTTCAAGTGAGTTTTATTGTTTTATTATTCAGATTTTAGAATGTGTATGTAGTTGGATTAACTTTTTTGTTGTGCTAATGTGTAATAAGAGCCTTAAGAAAGACCTTTCTCTATAAATAAAACTACAAGTGTAATTTTTCAAGTATTGCATTAGCATTTGCTTTTCCATTTCTTAAAAGAGTGTTTCAAGGTTGGGAACCACTTCAACATTCTTTTCATGGTTTAGAGGTAATGTCATTATAGCAGGGAGAATAAATTTAGTGAAGAGTTGAGTGTAAGGAGTTCCTATCTTGAACTTATGCTACGAATTCCTAGGAGCCAGGGAACCCCAAACCTATGCTACATTTTCTACAGACATGGAGAATTTATTACCAACTTCAATACTTCATAACATTTCAGATCATATAGTGATACCCAAATTAACTTCAATACATGCATGGTTACATCCCTAGCTTCCATTTCAGGGCTAGTGTATGGAGCCTTTATATCCAGTCATTCATTATTAATTGAGAAATGCACTTCATTCCTAGCATGGAAGTGATGCATCTACATATGAAATTTTATCACCTTGGAAAAGTTCATTTGATCCTTCTAGCTAGCAACAACTGATTGTTCATTTTATCATACCTAATTTGATGATAGTTCTACAAGAATTTGTAATAAATCTAGCTAATCAGAAACTAGACCAATTTAACTGGGTTATGGCTCAAGCATGTGATATTCCCATTTATTATATGATTGCAACATTTTCCCAAAGTGGTAGTAGGTTTTGTATCATTGGCTTTGTTCAAGTCCCGATTTTAATCAAGTAGCAAAGTGGTTTTTAGGGTGGAAGGGACTATATAATGAAGAAGAAACTTGAAAAATTGAATGTTGAAATGCTGAAATGAAATCTATCCATGATCAAACACCTATGCTAGAGTTACAACACAATGTGAAGTTAATTTTTAATATTAAAAAATAAAATAAAAAATGGCTTAAATCATTCCCCATTTTTTTTTATTGTGGAGAGTTGCACATGGAAGAGGGTGGGGAGCTCTGAGCTCTGAATGCCAGTGGAGATTTCATTGTTGTGTCCTTGTGATCACTGCATTTTGTTTTTTTTCCCTTATGACCTCTATATTTTGTTACCATGCTCTTATTGGAGATTAGTAGGGATCTACAATTTCATTGTTGTGCCCTTGTGATCACTAAATTTCATTGTTATGCCCTTATGGTCTTTGTGCCCTTTCTCTACAATTTCAATTTCATATCATGCCCTTGTGATCTCTGTGCCCTTTGCAACACTACAACATCTTTGGGGTCAAATTGTGATTGCAGTGTAATTTGTGGTGATTTTTCATGTTTTTTTTGCAATTGACAATGACAATGTAATTTGGGGTGTAATATAGGCTTGAATGTAGTAGTGCTTTTTGATCAAAGATTGATACAAGTATGAGAATGTGTTTCAATCATTGTTTTGTCATTGATATCAAAATTGCTACTTGTTGGAGACACAATTACTATTAGAAATAGGGATTACTAAGAGAGGGGGTGAATCATTAATCTACAAACTTTAGTCACCAATTGGATATTATTACTACTTTAAACCATGCATAAAAAATAAATAAAGTAATGTTGAATAGTAACAGTAAAAAATTACAAAGATAACTCATGACACCATATTTTGTTAACTAGGGAAACCTTGGATAAGGGAAAACCCCAGTGGAGATGATACCAACTACATAATATACTAGTATATATGTTTCATGTTAGAAGATGGACTCTGTTAGGAGTCAATGAAAAAATTTAGTGTAACTAGTCCCTATTAGGAGATTCAAACCATGTTAGGAGTTGAAGTATAATGTATGCAAGAAGAGCCCACTGGCCAATCATTCAATTTCAACTACAAAAAAATCTCACTACTCAAACAAGTAATTTAATTTAATTTTCCTTCCTTGTCTAATCTTTGATCTTTAGCTCGATCCCAGATCACTAGGTAAAAATTTGCATATATTGCTTTCAAAAAATTTCTCACTTCATAATCTTACAAGATAACACTAATACACCAAGATTGCGTGATTCTTATTGCAAGAGGTCCTTTGCATAAATACCATGCCTTTAAATAAAATACTGCTAGGTCGGCTAAGACCACATATAGGATGTCGACTGTAATTGGACAACTGATTATTTTGTAATCAAAATAAATCTTTCCTTCAATTTCACTATCCTACTTCATAAAAACATGATTAACTCTATTCTATATAGTCTATAAAAACTTTTGAGGTTATAGACATCAGCATCAAAAACAAAACAATACACTATTGTAAACCAAATTCTATACTTGACAATTTTCTAATAGACAAATACTAAGTATCTTCATTTCTAAGGTTTCCTCTTAACAAGTACATCATGTGTTGCCATTAATGATAACAATTACATATCACTATTAGCCAATTATCAAAAATCTCCCCCTTTGGCAAGGATGACAACAAAAAAAGGAAAATTTGCTAAGTGACAAAAATAAAAGTAAATAACACCTTACATCTAATAGTTAAGTTTTTAAATATGCTCCCCCTTACAATATTCTCTACACTTTCACAATCTCCACATGTATCTCTCCCCTTTGTATCTTTCCCAAAACTGACATTTATACAACTTTTACATGAATCTCTCCCCCTTTGACATCAATAACAAAGGTCCAAATGTCAAGATTTAGTCCAAAACTTTCAAAAATTGTAGAAATAATTGTCTTCCCTTATGTTGATATTATCTTCATACAATCATAAAAAATAATCTTTAGGCTATTCATACCTTTGTTCCATGTCCCTTTAATAGACTTTTCTGATGTGAGAATTGCACATAATGTGTATGATGCAATCTCAACTACATTAATATCTAAATACAAAAAGTTTGTATATGTGTCCTTGGCCTTGACACATTCTTCTAGTTGCTTCTCAACAAATGATAACTTCTGAGTAATGGATTCTCTAAATTTAGATGTTCTCTTCAATATCTACTCTTTTTGATGTTCCAGTTTGTTGATATTGATGTGATCACTGGTAACTTGACTCTCAATATCATTAAATTTTCTAGATGGGTGTTGGATTAAGCTAGATAAAGCTTATAGCTCATTCATCTTTTCCTCTATCCGACTATCCAAATCCTTAGTCAATTTGTATGATAAGGTACACTTAGCATACAAATCTTTCCCATCTTGCTGACATTTCTAAAGTTCTTTTATGCATGTATCAAGATTGACTAAGTCATTCTTGTTATTTTGGTAGATGGTGCTAAATAGGTTAGCATCATGGGAAATTTGAGCCTTCACCTCTACAACATTTAGCAAATTTGTAAACTCTTCATCAAAAGACTTTAGCACTACTTATGCTCTCAATTTGGGATCTAACTCAATATGATGTACTATCAAAGTACTGTACAATTTGTCATTCACTCCCATTAGTGATCTCTACAAACTCTTAACTATCATATTCTTCTATAAATGTCTAGATAAAGATGAAATTAGATCAGTTTGATCATCCCCATTAGTAGCCAAACTAGCAAGAGAGATCGGAGTAGATGAACTAGATGGTTTGGTCTCATCCTCCTTCTGTTTCTTTGTTGTTTCCTTAGCTTTCCTCTCTTCCTCTTCTTTTTTTCCTTTTCCTCTCTTTCTTTCTTCTCTTTTTATATTTTCCTTTCTTCCTCCTCTATTTTCTTTTTCTTTACTTCTACAATCTTCTTCTTATCTTCATCTTCCTCAACTAATTGTTGCTTGGCTTCCTCTATCTTCTACTTTTCAACTTTTATTAGTCTCTTCTCTTCCTCAATTTTTTTTCAACTTTTCCTCAACATCTTTTGGTGTCTAGTACATTTGATTTAGAACCACCAAATGGATTGGTGTCATTAATGTTGAGTGTAGCTTTGGTTTGATCAATCTTCATAGTATCACTAATGACTGAAAATTCTGAGGTTCAAGGAGCTAGAGGAGATGTTGCCTATGACTCTAACAACATCTTGCTAATAGCTATTGTAGTCTCCTTTCTTAACTTATCTTTCTCAACAACCATAAATAAGAATGGCCTCAACTTATTCCTTAGGCATCGTGTGAGGTTATTGAGAAATCTCTTAATCTTATATTCATCATCAATCTTTAAAATTATCCTTAGCATAGAATTTTGAAGTCCAAGGTCTTCTTCTTTTGCTGGAGTCTTCTTTTCAATGAGTCTCTCATAGACTTTCTGGTTCACTACTCCTTTGATATCCTTCATACTTAGATCATTTTCAATGATATGTCTCAAAATAGATGTATCAATTTTATCTTTCTCAAAATTATTGTATAGATCATAAAACTTGTTCATCTGAACAAAGTTTTCCTCATTTGCAGTTACTATGTTTATCTCCTTAATCTTCAGCTTCCATGGTTGTCAAGCTTTTCTTTCTACATGTTTAGGTGGAGTCACCTTTTCAACTTGCTTGGTTTCTTGTTCCTTAACCTCTCCATCATCACTAGATTCAATTGTCAACAAATATTTTTGCCTCTTGCTAGGTCCTATGGCCATCTGTTGACTCTCTTAGTCTTTGTTGACATTGCTTCAACCAATCTCTCTGATTTTCTTTTTTGTGTTCACTAGGCTAAACATCAGACACTATAGCATAAGGAATTCTCTATCCTTAATTTATCTAAGCAACTAAAATTGACAAGGTTTGTATGTTCAATACACCTTGTTTCATTGTCTATATCATGGCCTCAAATTCACTTCCAGTCATTCTAGCCTCAAATAATGCCTTCTTCTTGATTGACTCAACCTTCTTATGAGATGTCTTCTCCAAGTTTCCTTGATGAGCACGTTGTGTAATCTCATCATATGTGCCAAATATATACTCAAATTTATCTTTTTTTGAATTCAACATAAACCAAATGTAGCTAACTACAAGATCACCACTCAACTCATAGCTTAAAGGATTCAAAACTGTTTCCTGAGGTTCTACTGCTTGAATGTATATATAGTCTGTATCAACTAGAATAGATATGTCCTCCTTGAACCTATCCACAATTGTAGGTGAGATCATAAATCTATATTTCATCTCATTTTAGAATGTCCTCATAATCAAATTACCACTATCCAATACCTTCTCTATAGGGTGCCTTTTGCATACCTCCATAATATTTTCCATAATGCATTAGTCACTACTCATTATATCTGTTATTAGCAAGTAAGGAAATCTCTTCAACACATGAAAGAATATGTGATTTATCACTGATTAGAATCTAAATACACCATTCTTTGTTCTCTTAATTTTTTCAAGGTTTTCAAGGAGTTGCATCCTCAATATTTCACTCAAATTAACTTGTTCTTTCTCAACACATATCTTGTAAGCTACATAAATAAATCATGCTAAAAGTTGATCTATCTTAGAACTTGCACAAACTGAATAAGCAATAATTTTTGTAAGAAATCTAACATCATCCTCCTTGATGAAGTTGACTACCACAGCTTTCCCATTGTATACTACCTTAGTGTAACCTTCTACTTTCTTCTTAATCATCTTTTCACTTATGAGTACACTACCTTGTTTGCTAAGACCAATTACCTCATGAATTAGGTTGGCAGAAATGTCTACCATATTGTCTTGCATCCACAATTTTCCATCATGTATCTTACTCAATATGATTTGAGTCCATTCATCTATATCTAGCTCATAGTAGAAATGACACTTAAATGAATCAAGTTCCTTTAAGTGATCAAATCTAGGCTTCATAGTCATGTCATGGTTTAAGACTACCTCCATATCTGTATTCATATATTCACTGGCAGTCAACTCAAATTTGTAATTCAAATAATTTTCTACATCTTCAAGTTAAACTACATTATTTGGATTAATAGACAATGGAGAGTTAGGATTTCAATCACTAGGTTTTATAGAAACTACATTGAGCTTAGGTCTATCCTCATTCTCAACACTGTGAACAACTAACATATCCATAATCTTTATTAAAAATATCTTTTACTAAACAAATTTTGTAGAAAAATGATAAAATACCTCTTTTCAAAAATAGTGTTTTCTAAGAAAGTTCTCTAACAAGTTTCCTTTGGATGCTTTTCACTTAGAATGTGTTCACAATGAAGTAAAATTCAATTTTGTACTCCATTTATCCATCAACTTGAAAATTGCATTTATTGTGTACTTCACAAATATGAAAAAGCTATTATTTATGTTTTGTAATTAGATAACTACCCAAACTTGTCTATCCCATCTTTGGATGTCACCTAAGGCTTACTATAGCCTCCTTCCATCATGAAAAATATCTTAAAGACTTTGCATCATGAAATGCTCTACAAAAATATACTTTTCATCTTCTGTTACAAAGTCAACTTTTACTCTAGTACTATTAGCTTTGAATTTCATCATAACTTGTTTAGATGAGCTCGAAATCACAAGTGAGCTTAGGTACCATCTCAACATGACTTAGTGCTCCTTTTCTCAACTTCTCTACCTCTAATTCAATCTTTGACTGAAGTTCTCAAATTTTGATGCTGTGAACAAGCTTAATTCAACTTGATTGAATCAAAATAACCAACTAACTTCAATTTTCCTATCTCATAATCTAAATTTTCTTTTGAGATATTTGTTCCTTTCATGAATTCTTTATTAAGTTCTTCTCAAAGTTCACTCATAATGTTTCTTTGTTCTTAACTATTAGATCTTGAGTTCCTTTGACAGTTCCTTCTATCATTCCTTCTATTTCTAAAGGTTTTTCCATAGTTCTTTGTTCTTAACTATTAGATCTAGAGTTCCTTTGATAGTTCCTTCTATCATTCCTTCTATTTCTGAAGTTTTTTCCATAGTTCCTTCTATCTTTGAAGTTTCTATCCATTCTACAATACTTTTTTCTATGTCCAAAGTTCTTGCACAACTAACATATAGGTGTTCTACTTCTAGGATTCTATTGATCATTAGGTGCATGACAATTTTGAGAAATGTATCCTAAGTTGTTACACTTATAACACACAATCTATCTTCTATCATCATAAGATCTTCTTTCTCTCAATGTTCTTTCATTAGATCTTCTTCTATCTATAGGGTTAGTATTTCTAGACATTCTTCTATTTCTTCTATCATTATCATACTCATGTTTCCTATAATTAATTGCATTTTGACCCATACCATGACAATTATGACAATAAAATTCCTTAACATGATTAAATGACTTATTAGTACAATCTCTTTTTTATATGACCTATTTCATTACATAGAAAACACTTACCTCTAAAATCATACTTGGTTGTCTTGGGAGTCTTCACTTGCTCTAGTTCATCCAAGATTTCAACTTCATTGATTTTCTCAATTTCTTTAGATTTCTCAGAAGATTGATTAGATTCAATCTTATCATTAGATTTGTCTTTTTCTTTTGATTCTAATCTAAACTCAGGTTTCTTTGCAAACATGTTAATCAGATAACTAAGACCAATCTTGTCATAAGAAGGTCTTTGTATAAATATAGAATCGTCAAATTTTTCTTTGCTAGAATAAAATTTCTCAAGTTTCTACTTGCACTATGCCAATTTACCTTTTACAATAGTATTGCACTTATGGAGTTTTTCATGACCTTCTTTCAATGTTTCAAACTTAGATGTTCTCTCTACTAGACTTTCTCTTGGATCTACATTTTTAGTTTTCAAATTAGATTCAACTTTGCTAAGATCATTTCTTGAAGTCAACTTCAGATATGTAATCTTCAATTCATGCTTCAAGATCTTGTACTCTATCTTCAAATTTGAATAGTCATTATTAGTAGTTCTAGATTTAGTAGATTCAAGTTTTGATTTTAGATGTTCAATCTTTTTCTTCAACTGACCAATGTATACTTTGGAGTCTTCATATCTATCCTCTACCTTGTCTCTTAATTTAATAAGGAGATCAATTTGTTCAAGAGCTTGTTTGAGGTTCTTCATCAATTGGTCCATATCCATAGGGATCTTACTTAAGTTTTTAAGCCTCTTCAAAGTAACTATTATCTAATATGAATTGTTAGAAATAGGGATTACTAAGATGGGGTGGGGGTGGGGGGTCAACTAGTAGTCTACAAACTTTAGTTGCCAATTGGATAATATTACTTACTTTAAACCATGCATAACAGAGAAATAAAGTAATGTTGAACAATAATTGTAACAATACACAAAGATAACTTATGACACCATATTTTGTTAACTAGAGAAACCTTGGCCAAGCAAAAACTCTAGTTGGGATGATACCCACTAGTTAGTATACTAATATATATGTTCCTTGTTAGAGGATGGACCCTATTAGGAGTCAATGAGAAAAATTAGTATAGCTAGTCCTTATTAGGAAACTTTGAATCTTTGTTAGGAGATTCCATCCCTATTAGGATTTGAACTATAATGTATGCAAGAAGAGCCCACTTCTCAAATATGCAATTTCAACTACAAATAGGGCTCAGTACTGAAACAAGTACTTTATTGTTATTTTCTTTCTTTCTCTGATCTCTAATCTTTAGCTCAATCTTGGATCACTAGATAAAAAATTTCATATATTGCTTTGACAAAAATTCACTCACTTCACAATCTTAGAATATAGCACTTGTTAGAGTTTTAAAACTACTGAGCAATAGAGAGCCTCAATATCAAAATGATAATACTTAAGAAACCTAAGGATTAACGATTTCCTATTTTTAGTTACACATGCAAACCATTTGGATCCAACATTACCAAAACCAAGAATGGTTTTCTTCTCTTTGGGCTCTGCAAAACCAAGTTGGGTATACCTAAGGGATGACTCAATCTGACTATTGTTGTCTAAAAACTATCTTAGTTTAATTTTGATTCTCATCCTCAATCCATAAACATATAGCTAATTGTGACATTTTAAATAAAATACATCCAATATAATAGATTTGGTCATAAAATCTTCTATAAATCTGCAAGTATTCTTTGCAATAGTGGCTAACTAAGGCAAGAATATTTCATACAAATAAGTATTCACCAACTTTGAAAATCTTCAATAAATAAAAGTGAAATTGATTGTAATTTTTCATTTGATACCCATCTATGATCTATTCTCTTTTAGCTGAATCACTTTGACCAGTGCCTAATCCAGTAGGGTTCAGAGTCTACTACAAATCTATAAATCTAATTTTTTGCCTTACAAAAAATATTATCAGCAATTCTTACTAGAATTCATCATTCAAAACATCCTTCCCATTACTACAACAACCTTATCAAATTCATCAAAGCTCTTACTTAATTCATTGAACTAACAACATTGATGAAAAGATATACAACCTAGAGGATTGCATTCAATTGCACAAGTTTTTACTCATACAATATCAAGATAACTAAGTAACCAAAAGGAGACAAAATTTAGAAAGAACTGATATTGGGATAGCTCATAATTTGTATTCATTTTCTTTGAAAATTTTATACATTTTGCAGTAAACTCAGAATGACCATAGGAAAAACACAAAGATCATTTTGTATTAATGTATTCCCATAAACTTATAGAGAAAATACATTATACAGCTTGTTTAAATTACTTGGACTGAAAAAAGACTAAGTATGACTAAAAACATTAGAAATCAGACCATCATATTGCCTTGAAAACTCATTTATATAGGCATGAGTTGCAACAAGCAAAGGGAAAATGTGATCGACAGGTTTCCTTCAAAAGGATTCTTACATACTCCTATCATAAGAAAACAAAATTGTGAATAGCAGAAACACTAATACATTGAAAATTCTTTTGTGAGTCCCTTTCTATTATTCCACTTGGAAAGAAGAAAACACTATGATTAGATTATTTTATCATTCTAATTCCTCTGGGTAGGTGGCCATCAAGTTTGAAAGTGATGAGTCACCTCTAGTTACCGAAGGATCCTCTTTGTCTTTATCATCAACTGCACAGGTGACTTCTATTTTTGTACCTTCTTCTTCCTCATCATCTTCTTCCTTGTCATCTCCCACTATTCTATAGACATAAATTTATCTTTCCACTCATCATAAGTGGTGTCATCAGGCCAATCAAAACTTAGGACCTCTCTTTGCACAGTTATTAAGGAATTTGCAATTGCCTCTATATCCATAAGATCTCTTCTAATGGTGTTGTAGAACAATTGTACCTTTACCAGCTGTTCATTTTTCATTTCCCATAATAGATGGTCTATTTCATTTATAATGTTATTCATTCTTTCACAAAATATCTCATCCAACTCCTTCCATTCTTCCTTTTGCTTCACTTTCTCAATTGTCTTTAAAGAACAAGGGAATAAATCAATTTTTTTTGCAAAATACATGGAAAAAAAAGAAGTTAATCTGCTTTGGAAAGAACCTTGTTTGTCATCAAAACCTTGTAATTTATTTAATAAATCAAATATCTTTTCTATCTAATGATAGGTTAGCTAGATAATAGATATGCACATAGCAGTGATATCTTCATTTCTTTCTATCCACTTTTGTATAATGGGTCTGAATGCAGCTTCATTTCCTTTTAGCTCATCTCTTATAGTTGAAATCCCTGCTAACAAATCAAAAAATAATGGCCATTCAATTCTATCTACTAAATACATGATACCCTGCCTCAATTTTTCTTCATATTGATTATTAAGTTCTGCATCCAATGCATATAACTTATTTTTCTCTTCTTCAAAATCCTTTGTAGTATAGAACTAAGGCCTTTCTAGGGTATCTGGCATCTCAATAATTGGTGTTGGCTTAAAAGGCTCAACTAGTGGCCGTGGGGGATATCCAATCCTAGGTTTACTAAATTCTCCTAATTTTCCTTTCCTAAGAATCTTCTCCATTTGAGTCACTTTATTTTCCAATGACTATATTTGCATACCCCTCTCCTCATATGCTTTCAAAACTTCTTCAAACCTAGAATTGAGTTGAGAAAATCTATCTTCTTCTTGGCCAAACACCTTACTACCAAATTTTAGCATTTCTAATGCCATTCCCATTATTTCTTTACTACCTACCTCACTAGCCCTGAACACTGTCAATGCACCAGTGTGTTCTACAGTAGAAATTTCATGTATTTTGTTATTGTTCCTTTTTTCCATGGACCAAATAAAAAGGGCTTGGTGGTCATCACTAAACTTGACTCCTCTGTGAGCCTGTAATATCTCTTCCTCAGTCCTTAATTGGAAATCCTTTTATTTTCTTACTGAATAAAAAACAATGGCTTTCACTATATACCATTTTGGTTGAAGGAGGACTCCTGATTGTTTAACTATCTGCCTACTAGCTTTAGGTGTAAATTGAGAAAAGTCATTCAAAAATTTAGACTTTACCTCTTCCTTAATAGTAGAGTCAAGTTTTTTTGGTTGTTCTGCCTTTATTTTCTCACAAGTTTTTCAAAATTTCCCATGTTTAATCTCCATAAAAATTGAGCAAAAGCCCTAGATTTTACAAAATTCTCATCATTAATAAAGTTTTCTGAGGCTTGGGCAACTATGGGATCAATCTCCTTACCTTGATAATCAGCCATAGTGAGATCCAATGAAGGTGTAGGTGGTTCTTGAGGTTCTCCAATCTCCAAATCTATGGAAGTAACAATCACATCTCCCTCTCCACCAATTTGTCTAAGCTACTCCCTTAGATATATTTCATCATCAATTCTAATTGGGGATTGACTTGGGGAATATTGCTCCACTCGAGAAGAAGACCCTTGCTCTAATTTTTGTCTTTTTGGAGCATTGGCTACAAATGGGCTTCCTAGGCTTGTCTTTGTTGAAGAGAAGCCTGTTGCACATTATAGATCATTACATATCTTTCCCTTTTCTGCAAGGTGTATTGGCCAGGGGCAACTACATTTCTATTGTTGACCCTTCTTTGCACCTCTACAGCCTTGTTTGGATATGTCTTAGCATATGTGGCTTTCTTCTCATTCATAGTTTGGATAATCACAGCAAAATTATTCATTAATGGTTGCATCTTGGCTCCCTAATATTTTTTACCTTTCAATGGGTCATAATGGGGGTCAAAAGCATTGATGAATTCTAGGGTTTTGTTGAATATTATCCACTTCCCCTTTCTCAATTCTTGCTCTTGCAAAGCAAAAACATTCCTGATTACATCCTTCGAATAGTAAACATGTTGCACCATGCGCGAAGCTTTCACCCACTCTCTTAAGAGGTCATAGAATCCTTTAGGATCAATAAATCTAGCGTGAGATTTTGCCATGTTATATCTATCTAGTAACAAATTCAAGTGCTTCCACCCTTTCCTCACAAAGACAAAATAATGTACCACAGTAACAATTGGAAAAAGGTACCCTTCTTAGGCAACTCCCTCTCATCTATAGTGCCTATTTGCCATAATAGCTCAAATATTCCTATCTTCAAGGGCACATGAAATGGCAAAAAATGTGGCTTTTCTAGAAAACAATATACTCTTATTACTGTTGAAACATTATAAGGGATTATATCCCCCCAATTATGGCTAACTAATAGCCCCTATGCATGGTCCTTAGGTCTGACCAACTCTAATAGTGCTTGTGGAACTCTAGGATTATCCCCTCTCAAAATTAATCTAAGCTTTGATGCAAAGTATCTATCAAACCTCGCATAATTGGCATCTATAGCCTCTGAAGTCATATCCACACTCCATAACTACACTGGGTTCCTTTCTCCATCTCTAATTGTTTCCAACTCCATACCCTTGGAGAAAAAAGGTAAATCCCTTGTACAAGCCTACATACATAAGCAATGAATACCAACAGAATAGTTTGTCCACTTTTCCTTGTGCTATCCCTACCAGACCATTATGAATTTCTTTCGCAAGAAAAGTAGCAAAATCCAGAATAGTGCTCATCCAAAATTGAAGACTTTGAGCCATAACAAGGACAATTGAGCCTAGGATTTGATCAGCTTCATCCATCCCAAAAAAAATTCAAATAGAAAAATATAATGGCTAAGCCCTAAGGCTAAAATTCCTTCTTAGTAATGGCTCTGGGGTGCTAGCTATAATCACAAGCAAAGTACCAATTTTAGTAGCATGCTTCTTTAGTGGCCCTATTCTTAGGTAAATCCTTTGTGCATCATACCTTGCTTGAAGGTCATCTATATCAATAGTTTTATGCACAACATGGTTAGGGTTGACATTGAAAACCTCACTAATTAATTTTGGGACCCTAAAAAGATTCACTCTAGGATGGTTCTTTACCCACCCTATAATTGGATCATATTTCTTGGCCAAATCTATCAACAAATCACGATCAAAGAAAACTATGGGGACTGTTAGTTTACCAATGTCAAACTCCCATACATTGCTCATAGGAGTGTCTAGTTTTCACTCTGAAAACCATTTTCTAAATAACTCTAGACTTCCTCCCCTTAGTTATTTCATGTATAGATAAAGGGAATTATTTTAGAAAGTCATCGTGTACAGAACATTTCACATAGTCCACTTGTCCAGTGAATTCTTTCTAGAGAGGAATTTTGAATAACCTTAGAAATTTTATAACAATAAACACTTGATTTTCAAGGAGTCACAGAGTACTTACCCACTAAAATTTGTACTTCTACACTGTGTGATTTCCTCTACAACTTATTGGATCACTAGATAAAGTTTCTATGCCCTGGCTCTAAAAATTTTGTATGCTCTAATATTCTTTATGTGCTTTGGTGATTCATTAATGGTGAGATCATGAGTTTTATTCATGCATTGAAATTGCACGAATGAGCTCTACACCATATTTACTCATAGTAACCATTACCTCCAAATTATACCCAGATTTGAATCCTATCCATAGATTTTCATCAGATTGGACAACTTTAATTTAAAAAGAAATGAGCTTTATGGCTTTTAAAACATGGCCACATGTTGCATTACCACTTACCCACATTCCTTATATTTCTTGCACCTTAGAATTGTGGGTAAGAACCATTCATTGATCAAGGGAAGATCAATGATCAAGGGAAGATCAATGATCAGACAGGTTTACCATTGAATAAAGTCCAGCCAGCTACACTGACCAATAGGAAGCCTTTATATGAGTTTGTGCCTCTTGACAACTTACATAGAAGTGGGTCCCATATCATCTTCTATGTGAGTGAGCATTTGACATCATTCTTTCCATGTGTCAAGCTAGTGCATTCCCGCTCTCCTTATTTGATGAGCATCTTCAAATTGTGGGCTTGTGCCAGTCATCAATCTTGGAGAGATCAACAGTGGCAATGCTTGAATTCTATAAACCTTGCACGATGAGGAAAGTGATGTTACCATGGACACATGTTTGCGTAGCACATACCTACTTTGTTTAAACTTCACTCAAGTTCTTTATGTGCAAAAGTGCCCTTTGTTGATCAAGACAAGATCAATGGTGTGAAAAAATTCTACACTTTATGATTGCATCATCCACTTAGACCAATGAAGTGACTCTTCTCAACCCTCATGCTTTGACTCATCTAACTACTACATTAACTGCTAAGATTTTCTATACTTGTAGCATAAGTACTTCTAGCTAAGCACATGTGGTAGACAGCAATGTGTGACTCAACATTCTTCCCTAATTTTGGCCTTAGCATGACATGTGGCACAAAGGTGCATACCCACATTCCTTATTGAATGAGTAACTTCATAATGTGGGCTTGCGCTAACCGTTGATCTTTGAAAGATCTATGGTTGATAAAGATTCAATCCTATCTAGTAGACAAACTTCTTCAGTGGCACAACTAGTAGTACATATCAGAAATCATCTTATAGCTTGGCTCACCACAACACATACTAGAGATTTTTGACCTCACCTTGCTACATGTCAAAAATTGCTTACCTACTTTATTTATCTCTCATGTAGCTTGAAAATGTGGGCATGCACTGGCCTTTTGATGGGAACACGACCCAAGAATAGAATGGAACCAACAGAAAGGGAAAATTATATTAACTGAGAAAATAAGCTAGTACAAATAGTATAGACAAAATAAACTTCAAAACATGCCCTAAGGGCTTACAATAGCATAAATCTAGAGAATATTTCTCCTTTTAGAACCTCCTCTCAAATTCCACTCCGAACTGCCTTTTACATTGCTAGAAATCTCCTTAAATAGACCCCAGAGGGTTAAGGACTAGGAGTACATTCTAGAAAATGCTAGTAGGCATCCACCGACAAAGTAGAAGGTTTCGGAAGCTGCATTAGAAGTCGGTGCAAATCTAGAAGAATCCAGAAACGGTAACCGAACTTCTGGGAGGCATAACTTTTGAACCGTAGCTCCGATTGACGAACCGTTTACATTTTCAAAAAGCTCTTGGAGCGCTCTATAGCCCTATGGACAATCTTCGCTCATCCCCCATTTTTTGACCCTTTTCGTGTTCATTTAATGCCCCAAACTTGACTTTGAAGCATTCTTAGGAGGTCTCCAAAACTTGAAAAACTGCAATAACTTTCAAACCATGGGGCCTATTGACCTGATTCTTTTTTTGGAATGCTCTAAATCATGATTACATTCATCTAGCCAATTCACACCTTCTAGTTTATCGAAATGATGGCCCAAATACATGCTCCTATTTTTTGGGATTTTCAAACGCACTGATAGTTGAACTATGAGAGTTGTAACCTTTATTTGAGCGAAATGGGTATCCAAAAATGTAAAGACATGAAACAGAAACTAAGTCTAAGTACATTTTTTTTGGGTGACACAGGATTGCCCTTATACCTCTGGATGCTCCTGCATCAGACACCCAAGGTAGATTGAAAAGTGACTTTGTCACTTTATGGATGGTAGAGGAAATTCCAAATGGGAAACCTCAGCTGCTGAAATCCAAGTTGAGTCCTCGATTGATCGTCCTTTCCATTTGACCAAATACTCTTCATACTGCTTGTTTCTAGTACTCCTACCCACACGATGATCTAGAATGTCTTCTATCTCCTCCTTCTTAGAAGTAGGAATTGGACATGGCTCTAAAACCAGCTCCTCGTCTGCACCGTCATCATGATACTCTGTTAAATCTACAATGTTCAAAATGGGAGAAATGTGAATACCATCTGGCAGCTCCACCTCATATGCATTTCCTGAGTCATGTTTCTTCAAAACTTTGTAGGGGCCAAATTTCTTCATTTTTAGCTTGTTGTAAGTACCAACTGGAAATCTTTCTTTTTGTAAGTGCACCATGACTAGATCCCCTACTTAGAATTCCTTATGTCTTCTCCTTTGATCAGCCCTAGTTTTATACTCTTGATTCATCTTGATAATGTGTGCTCGAACCTCCTCATGTAGATGCTTGATGTGTTCAGCAAATTCTTCAGCTTCAGCATTTGTCCTCTCCCCTTGTTCTATCTTCCTCAATTCTAGTGTAGTCCTTGGGCTATTCCCATATATAATTTGAAATGATGAGTCCTATTTACAGAGTTATTATAAGAAAACTCTGCCTGGTAGAATCAAATCCCATCCCTTGGGCTTATCTCCAACTAAACATCTCAGCAAATTGCCCAGACTTCTATTTACCACTTCTGTTTGGCCATCAGTCTATGGGTGATGCGTGGAACTGAATTTCAAGTATGTTCTCAACTTCTTCCACAATGTCCTCCAGAAATACCCCACAAATTTAGTATCTCTGTCAAAAACTATACTCCTTGGAAGACCATGTAGTCTTACCACCTCTTTGAAAAAAAAGTCTGCAATATGGACAACATCATGAGTTTTGTGGCATGGAATGAAATGTGCCATTTTGGAGAACCTATCAACCACCATGAATACTGAGTCATTACCCCTTTGTGTCCTTGGTAATCCAAGAACAAAATCCATACTTATGTCCTCCCATGGCCTTGATGGAATAGGTAATGGCTGATATAGGCCAGTATTTTGACTAAACCCCTTAGCAACTTGATAAACCTGGCAACTCTGTACAAACTTCTTCACATCCTGTGTAATTTGAGGCCAAAAATAATGTTCTCTAAGAATGGCAATGGTCTTATCCTGACCAAAATGTCTTGCCATCCCTCCACTGTGTTTCTCCTTAATCAGATTTTCCCTCATGGAATTCCTTGGAATGCACAATTGACTACCTTTGAACAACATGCCATCCTGAATCAAATAGTCTAACCACTTGGTTCTATCTATAGCAACAGGTTCTTTACAAGCTTTCCATGCTTCTGCAAAATTAGGATCCTTGGGGTACAAATTCTTGAGTTCATCAAACCCAACTACTTCAACCTGCATTACTGTAAGCAGTGACTATCTCCTACTTAGTGCATCTGCAACCCTATTAGATTTTCCACTTCTATGTGTATATGAGCAATGTTAGTATGCTAATAGAAACCAAATTTAAATAAAGCTTCTACAAACTAAACAAAATTCATAAACTTCAAGATAGACTAAGATGAGCTCTCAATTGAAAATATGAGTCATTAATGGACTCTCTCAATGAGAAGCTCTCTTGTTGAGTGGCTTTGTCTAAATAGATATGATGTATGCTCAATATGCTTCCAAAGGCTTCAATGGATGATTGTGGATTTTTGTTGTGGATAGATGGCTTTAGTATGGATTTGGCTCTCAAAATAGCATTATAACTTTACTTCATGGATTGTGTTATTTTGCAAAGGGGAAGGATCCAATTTATAAGCAAGAGACTTGAGCGATTGAGGGCTAAGATGCAAGGATGGGAAAAAGCTCATGGAGGGCTCAGATTGCATGAGAAGAGAGCACATGGATTGTGCTTCCTTATAGCCAATCAAGGAGTGACACATGTCACATGGTGAGAGGATGGAGGAAAGGGGAAGGATGAGTCAACAAAGGAGGCTCAAGGGATAAAATCTTCATAAAGACCCTCATAATGACTTGTAAGAGCAATAAAAGGGCTTGGAAGAGTCATTTATGGCCTAGTGGGCTTCATAAAGTTTTATGGTTGAGATATTTTGAGGGTGATGAGAGCAATTTTGACTTGGACTTGATTAGGAAGGTTTTAAGCTTGCTTAGGCTTGTGCAAATGATTAGAGGATGGATTAGGATGGTTTAGGATTAGCTTAGGGATAGGCAAGTGGATGGCATTTAATGAGGGTGGGTGAAGGAGGAGATATTTGTTAACTTTGGCTTGAGTTAGCAAGTCTTAACCCATGTTTAGGGAATGTGACAAGGTTAGGAGGGGATTAGGATTAGGGTTAAAGACATCTTCTAGAAGAGTCTAGGCTTTGGATGAGGATAAAGACTTTCTAGAATAGTCTAGAATTTCCTAGGATGAGGATGAAGAATTTCTAGAAGAGTCTAGAACTTCTTAGGATGAGGATTTTATAAAATAAATAAAGTTTTATTTATTTCAAAGGTTTGGGTTGAGGAGATATTTATTAAAATATTTTTAATAAACATGAGGATTAATATTTAATCTTGATTAAATATTTTGAGTTGGGATTAGGGGTAGGAAATGATGAGATTAGCCTTTAATCGAAATTAAAGAAGGATTAGAAGATTTTGGAAGAGGTTATTGGTCTTAAGGAAATTGACCAACTTTTGGGAAAAAAATAAATAAATTATTTATTTTAGGATTTTTGGTCAATTTATTAATTAAATAATTAATAAATAAGGAAATAATGTTTAAATAAGATTTAAACATTTTTGGGAGGGATTTCTTAATTAAATATTTTTAATTAAGATAAAGGAATTTAATGGCATAAAAATAAATAAATTAATTAAATAATTAATTAATTAATAAATGATGATGTCATCAGGAATTTTTTAGAAAATAAAAATACTTTATTTTCTAAAGGTTTTTTAGGTGTCTACATTTTGCCCCTCTTTGATGTGATGCCGCAAGTGGCATGACATCAAAGATAAGAAAATAAGATGCCCAAGGCTAGAGCAAAAGAGGAGAGAATGGACTGTGAGATGCCCCCTCAAGAAGGCGATGGGGAGAGAAAGCGAGGCTCGACGACTTCTTGAAAAGTACAAGAATCTGAGATGAGCAAGAAGACTTAGATTTGCTTAAGAGAAGAGGTTTGGTTAGCTCAAACTCTCACTATGGGAGAATGATAAAGGGAGAATCAGAGGCACAAGAGGAAGCAAGCTTAAGATCTCAAGGATTGCAGAGGATGAAGGAGCGGAGCGCTATAAAAGGAATCCAGGATGGGGAGATGGATGAGGGGATTAAAAAAGTTGACGCAACAGGATTTCAAAGAGTCATATTGGCGGAAGATGGGTTTCGAAGATCCCTAGGACTAGGATTGTGGATCTCAAAAGATGAGGCTTGGTGGATTGATTTGGATTGGTGGATCCCTAGGACTAGGATTGTGGATCCCTAAAGCTAAAGGTGAGGAGTGATTCAAAGAGATACTGACGCATAAGCTAGAGTAGGAGGGACAGATGCTGGATATGGATGGGGGATAATGGAGATGAAGGAAAACCATTGAAGCTTTTTGAGCGGGGGGGATACTTCAAAGAGAAGTACCACCATGTAGTTGAGCACTAGATTTGCTATAGGACTGTTGGTTAATTGCCAAGGTTACCAAGAACATCAAGGCCTTTTCACCAACTATCCAGAGGATTGACGAACTGACTCAAAAAAAATACGCAAGGATTGCCCCAGTATCACACATGAATCCCAGAGGAAGCAGTGTGGAAACGACACTGGGTAACCCACAAGAAAAAAAGAAAACAAGCAAAAGACATGATCAAGACCTTACGCTCTGATTGCCCCATTCACAGTATACCATGATATGGAAGATCGTGGCAACCTTGAGGAGGGAACAAGGAGATTGCTTGGAAAAGATATTTCAAGACCCAATAGGGAAGAGTCCAAATCAAAAGAAAGCGAAAATCCAAAAGAGAACCGTTTGACAATGAGATGGGTAGGATGAGGTACTAACGGACCAAGATCAAACATGAGGAAAGCTATATCCTACAAGGACCTATCGGAGAGCACCTAAGCTGGTGGATTTGGATGAGTGATGCATCTGGCAAGCTGAACTAAGAAAGATAACACTTTGGTGATAGGAAATCTAGCTAAAGGATGCATTGGAATAGCTAACCAAGATGTACGATGGGTGCAAGATGCTGATCAAGGATGAACTGACACGAACGCTGGATAGATGCAATGGTACTAAGCTAAAGATGATGTACAAGCTGACAGACCAAGATATTTACAAGTGAGCTAATCAAGATATGGTACAAGCTAACAGACCAAGATAGTTACAAGCAGGCAAAAGCTCAGGATGATAGGATAGCGGGATGGTTCGATGTTGTGCAAGATGCGAAAGCTAAGGGTGGGGTGATAGCAAAAGATATGGATTTGGCAGGATGCATCCAATGATGATGAGAGATTTTGTGACCAAGGATAACTAGAGGAGCAGGATAAGATGGTTGGATAGGATGGTAGATAGCTAGGATTATGATGGATATAAAGAGATGACATTGGGTTTGCATGAGGATAACCTAGAGCTAGATACCAATGACAAGGGAGGATGGACAAGACAAGATCTCCAAGGAATATAGTGCCCCCAATCAGAAGATAACATGAAGAAGGAGGTCTTATGATGGATGTGATAGGATTGAAGCTAGGATGGAAAAAGCTGAAGGGGCTAGGGAGATGGATGATAGCTGAGATGATTGGCTGAAGCTGCATAAGATTAGTGGATGGTGTGAGATGGAAGCTGGAGGATGGAGGATAGGTGGATAGATTGGAAGATGGAGGTGGATGTCAAGAGATGACCAAAAGCATGAGGGTGATAGGCTAAGCTGCGTGTTTGCCAAGTTTTCATCATGGTACTTGTCCAAGGTGCTTAAATTGCCAAGTTTTCACCAGTGGACACTTTATTTTTCTTTTCTTTTTTTGACTTTTTGACTTTGGATTTTCTTCTTTTTTTTCTTTTTTTTTTCGGACTTAGCTAGAATGATTTTGGTTTTCTTCAGCTATTTTGGCTTTTTTGGGATTTTTCACTGGCTATTGGAATGTTCAATTTTGTTGCTAGTTGTTGGTACACCGGATGTGTGATTTATGCAATAGATCAGATTAGATGGGATTGATGGTAGGAGATGGAGGGATGAAAATGCTGGAAAGGAGCATGAGATGGGGATGCTTGCAAGAGCAACATTGGCACATGTTGGAACAGGTGTGAAAAGAGCATATGGGGGATAGATGGTAGATGCGGGCGTGATGGAGGATTTGTGGAAGCGTGCTTGGGGATATAGGCACCCAAGATGGAGTTAGGAGATGGGGGACATGAGTCACTAGATGGGGGATTAGCAATGGTGGATGCCATTATGCATTGGGTTTCAACTTTTTTCTTGGGGATCCACATGGTTTTGGATTTTCTTTTCATAGGCTTTTGCATTATTTTGCATTCTTTGATTGGATTTTTCCTTTTTGGAGTATGTCTTTTAGAATAGACATATGATTGCCTAGGATGTGGATTTTTAGCTTTATGCATTTTGAAGTTGGCATTTACATTGTTGTGGTAAGCTTTGGGAAGATGGTTAGGAGAAACTTTGTGAGATGGAGAGGATATGGAAGAGCATGTAGGGGGATGATGATGGATGATGTGCCCTAATATGTGCCTTTGTTGATCTTGCATAGGAATGGATGGAATAGGATTTTTATGATGGCTAATAGGAGGATGGAGGATGGTAGATTTTGGGACATAGGGACCCAAAATAGATTTAGCGGATGAAGGGGGGATATGGTAGGTTGTTTTGGGTTGCAAAGATGGTGGAGGGGGGATGACATAAGATTTCTTGAAGGAGTGATGGGAGGCTGGCATGGTGGGCTTGGAGATAGGCTTTGTTTGGGGGTGTGGTGTACCAACACCTTTAGATGGTGAGCCTTTGGATACATATCCAAGACCATGAAATCCTAGATTTTTTTGTGCAATAATAGGCTCTCTGATTCCTTGCTCTTGTGGTCCTAAACCTTGACCTTGATAATGCCATCGATTGAGCATTTGAACAAGCTGAGGAAACTTTTTGCTTGCAGAAAATGGTAGAAGTGATTTATTAGGTGTATTGCAATGGGGAGATATTGTTCTTAATTCTTCTGCTGAGAGAGGGCCACCATGGATGAATGTAAGTGAACCAAGAGGGTAGATTATAGATGGTGGAATAGCTTGGATAGGTGGTAAGATGGAAGCATGGAGTGGGGGAGATGGAAGGATAGGATCTTGATGTAGCTGGTGGGATGACAAGATATCTTGTAGTGGAGGAGATATGGCTCGAGGTTTTTTAGATGGAGGAGATGGTGACTACACTATTGATGGAAGACATGGTATGATGATATCTTCATTTATGCTTTGGGGGATGTCAACATGCTTTTGGTCAGGATCTTGATAGGATTGGTTTGGAGTGGATGGTGCGATAGGAGGTGAAGGTATGGATTCTTCAAAGGCAGCGGATGGATAGATGGGAGATTCAGTAGTGCAGATGGGTGAGTAGAAGATGGATGCATAAGGGTCATTACGAGAGATTTGGGAAATTCTTGGAGGTGATGTGGATAGGATTTGGAGGGATTTGACAGGTGGTGGGATTTTTATGCTTGCGGGAAGTGGAAGGATTTTAAGAAATTTGATGGATGGTATGGGGATGATAGCTATGGGAGATGGAGGTGATATTATAGATGGGGAAGCTTCATCACTGACTACTTCACATGGTTGGATTAGATGACATGGCTTATCGATTGTTGGAGGCAACTTTTCTTGTATTTCCTCTATGAGATTCCTTGGAGACTCGTGTGTCGAAGGTGGAGGTGGATTGACAAGAATAGCTAGTGTGATAGGGGTGGAAGATTGGAAGTTTGGTTGATGGGGTGATGGAGGGGAAGCTAGAATATCATATGGCATGACTAGATAGTTTGGAATAACTCTTAGATTTTGGGGGATGCTTGGGGGAATGTTTCTAAGGCTTTCAATATACCCGTCATAGTCAACAAGATTTTTATCATCATTGGAATAGGAGGTGGTGGGAGCAAGGACAATGCGACCAAACACATCATGATAGGATTGGTACTTCATGCTTTGATGATGAGTTTGATGGGGATGGGGTCTTGCGTATGGATGAACACGAAAGCTCATGGTTGGATTTGGGTTAAGCACAGATTCTGGATTGGCTGACGAAAGATTTCCTAGGGAGAGTCAAAGTTACATGACAGACCTAAGGAGGATTGGCTGGAGATTTTTGGCTTTCCTGTGAATGGAAGACTTCAAGGGCATGTTGTCAAAAAGTGAGAGTTTTGCTTTCCTATGCGCTAGATTGGTGGAGATTGTGTCAACCTAAGAATAGACTAATGATCCTATGGGCATGACACGAGATTGATCACTTGTGGATCCCAACCTTTAGCTCAAGGTGATGAGGGATAACAGGTGACAAAGCTAGATTACCCTAGACAAAGCTCTGTCAAAGGGATAACCTTGGTGAGGTTGGTGGATTGGTTAGATTGATTGGATAGCAAATTCTAGCAGAATGAAAACAACTCTCTAAAGGCTTGGGTGTGATTTTGGATTGGGTTGCTAGCAGGCTAGGGGGGGATGATTTGGAGAGACTTTGGATTTGGGATTGTTCTAAAGCAAGGAACTAGATAGATTTGGTTGTAGCGGGGGAGCTTGGATGATTTTCTGATGAGGCAGTGACTACGCTAAGTATGCCTTGAGCTGGGAGATTTCTACTTTTTTGGGATTTTGACCAAAGTTGGCAAAAATTCATTCAAAAGCTATGAACAAACAAGCAGACAAAATTTTTGAGCAAGCACGTCAAACACACCAACATCTTAGGAAGCTTTCTACAAGGATGAAATTTGTTATAGCTAGGGAGTCCTTGATATACGCAAGGTACATGAGGCCCAAATTCGTAGATGAAACCAAAAAGATGTCACACAGCCAAGAGGAGCGGTAACCCACTTCTCCTCTTTCACTTCTCAAGGGTATAAAGTTCCTTAAGGCTTAGCCCGAGTGACAAAATTTTGATCCCAAGAGAGGTGTCTTTGGATTCACCTCTCGATCCTTATACTCCATCGCAATGCTGGAGTTGAGGTCATCCCAAGGGGTGATGAAATCCCCAAGCAAGCCTCCTAAAAAGTGTAAAACAAGACCACACACATGATCTTGGGCTTTAAAAGACACGCGTTCATTCCAATTGATGATTTAGATTTTGTAAGCTATGATTGAAGACACTTATGATTATGGCATACAATGTTCATTCCAATTTGACACCATCATTAGCATAATGAAAGTTGAGAGATCGTCAGCATAAAAAATGCGAGCGTCATTGAAAATGCGTCCAAACCATGCAATGTTCATTGATTGTTAGGCATTCAAGATTGAGTGTGAGTTTTTTTTAAGCCCAAAGAAAAGATGTGTGAGACTCAATTTGTCAAGCGGGCGCCCGGAGGCCCTCCACATCAATAGTTGTTCAATTTTAGTACCCAAATGAAGTGTGATCGATTTAATCTATATTTTTGGTCATTTAAGAATTTTGATAAAGTTAAAGAAAATGTTCAAAGACCAAGTGAGTGAGTTAGATTGTGGAACATTTAACACCTTTTTCAAGTAGACCCATCCCCATAAATGGTGCTGAGATTGCAACCAATGGTTGAATTGATGGGTGATTAGAAAAGAGGCGAGTCCAAGGAAATACTCAAATTGATTTTTGCAAATTTTTATTTATCTTAACAAAGTCTCTTAAATATCCAAAAATCAAACTTTACCTAAATTGCATGTGGAAAAGAGATTTGTTTTGTTCAATTTTAGAAGCTCCAAATGAAGTGTTTGATATTGCAATGGTTAATTGATCCTTGGCATTCAAGATTGGATTTGTTGTTTTAATCATTCATTCAAGGAAAATTTGATTTTAATCCATGGCATTCAAGAGTGTTCTTAGCAACATGCATTCAAAGACAAGTGATTAAACATTCAAGTTTTTTCCTTTGAGCATTCAACATTGAAATTTTGTGTGTTGTTTTAAGAACTTTGAAGTGCTTTGTTTTAACCTTAGATCATTCAAGATTGTTTTGAACTCAAAAGTGAAAATGACTCTTTGGACTTTTCTTTTCATTCAAGATTTTGTGTTCTAGTTTGCATGTTTTAAGCCCAAAAATGATATTCCTAGATTGTTTTGATGCATGAAAAACCTAAGAAACATTCAAGATTTTGCAACAAGACATTTTTTTGGAACAAATAACAAAAGTTTTAGGACTCTTAGTTTTCATGAAATTTTTAAAAGAACTTTAAAATATTTTCAAATGAGGTTCATTTTATCTTTGATTGATGCTATGAGTTTGATTTAGATTTTAGTGTGCACTTAGTGTTGATTTTGAACCTTTTGAAATGGAAACTTGAAGTTCTTTTTAAATTCCCAAAAATGAAGTGTTCCTAAATTTGCATGAATGCATCTAAAACCTTGATGTTGCAAGGATGCAAATGATTAGATTGGTTTAGTTTCACTTATTAAAATATTTTTTCTTTTTAGCAAATTTTTAATTTTTCAATGGATTTAAGTATGATTTGGGGGTTCATTTTAAGCACTAAAAAGAAGTGTGTATGATTTTTCTTCCTTAAAAAAAATGGCCAAGATCTTCCACAAGAAGAAGAAGAGGAAGTAGATGGAATAAGAAGAATATAGACAAGAAGAGGAAGAAGAATTCCAAGTGCTTTGTCCACCTATAAGCTTAAAAAATCTGCAAATACTATGAGATAGACTATGAGTTCCTTTGTCTTCTTCATGCTCATGTGGACCTACAAAACCAATTTATACAATCCTACCAATCAAAAAAAAAAGAAAAATTAGCCAAAATCAGCAAATGACATACAAAACTTGACTAAAAAAGCTAATGAAGATGACCCATGCGGGTCCCACCGGGCGTGCCAAAATGTATATGAGTAATGTTAGTATGCTAATAGAAACCAAATTTAAATAAAGCTTCTACAAACTAAACAAAATTCATAAACTTCAAGATAGACTAAGATGAGATCTCAATTGAAAATATGAGCCATTAATGGACTCTCTCAATGAGAAGCTCTCTTGTTGAGTGGCTTTGTCTAAATAGATATGATGTATGCTCAATATGCTTCCAAAGGCTTCAATGGATGATTGTGGATTTTTGTTGTGGATAGATGGCTTTAGTATGGATTTGGATCTCAAAATAGCATTATAACTTTACTTCATGGATTGTGTTATTTTGCAAAGGGGAAGGATCCAATTTATAGGCAAGAGACTTGAGGGATTGAGGGCTAAGATGCAAGGATGGGAAAAAGCTCATGGAGGGCTCAGATTGCATGAGAAGAGAGCACATGGATTGTGCTTCCTTATAGCCAATCAAGGAGTGACACATGTCACATGGTGAGAGGATGGAGGAAAGGGGAAGGATGAGTCAACAAAGGAGGCTCAAGGGATAAAATCTTCATAAAGACCCTCATAATGACTTGTAAGAGCAATAAAAGGGCTTGGAAGAGTCATTTATGGCCTAGTGGGCTTCATAATGTTTTATGGTTGAGATATTTTGAGGGTGATGAGAGCAGTTTTGACTTGGACTTGATTAGGAAGGTTTTAAGCTTGCTTAGGCTTGTGCAAATTATTAGAGGATGGATTAGGATGGTTTAGGATTAGCTTAGGAATAGGCAAGTGGATGGCATTTAATGAGGGTGGGTGAAGGAGGAGATATTTGTTAACTTTGGCTTGAGTTAGCAAGTCTTAACCCATGTTTAGGGAATGTGACAAGGTTAGGAGGGGATTAGGATTAGGGTTAAAGACATCTTCTAGAAGAGTCTAGGCTTTGGATGAGGATAAAGACTTTCTAGAATAGTCTAGAATTTCCTAGGATGAGGATGAAGAATTTCTAGAAGAGTCTAGAACTTTTTAGGATGAGGATTTTATGAAATAAATAAAGTTTTATTTATTTCAAAAGTTTGGGTTGAGGAGATATTTATTAAAATATTTTTAATAAACATGAGGATTAATATTTAATCTTGATTAAATATTTTGAGTTGGGATTAGGGGTAGGAAATGATGAGATTAGCCTTTAATCGAAATTAAAGAAGGATTAGAAGATTTTGGAAGAGGTTATTGGTCTTAAGGAAATTGACCAACTTTTGGGAAAAAAATAAATTAATTATTTATTTTGGAATTTTTGGTCAATTTATTAATTAAATAATTAATAAATAAGGAAATAATGTTTAAATAAGATTTAAACATTTTTGGGAGGGATTTTTGAATTAAATATTTTTAATTAAGATAAAGGGATTTAATGGCATAAAAATAAATTAATTAATTAAATAATTAATTAATTAATAAATGATGATGTCATCAGGAATTTTTTTAGAAAATAAAAATACTTTATTTTCTAAAGGTTTTTTAGGTGTCTACGCTATGCTTCAACACAAATGTATAACTCTGCAAGAATTCTACCCACTTCATATGCCTCTGATTTAATTTACCTTGGCTATTTAGGTACTGTAATGCCTGATGATCAGTATACAAAACAAATTCCTTTGGCAATAAATAGTGCCTCCATTTCTTTAAGGCCTGAACTATTGCATAGAACTCTTGATCATAAAAAGAATACTTCTTCTTTGCATCATTCAATTTTTCACTAAAATATGCAATAGGCTTACCTTCTTGGCATAATACAGCCCCAATAGCGCTACCACTAGCATCACAATCCATTGGAATACTTTTCTAAAATCTGGAAGTGCCAACACAGGCTGTTTAGTCACCTTCTTCTTCATCAATTCAAAACTTCTCGCAGCTACTGTAGTCCATTTGAACTCTTTTCTATCCCCTCTTATTGTATCAGTTAGGGGTGCACATATGCCACTAAAATTCTTAATAAACTTCTTGTAAAAACTAACCAGACCATGAAATGATCTTACCTCAGTAGCAGTCCTTGGAGTAGGCCATTCCAAGATGGCTTTTACCTTCTCTGGATCCATTTTGAGACCTTCAGGTGATATAACAAATCCCAAATAGACTAACTCCCTTTTTGCAAAGACACACTTCTTTAGATTAATTAACAGTTTCTCTTTCCTTAGCCTTTCAAGGACACTACGAATATGTAGTAAATGTTCTTCCAAAGTCTTGCTGAAAATTAAAATATCATCCAAATAGACAATAACAAATTTTCCCAAGAACTTTTTAAGTACCTCATTCATGAGCCGCATGAAGGTGCTTGGGGCGTTCGTCAATCCAAAGGGCATGACTAACCACTCATAAAGACCCTCCTTGGTCTTGAAGGCTATTTTCCACTCATCTCCTTCTCAAATCCATATCTGGTGATAGCCACTCTTCAGATCTATCTTTGTGAAGTACTGAGCTCCACTTAAGCAGTCCATAAGATCATCCATCCTTGGTAAAGGAAATCGGTACTCGATGGTTATCCTATTTATAGCTCAGGAATCTGTACACATCCTCCACTCTCCATCCTTCTTTGGTGTGAGTACTACAGGTATTGCACATGGACTCAGGCTCTCTCGAATCAAGCCCTTCCTCAACAACTCCTAAACCTATCTATTTAGCTCCTCTGTTTCAGTAGGAGTCATGTTGTGAGTAGCCTTGTTAGGAAAACTAGCTCCTAGAATCAGATCTATCTGATGACTAATTTGCCTTACTGGTGGCAATCCATCTGGAACATTATCAAAGATAATATCTCCAAATTCCCCTAGTAAATCTGAAACTTCAAATGGTATTTCACTACTACCTTCTTTATCTTTCCTAGGAATCAAAGCATAGCACATATGTTGATGTTTCATGCCATCTAAAAACTTCCTTCCATCAACAAGAAAAATCCTAGCATTGCTACATACCTTTTCACCTTCCTTTTTCATGGGCTTCAATTTGTGGTGAACTCCATCCTTTGTGAGAGAGTATGTGTTTGCATGTCCATCATGTATTGCATGTCTATCAAACTGCCATGGTCTACCCAACAATAGATGGAAAACATCCATCGAAATAACATCATAGAGAACTTCATCATGGTAACTCCCAATTTTGAATTTTACTAAACATTGTTTACTTACCAAGACCTTATGATCATCTTTTACCCAAGAAATTCGATAAGGCTGGGGATGTTTCTCCCTCTTGAGCTTCAGCTTAGAGACGATCTCTTCTAATACCAAGTTATTAGTGCTACCACCATCAATGATCACAGCACAACATTTATCCTCACACTTGCATCTGGTACAGAACAAACTCCTCCACTGTCCTAGTTCATTTTCAATGCTTAGTAGGACTCTTTCATTTACCAAGGTCTCTCCTCTTTCTGCATCCTCTGAATGTGATGATTGTACATCCTCATCCACATGAGCAGCCCTAGCTTGGCCCTCAGTTCTCCTATCTGTCCTTCCTTGTCATTGAGGGCATTCAAAGGCACGATGACCTTCTTCATTGCAATAGAAATAGGTACCACGAAAGCCTCCTCTTCCTTGTCCATGTCCTCTACCTCTTCCTCTTTGATTTCCAAAGTCTTGATCATGGGAGCGGTTGAAACCCTCATTCCTCTAGTTTCTGCTAGTACCCACATCTTCATTTTTCTTTTGGGTTTCATTGCAGCCTCCAGATGATCTACCACTTCCCCTTCCTCCTTGATCACACCCTCTTTGTCTTCCTTCAAACCTTTTATTCAGCTTCTCTTCAACTCGTAGGGCAAACTGGTATGCCTCTTCAACACTGGTCATTCTTACCAGACTTAATTCCTCCTGGATGCTAGGTTGCAACCCACTGATATAACAAGCAACCTTCTCCTTATTTGCTTTTGCATGCCCCACTCTAATCAAGAGTCGGTAAAACTCCTCTATATATTCTTGGACTGATCTTCCTGCTTGCTTTAACCCATGCATCTTCTTAAATAGATCAAGCTCGTAGTCCACAGGAATGAACTGCTTCTTCAATTTGTCCACCATGCGATCCCATCTTGTGATCTTCTCCTTTCCTCTTCTAAGTATTTCCAGTTGAACCTCTTGCCACCAGATTTTGGCATGGCCTTTCAGTTTGGCCTTTGCAAACTTAACCCTATCTGGGTCCCTTATATCCTCATACTCAAAGTATTCTTCCAGTTCATTGATCCAATCGATCAACTCATCTGGTTTCAGATTTCCTAAAAATATACCCAATTCAATTGTAGGTCTTTTCCCAAACTTAGTAATGGCCCTAAAAAGCCTTTCCTCTTCTGGTCCCATTACTTCCTCTTCATTGTCATCGTCACTATTGTCACCTGCGGCAACATTTACTCCTCTACGAAGCTCCTCTTGCAATGCTTTTACCTACCTCTGCAGGGCTCTAACCTCCTCAAGATCAATAGCTTTGGCCCTTCCACCATGCTCTCTTCGTGGAGGCATCTTCTAACTCGAACCCACAACCACACAGTCCTGGTGCAAACTGCCTCACAGTCGGCGCTCTGTCTACACACTCAAAAAAACCCACTCTGATACCACTTGATGGGGACACAACCCAAGAATATAATGGAACCAATAGAAAGGGAAAATTATATTAACTAAGAAAATAAGCTAGTACAAATAGTACAGAGAAAATAAACTTCAAAACATGCCCTAAGGGCTTACAATAGCATAAATCTGGAGAATATTTCTCCTTTTAACACCTCCTCTCAAACTCCACTTTGAACTGCCTTTTACAATGCCAAAAATCTCCTTAAATAGACCCCGGAGGGTTAAGGACTAGGAGTACATTCTA
This sequence comes from Cupressus sempervirens, assembly GCA_028749045.1. Taxonomy (NCBI): domain Eukaryota; kingdom Viridiplantae; phylum Streptophyta; class Pinopsida; order Cupressales; family Cupressaceae; genus Cupressus; species Cupressus sempervirens. The sequence goes on along the minus strand of CM053792.1, from coordinate 79,192,280 downwards.
GAAAGTTCTAGTAGGCATCCACTGAAGAAGTAGAAGGTTTCAGAAGCTGCGTTAGAAGTCGGTGCAAACCTAGAAGAATCTAGAAATGGTAACCAAACTTCCGGGAGGCATAACTTTCAAACCGTAGCTCCGATTGACGAACCGTTTACATTTTCGAAAAGCTCTTGAAGCGCTCTATAGCCTTGTGGACAAGCTTTTCTTGTCCCCCATTTTTGACCCTTTTTGAGGTCATTTAATGCCCCAAACCTGACTTTGAAGCATTCTTAGGAGGTCTCCAAAACCTAAAAAATTGCAATAACTTTCAAACCGTGGGGCCTATTGACCTAATTCTTTTTTTGGAATGCTCTAAATCATGATTACATTCATCTGGCCAATTCAAACCTTCTAGTTTACCAAAATGATGGCCCAAATACATGCTCCTATTTTTTTGGGATTTTCAAATGCACTGATAGTTGAACTATGAGAGTTGGAACCTTTATTCGAGCCAAATGGGTATCCAAAAATGTAAAGACATGAAATAGAAACTAAGTCTAAGTACATTTTTTTTGGGTGACATAGGATTGCCCTTATACCTCTGGATGCTCCTGCATCACCTTTCATCTCACAAAAATCAATAGTTATAGAATCATGAGTCTTAAATACCATGTCATCTGAATTGAAAAATAAAATATTACCCTCTAGTCCAACTCATCAGACACTGCCATGGAAGCCATGTTAACATCACCTGTGGAAATGGTGGGCCCATGTTGTTAGACTGTGCTATGTATCCTATTTATGCTTCCTTGCATTATTTAATTCTCGTGTGCCTCCTTCTAGGAAAGCACTAGCCCTTGATTTAGATGAAATCAATGGTTGATGAATCTTGATGATAAAGGAATATCTCTAACAATAAATCAACCAATGACATTGTAGTAATTCTAAAATGTGCACGAAAAGTACTAACAAGTCTACAAAAGGTTCTGACAACTTATGACTCATCACAAACTTTGTGGCTTGCTGAGATTTTAAAAAGGTAAGGACTATGTGTAAACAAAGTGCATGCCTGCATTTTTTAAATACCTTGCATCTCAACATTGTGGGAATGCAATACTCATTGATCTAAACAAGATCAATGGTCACGTAAAACTTGCACCGCAAAAGATATTTCTAAATAAAAAATTGAGCAAATTGCAAGCCAACCACAATTAATAAAGGTCTAAATAGGATTTTTAATGAAGTCATGCTTGCGTAAACCCATCCTCAGGGTAAAATTATTATGCCTTAAAATCATTTTTTCAAATATTATTTTCAAGGGTTTTCAAAACTAAGGTAAAATGAAATAAGGCTTTAGGGTTTTCACAATTAGGGTTTTTCAACTGATTTCTTTGATGACAAATCTTGAGAATTTGATAGAATTCCAATCTAAGAATTTTGAGAAATACAATGGACAAACCCTAAAATGCATGGTATAATGTCTCAAGTGATTTTTCAATAAAAGTTTCAAAAAAAAAATTAGCACTATGAAAATTAGACCAACAGCACTAATAGATCAAGATTGCATTCTTCTTATTGCAAGAGGTCCTTTGCAAAAATTCCATGCCTTTACATAAAATATTGCTGGGTTGGGTGAGACCACAATTCACTTTTCCAAGTTAGAGTAAACATCTAACATGTCGACCCTAATTGGACAACGAGTTGTTTTGCAATCAAAATAATTCTTTCCTTCAATTCTATTGTCCTACTTCATCAAAACATGATAAACTATTTTCTATACAGTCATCACCAAAGACAAAACAATACACATGTCATCACCAGAGACAAAACAATACATTGCTACAAACCAAATTCTATACTTAGACAATTTTCTGATAGCTAAATACTATGTATCTTTATTTTTGATGTTTCTTGTTGGCATGTACATCATGTGATGCCATTAATGACAACAATTACATATCACTATTAGCCAATTGTCAACAATTTGATCAAAGTACTATCAATTGTTTGATTGATGAAGAGGATTTGATCAAATGAGATAATAAAAGCACCTAAAGGAAAGGTTGAGTTATGATATTGAAAAGAAGTATAAAGATCTTTTGAGACAATTATAACATAGTGAATTGATTATCTACTTAAGGTTGCAAAGGATGGATACATAGATTAAGTTTAGAAGAACAAGCAAAACATATTGAGTCTACTAAGGTTAACAAAGTACACAATAGGTGCTAACCAATATTAGTTTAAGTCGAGTAGAAAATTAGTTACAGCTAAGAAAAGTTGAGTTTTAGTTTATGCCAAGTGAATTGTATACAATGCTAAGCTAAGTAAACTTTAGTTCATGCTCAATGACTTAATAATGGATCCCAAGTAACATAGTATGTGTTGAGCATCAGAAGCAAGTTAATGTCAAGTGATAGCATTATGAGTTTGATCCTGAATTTGATGAATTGGAGGCAACAAGTTTGATTTCTTGGATTATGTGAACTATGTGTAAGATAAGCTTGATGAGCTGGTGGCATAGAATTCAAGACAAGCTGTTTTGATTCAAATTCAAGGAGGGTTGTGAAGGAATTTTTTAGAGGAAGTAAAAGCATAGAGATGGTTAGATTCAATGAATCCTACCTAATACTAAAATGGATGATTGTGGTTGAGAGGAAAAATATCTAAATTCTCTTTATAAGGGAATGCAAGGCCATATAGAACAACTAGCATATGTGATATCTCAAAGAAGAAAAGGAGTCTAGGACATTGTTTCATATGGTGGCCCAAGGAAAGGGTCTGCAATTGGCATACAAAGTAGGAAGACTTAAGAGGATGAATTCTTGAAAGGTGAACAAGCATTCAAAGATGAAGTGAATAAAGCCAAGTAGAATGGAGGACTAAACAAAGATATGTAATCTACAAAGTGAGTTGTATTTTGTTATCAGATCAAGCCTTACTATTACTCACTAATAATTGTATTAGTTTAGGTAAAATCCTTTGGAATGAGGTTGACCTAATAGTCATTTATAAATCCTTTAACCTAGTGGCATTCTAATGGAATGGCCTAAAGTCATTTAACAAAGGTAGCTCCTAATTGGGTGATTGAAATCCTTTAACCAAGTCACATTTAATAGTGTGTATTGTAACCTTTAACAGGGTTGGCCTTTTACATGACATCACTTCAAAAGAGTGAGAATTAGTAGCATGTTACTGGCAGCTTTTCCCAAATTGGGTTTCCATGTAAAATCCTAGTGTCATATGTGTGAATGATTCTATTATGTTTTATTTTTACATTTCTACAAAGTGGTTTTGACCTAGGATGTTAATTCGAAAGTTTATGTTTTGAATGATCTAATGGATGCATGGAAGGTTTATAAAAGGAAGTTATATGCATGAGTTTTGTTAAGTACTGATAAGTTTCATTGGGAGTTTTTGGACCTTGGATAACTTATTTATCCCCCTCTCAATTATTGTAAACTATTCCAATAGAGCTTGCTTTGTGATTTTCTTCAAGGTGAGAAAAGGTACCTATGTAAATGTTCTTTTCCTTTCCTTCTAACATGTATGTCTTTATATTTCCTCTAGTATGTTATTAGAGAAGTCTCTCTCTCTATGTATAAGTACTTTTATATATACATACATATACATATATGTGTGTGTCTATGTATGTATGTATGTATATATAGAGAAGCCGCTCTTTATATATATGTATGTCTACATATACACATACACACATATGTGTGTGTCTATGAATGTATCTATGTATGTATGTAGAGATCTCTCTATTTATATGCATACATACATACATACACATATATGTGTGTGTATGTATATATATACATATATACATATACATATGTTTATATATGTATATACATACATACATACATAAATAGAGATCACAAGGACACATCAAAGAGTTGTAGAGATCAGAAGGGTATGACAATGAAATACAAAATGCAAAGATACATATATACATACATACATATATACATACATATACGCATACCTACATACATAGATACATATACACATACATACAAAAATAAATATATACATACATACATACATACATACATACATACATTTGCATATGAAATTTTATCACCTTGGAGAATTGTATTTGATCTTTACTCAATCACTAAAAGGTAATATAATCTGTAAGTATATATTTCTATATACTTATTTAGGCATGAATAGTTTTGATTGAATTCATCTGCAGAGAGTGAGTCTACTCATGATGACAATGGCTCCATGTATTGGGTCTTTAGAGGAGAGAGACTTAGAAAATATTAGATGTTGTTTATAAATATGGGATGATTCATTTGTGATGCCAATATATCCTCCTCCATATTGAATTTCTATATAATCAAATTGCTAGATACAAATCACTGGACTTGGTCTTTTGAAATGGTATGGACTACTTGGAATTGTCAAACTTGAACCATTGAACTATACATTCAGATTGATGAACCAACACTTTGAAGAACTAGTTTCATGTTTTGAACCTTTGGCCTTTGAAATGTGAACTTTGATTTTGATTTGTGGTTCATGGAATATTATGCACCAAAATACACCTAAATGATCTTGGAAACATCTAAAAGCATTTGCACAAATTGATATGAACCATTCAATCTAAATTATAGAGTATTTGAATCTCAAAACCCTTATCCAAGCTAAGAGCCTTCTGAACATTGAAACCACTAAACTACCTAGGACATTAAACTTACCAAACATATGAACCTCCTTGAACCAATGAGACCATTTTGAAATAGGTTCAATGAGGCTCAAAACCCAAGAGGGACTATGATATAAAGCTCAAACAGGGGTTGCATGCTATGGTGGGGTAGGATGATGATTGTGTTAGAATATATAGTATACTATTAGAATATATAGCATACTATTATCATAAATATCAAACTTTAAAAAAATTAACTATATTAATATTATAATTTGTAAGCACAACAAGATACTCATACACAATTAACACTAGATATGTTAACTATGGAAACCTTTAATCACAGGCAATACCTCAGTGGGCATGGTACCCACAAGATGATGTACTCATATAAATATTCCTTATTAGAGGATAGACCTTGTGAGGAGTCTATTACAACATTCAGTACATATGAGTCCCTATTAGGAGACTTTAAATCCTTGTTAGGAGATTCCAACCCTGTTAGGAGTTGTGCCAACCCTATTAGGTGTCAACGCTATTAGGAGTTTTGGAAGATAGCTGGACCCATTGCTCAAATAGCTTTGAGGTTAAGACCAATGGACCCACTATCCCAATGATCTTTGTATTATTCCTTGAAGAATATTAGAACTCAAATGTACTTATATCCTCTATCCTCTATCCTATCAACTAGACTTCTTCTTCTTGAGATCTTGTAACTAGGTCTCATAATTTGCATCCAATAATCCCTTGGATCACTTACTCACATTTGGTAAGAATTCTACTTCTTTCTGCACTTCACACTTTACAATGATCACACTTGACACAAGGATATGTTACAAACAAGGAAAAAAAATTTCCTTTATACCATATCTTCATAATAATTCCTTGAATCAGCTTTGGGGATTTCCTAGTCAATTAAAATGAGATAATATATTGAATTATAATTATAGTAGCATTGTTGGCTCATAGTCTATAAAAAACTTCATAGGTACAATACCAAGGCTTTTGCACTCACTAACATCACCACATGATTGTCCTCTATCACTATGTGACTACACACTTCTTTATTACATCTGAGATGAAAGATGTAAATCAAACATAAAAATGTTGTTCTACATTACTCTATTTCTATACTACTCTGAGTAAATTAGATACAACTATTTTATGTCATTGACTTATATTTTGGACACTTAACCAAGTCATTAAGACATATTCTAGAACATGTCCTTAATTGTGCACCACTAGACAATTAAATAATTGTTTGTACTAGTAAAATCTTTGACTATTGTTCCCCCAATATTTATAGAAGCCATGCTATGTTGACATCAATGATAAATATAGTCATGAATGCAATGCGTCAATAATCTCCAATTCTTAGGATAATCCCCCAATTTAGTATCATTAGCATTCATGCTAACAATCTCCCCCTTTGACATTGATCATAACACAAATGAAAAACTATACTACTAGTACTACTGTCAACTACTCAACTTCTCAATTCCTCTTCATCAATCTAAAATCCTCTGGATGCTAGAATAGGCATTCATTGTTCACATGCTGAAAGATCTTAACACAACATGTGCATATCCTCTTTCTAGATAGACATCAATTGGTCACTTCACACTAAATAATTTACAATACATTAGATACACATTAGGTGTATACTCCTTCTTTACATGAATCTTTCAAAATCTTCCTAAAGAGATATCTCTCCCTCATACATAATTATGATTTCTTCTCCCCTATTTATTAGGAGATATTTTTCATGCAAATTATCTCCCCCATTGATATCAATGTCAAAGAACTCAAACAAATAAAAAATACCAATTGTTACATACCAATTATTATAACTATTTCTTCAACTTTTCATTTAGCTCAAGTGTCCAAAGGCATTGTTCAATACCAAATACAAAATATGAATACCTTAGTACATACTAGATACTCTCCCATATAGGAAGCATAAATATTGTCTAGTCTAACCACAGTGCTCTATACCACTGGATTGATGCACTCTCTACATCATCTACTTAGAAGTAGCTAAGGGCATAACCCCAAGCATGCCTCTCCAGTACTCAAAAGTACCTTTAAGAAAAGGCTTTGTAAAGATATTTGTAATATGATCTTTAGTACTTACATACTCCAATATGATTTCCTTTTCTGCTACCTTATCTCTTGAAACATGATACTTGATAGATATATGCTTCATCTTAGAATTTAATATAGGACTCTTAGATTTACTCACTATAATTGTGTTATCATAGTAAATGATAACAAGTTCTATAAACTCAATCCCAATATCCTTCAACATTTTCTTCATCCACTAACTTGATTACATTTATTTTCTGCTACAACATATTTAGCCTTAGCTATACTTTGTTAAGTACAGTCATGTTTCTTGCTCAACCAAGAAACCAATCATCCTCTAAAAAATAATTCTTCACCAATGGTGCTCTTTCTATCATCCATACTACCTATCCAATCCACATCAAAATATACACACAAGGTGAAATCACTTGATCTATCATACCAAATCCCATAATCAAATGTTCCATTCAAATATCTAAATATTCTATTTACTGTTGCATAGTGATACTCTTTTTGATATGCTTGAAATCTAGCTACAATCCCAACTACATTTTCTATATGTGGTCTGGTGTGAGTTATATATTGCAATCCTCCAATCATAGATCTATACTTCTTTTTCTCATCTATAGGTGTCTCATCTTTGCTATATAACTTATGACTAGTCATCATGGGTGTAGTAATAGGTTTGCAACTCTCTAATCCAAATCTTTTCAAAAGTTTTTTAGGTACTTAGCTTGTGAAATAAAAATACCATCACTATTCTATACAATTTGAAATCCTAGGGAAAACTTCATTTTTCATCTCTTCAAAAAACTTTATCACTTTTTTTATCATTTCCTTCAAATATTATGTCATCCATAAATATTACAATGATAAATAAACTATTATCAACTTCTATAAAATAAAAATTTTCATCTACTGCACCTTTAATAAAACCAAGTTTTGTCAAATACCTACCCAACCTTGCATACCAAGTTCTAGGTGCTTGCTTTAGACCATACAATTCTTTCTTCAGTTTGCATACCATCACTTTTTCTTTTGTCAAAGGGAATCCATTAGGCTTCTCAATGTAGAATTCTTCTTCAAGTTCTCCATTTAGAAAAGATGACTTGATATCCATCTGATAGACCTTGAACTTGTTACTCACTACATAAGCCAAGAATATCCTTGCTCCTTACATTCTAGTTATAGGTGCCTATGTTTTGTCATAATCTATGCATTCTTTCTTTGAGTAACCTTTGCAAAAAAAATTGGCTTTGTTCCTCACAACTTCTCCTTATTTATTCATCTTATTCTTGAATACCCTCTTGGTTCCTATCACATTCTCATCTTTAGGTCGACGAACTGACTCCCATGTCTCTTTCTTCTCAATCTGGTCCAATTCTTCCTTCATTTCTTGAATCCAATGGTCATCCTTACAAGTTTCATCTATGCTTTTAGGTTCCACTTCAAAAATTAAGTATAGTTCTTCATTCACATTGTTTCTTTTCATCACACCTTTATCTTTACTCCCAATTATCTTCTGTAGAGGGTGATTCTTTGTCATATTTCTGCTAGAGGTAGGAGTTGACATCTCAACCCTTATCTTATATCTAGGTTCAGACCTCTACTCAACTTTATGTTCAAGTAATAGCACATCATTCAGCATTCTATCTAACAATTCTAGAATTATCTTCTTCTTCATCAAAATTATAATATACCATCTTTTTTTTAGTACCAAACTTTTCATCAATTCTTACATTTTCTCTTTCAACTATTGTCTTAGTTATATAGTTGAAACATATGTATGCCTTTTTCTTTAATGAGTAGCCAAAAATCATTCCTTCATTGCTTCTAGGATCAAACATACCAATATCATCATCTCTCTTTATGTAACATTTTCTCCCAAAAATTTTGAAATATTTGACTAATGGTGAATGACCAAACCATAACTAATAAGGTGTCTTCCTCATACCTTGTTTGATCAACGCTCTATTCAAAGTGTACACTTCTATATTAAATTCTTCTATGCATAATGTCTTTGACACATCATTCTCAAATAAAATTTCTCTAGCTTCTTCTATTATTGATTTATTTCTCCTTTCAACAATCTCATTATGCTCAGTGTTCTAGTTGTGGATAGCTATATTTGGATTCTACTCTCTTCACAAAATATGTTAAACTCTTTAGAGGTAAATTCTCCTCATTTATCTAATATCAAACATTTTATCTTAACACCAGATTCATTCTCAACTCTATTCTTAAATATCCTAAACTTCTCAAAAGCTACAGATTTCTCTCTAAGAAATGCTACCCACATCATTTTAGTGAAACTATCAACAAAAACCATAAAGTACCTTTCACCATATAATCAACCTGTTCTTAAAGGACCACTCTGATTTGAGTGAATGATCTCCAACTTTTCTATTGTAGTCAACTTCTTGCTAGAAAAAGACAATTTCTTCTACTTAGTCAAAATGCATTCCTTGCATTCAACATTAGTAGGCTTTATTATCTTAGGCAAATCTCTAACTACAAATGTGCTACTAACCTTCACAATACTATCAAATTTTATATGGAAAAATATTCTATGCCATAACTAGTTGTTATCAACTTTTACAAACAAACATGTCATTTTAGTAGGATTCAACTAAAATACATTACCTCTAGATCTAGTTCCAATTCTAATTATCTTACCATCCTTATCCTTGTAGATCTTCTTTTGAACTACAATTGATATCCTATGTCCACCGACTATCCAGCACTCAACAAATTATGTTTCAACCAATCAAAAAAATAAACATTGTCAGTGTTAGTCCTTCCATCTAAAGTAATGGATCCAATCCCTATAATATGACATGTTGCATTATTAGCAACCCTTACAATACCTCCATCATAGTTTCTAAACATAACAAATTTATTCATATCACCAATCATGTGATGTGAAAAACCACTGTTAATTATCCAATTAGACTTTTTTACAACTTGAGAAATTAGAGCTCTTTCTTCTCTAATTTCTTTATCAAGACCATCTTCATTCGTCATCACTTTCACTTTGACCTCTTTTATTAGATTCTTCATCCTCATTAGCATATAAGCAATTTCTATCTCTATCTCTTCTAGGCTTAAACATTCCTCAGTGCTTTTTCTCTCCGTTAGGAAATTTAGATGCATAATGACCAAATTCACCACAAGTCCAACATTTAAATATTTTCTTACCATCGTTCTCTCTTCTTACCAACAGGGCTATACCTTCCTTAATTTTCTCATCTTCATTATATCTACTACTACTAGAAAAAGCTCCTCTTATTCTTCCACTCTTTGATAGATTTGGTCAAACATTTAGAGCATTGAAAGTTGTCTCATCTTTCGCTAAATCTTGATATTGTCATTTTTCTCCTCCTACCAAAATTAGGTTTTTTTGTTAAACATGCTTAATGGTCACATTTATTTGAATATTGAAATGATCCAATGATATCATAAAAAATAAATTTATACATTATGTTATATTTTATTTCCTAAGCCTTTAAGTGACCACATGTTATAATATCCCAGTGGGCTTACATCTTCTCATCTGTCTAATCTTTCAAGATTGGCAAACATTGCATTGTCATTATCCAAAGTTTCATGAAAAAAATTCATAATGAGATAGTGACAATGTGACCCACATCTAGGTGGAGCCTTTTTCTCTTTGGTCAAGTACACTAATCAATGAAGCTAATGTGCAACCATCGAACTAAGGTAGGTCTACAGTTATCACTATATCACTTTGGAGAAGAAAAAGAACCTTATTTCATGTGACATAATGACAATGTGTCATGTATTGAGGATGGGCCTTCCTTCCCTATGATTGGTGGAGTTTTTAGATAAGGTACAACTATTGAGGTTTCATTTGTACTTTGCATTGTGGGCTAGTTTTCTTAATGTACCTTACCCACTGTCAAATCTGAGACAATCAACTATTGTTGTTATGTCACTATGCAGAAATGTACATTTTTTTTTCATAGTGAGATAACTATAGTGTGACACATGGACATGTTTTTCCTATTTCCTTGTGGGTTGCAGGCAAGGTGGAAAAAGTGTTAGATGAGTTGGCATAAGGTGGTGTTTCTAACGGACAAGGTGCTTATAAGGACTAACCAATCTTTGAGATTGTCATATGGAATAAAGATCAAGCATCATCATTATGTTGCTACCCAAACATGTAAGGCCATTATACAGAGAGAAATAATGATGGATCAACAAGTGGCTTAGTAGGTTTGGTTAGTAAGTAAACAATCCTAGTTAAATTCATGGTTTTGTGTGGCAAACAATAGTTAAGTTTAAAATATTGTAAGATTAAAGGCATAAGGGTTTAAACCCATGAAGAATTTATGATATGGAAAAAGGAAATTATATCATTGGTTCACATGGATCATCCTTGTTGCTTGACCTAGTTGGTTGTTGATTCTTGACTATTTTTCAAGCCAAAGATGGGGATAAGTAGTTTTTTTTGCACGATTTGATCTCCATGATCAAACCAAGCCACTCCTAAATGAATTTTGTGCTAGAATAATGTGAAGGAAATTTTCTTCACCATCTAGTTATCTATCCATCTACCTAGTCATAACATTAATGGTTCCATTCTTGTCACTTTTAGTGTTTCTTCTAGTTAGGGTTTTGATGATTTTCTCACCTTTAAGGGTGTACTAGATCAAATATATCATCTAGATCACATCCAATCACCCTCAAAAAATCTTAAATAAATTGATGAAGTTATGAAGCAAGCAAAAGGTTATGCTTAAATTATAAAGGAACATTTTAAAACCCTTCTTAGGGTTGATTCTTCTCTATTTGTTTGTCAGTGCTTTGGCATGCACATTGTAAAATTCCCTTTACATTTGAACTTCGTGACATTCTTCTTGATCTATTTTAGCCATTGATATAATATTTAGGATTCATTTTCCTCTTATTAATGTATTGTGGTTGTTTATCATTTGCATGAAAATATGTATTTTTGGCCTATGAATGATATGTAGTGAAATTCTTCTTCCTTGTGTCATTCATTTGGTTATCTGATCTGCATGTGATTATTATATTAAACAAGTCTATATCTAAATACTTTGGTGTCATGATAGTTAATTTTGCATGTATAGGTAGAGATATGGTTGAATTCTCTATTTTAATGCATCACCTTCTTAGGATAAATTGGGTTAGTATTCTATGCATGTCTTCTTCCCTTTTTACCTCCAAGTGTAGCTTAGATGCACCCTGCTAGCAATAGAGACTCAACCTCACTATTCAAGTCCCACAACTTGGAGGTTTTTTCCATGTTTTGTAAGGTTTCCTTTCAGTAAAAACTTTAGGAAAGGGTGCAAAATTTTGTGACAATAGCTTTTGGCATGCCCAGTGGGACATTCATATCAAAAGATCTTAAGTTCACTAGTGTCAAAGAAGAATTTCAAGTTGATGCTAACAAGATAGTGTTGCTCTTAGTGTTCCAGGCCTTTAAGAGGCTCACTATTAACTACTTGGTGACTCTACTTCACTTTTACATCTAGTTCTAGACCAAATTTTTTGTGATTCATGCCCAAAGATGAAACAAGGACATCTTCCTAAGGTAAGTTTCAATATACAAAGTTATTATTTTCAAATCCTATAAGAAATAAAACTAGACTATCTTTATCACCAATTAGGAGTGCAGCAATAAGACACATATGTAAAAAATCCCTCTCTACTCCTCCTAATGATAGATATCAACCTAGAATATCATCTATTCATACCAATAGGTCACTTGCTTATATGGCTAGAGCTCATTGTTTTTCCATCTTTAATGGTGGAAGTCCTCTCCTTCTAGCCCAAAGACATGACATACTAGTATCAACTCTAAATAATGTACCTAATTTTACTGGTGAAAATTCCATCTCTCCTATAGAACATATTCAATAAATATCTAATGTCTACAACATCAATGGAATAACTAAAGATGATGCAACAATAAGGATTCTAGCCTCATCCTTGAAAGGAAAATCATTACAATGGTATGGACGTCTACCTTATAATTCTATAATAGATTGGGATGGGTTATGAGAAGCCCTATTTAAACATTTTGAAGATATAAGTGACTATCTTTCACTCCTAGAGTAGTTGACTACTATAAAGAGGGAAACCCATGAATACATGACTAAATTTAACTACAGATTCCAAAAAACATGGGATAGAATACCAACTCTAGTGAAGCATACCCCTAGCAATACCTTATTGGATTATGAAGGAGCCCTAAATAGTGATATTGTCACTAAAATTCAAACCATGGGAGGGGATACACTATCTAATGCTTATGAGATAGCAATAAGTATAGAGAACATTTTGATACAAGGAGGTAAGATAGCTCTAAGGCCCCCTATGCCCTTCTTCCTTGATATGCCAAATCACCAACCAATAGCAGCCCCTATTCCTATGCCTTCAACATCACAACCCCTTGCTCTAGCCCCTCAGGCTTCCATGTCATCTAGTGAGCTAGAAAATTTGAAGGCCCTAATGCAAGATGTTTGGAAAATGTTGAAAATTCAATATAATAATATGGAACATAGCTTCTCTATGATTTTAAAGGTGGGTAAAAAAATGGTGACTTTTGAGAGGCAACAAACTCAAGGTAATAAGCCTTCTCAATTGCAATATCAGACTCCTTTGAATGGTAGGCTTGTAAACCAGAATTAGGGGAACACTCCTTTTGATTAGAGTAGGTATAATGGTCATGTTTCTAATTCAAATGTAAATCAAAGTAGTTACTTAGTCCCTCAAAATAATATGGCTTATGATTAGGATTTTTTCCCCTCCTGAAATTACTCCTTTTCCTATTGTATGTGTCAAAGGATGAGTCCTATTTAGCTTTGACCAATCAAGAACCCATAGTAGGGAAGTCATACAATATGAACCAACCCAATGATGCCTCACATTTGTAATGACAAGGTGATTGTTCCTTCATGAATCATCAAGTGGAAGAACATTGTTAGGTGAACCTAGATCTCATTGCTCACAACACGAGGAGCAAGAGAAGACCCATTGAAGATGCTACCCATCCTCCTCCTAATCAGGCCTCAAAATCAAATACAATACCTAATGTAAAAGAAGTAAATAATAAATCAAATGCTTCATAGTATAAAAGGAAAAATAATAGCAGAAAAGATGTGAATGCTCATCAAGTTATTCCATCTCAACCTCCTCTGCATATAGCTCCCAAGGTTTCTACCAAAGCACCTAAAAAATCATTTAGTGTGGTAGAATAGATGAAGAAAAAAATGTGAACATTTCCATGTGGGATTTTATTGCTACTATATCAATACAAAAGATGTTGTTGAAACAAGAATTAGATAGCATTGAACCAAATGATCTACCATCTAGCATGGAGAATGCCACAAGCCTAGTGTAGTCAACAAAGGAGGTAGAAACAAGTAAAAAGGTTAGACCTCCTCTATTTTATGTTTCTTTGATTATAGGGGATAAGCTATTCCACATTTTCATGATTGATTCAGGGGCTAGTAGTTCATTGATGCCTAAGTGTGTTGCTATTGTCCTAGGAATGAAATATGAGCCAATTGTTAGGGATGTATTATAGTTGGATGGTAGTATTATCAATACTATGGGAGTCCTTAGGAATGTTGAAATGGCCCTACATGCATGCCCTAGTTGTACTATAGTTCAAGATATATTAGTTTCTAAAGTTAAGCCACACTTTTCCATCTATTTCTCAAGAGATTTCACTGCCCAAATAGGTGGCTACATATCCTCTGATTGGTCATACATATTTTTGAGAACAAGATATTGAACTAAAGCTTTATTTAGAGTAGATCCCTTAGCTTTCAATTATATTGAGCTCTACACTCCTCATCTCATCAATATGAATTGCACTACCCTAGAGATAGATGAAAATGATATAGTGCAAGAGCCTTCGACTTCTTTGCAAGGGGTACTTGATTTTCTCTTAGATGAATGGGGTAAGGTGTCTTAGTTTGATCCGATATCAGAAACCCTAGAGATAGGCCTTGGTATATATTGTATATGAAAAAAGGATGATTTTGTCCCTAACCTTATGAAGACCAAGGAAAATACAAGTGGGATATGGAGTATTTACTTTGATGTATCAAGGAATAAAATTGGATCAGGGGCTAGAGTGGTGTTGGTTTCTTGTGCACTAGAAAGGTACTACTTCTTATTTAAACTCCAATTTAGTTGTGCTAATAACATTGTAGAGTATGAGGCATTGATTCAAGGTCTCCTATTTGATTAAAAAAGAGGAATTCAATCCTTAAGTGTATATGAAGATAGTAAGATGATTGTATATCAAATGAGAAATCAGAATTGTCAACAAGAATGGTTTGATCAAGTCTTATAAACATGGAGTATGGGATTTTCTTGAAGGTTTCAATGTATTTAATATTCAAAACATCCCTAGGAAAGAGAATAGACATGATGATAGAATTACAATAGTGGTTACATCTTATGACGTACCAAGGAGCCTTGAAGATGAGAAGAAGTAGCAGATCAAAGTGATGGCTAGGCTTGCTATCCTTGATAATAATGTTAATTTTAAAATGTTTGAATCTGATGCATAGATTATGATTTTCTTGCAAAATGAAGAATAGGTATCAAATAGAAATTAGTCAAGATTACATGATTAGTGTGAGGATTAGATCATTAATCTCAGTTCCAACAAGTTTCCTCAGGGTTTGATTACCTTAGAGATTTCTTTTACTCTTAATAATCAAGCAAGAGATAGAGGCATTACCCTTGCTACAAATAAGGATGATCACATGCTATTCATGGTTGTTGATGGAAGAAACCTAAACTTAGGAAAGGTATGTACTAAAATTGAACAAGAAAATTTTGTTCATCTATGTCAAGAATTTAGTGATCTATTTGCATAGAAACATGATGACCTATTGGGTTTTGACCCAAGTCTATTTCAAGATACCAAATATTTAAAGGATAATGCCAAAATAATAAGACAAAAACAAAGGCCAATGAATCCCAAAATTGAACCATTAATGAAGAAGGAGCTATCTAAGTTGATTGAGGCTAATATTATCTTTCCTATGAAGAACTTGTCATGGGTAGTAAACCTTGTCCCTATTAGGAAGAAGAGTGGAGAAATTAGATTATGTGTAAGCTTTGGGGACCTTAACCAAACTTCCCTTAAGGATCATCATCCTCTTCTTTCCATGGAAAAAATTCTATCCAAGGTGAGTGGTTCAGAAAGATTCTCATTCCTAGATGGATTTTTAGGCTATAATCAAGTATTAGTTAAGGAAGTTGATAGATAAAAGACTACATTTACCATAAAGTGGGGCACCTATGCTTACAATAAGATGCCATTTGGGCTAAAAAATGAAAGTGCCACTTTCGAAAAGGAAATGTAGATAGTCTTCAAGAATATGATAGCATTTTGTTTTATTGGTCTATCTTAATGACATTACATTATACTCAAAGAATGCAATAGATCATTTTGGCCATCTAAGAAAGGTTTTTATTAGATATAGAGAATATGATGTGTCACTAAATCCAAGTAAGTGTGTCTTTACCACCAATGAAGGGAAATTACTGGGACATATTGTGTCTAAAGATGGTTTGACCATTGACCCAAAGAGGACAAAAGCTATTCTTTCTCTCTCTCTTCCCAACCACAAGAAAATTCTACAAAATTTTCTTGGTAGAATAAATTTTGTGAGGAGATTCATTCCTAATTTAGCTATCATGGTGAAACCTCTTACAACTATGATCAAGAATAATATGGTCTTTATATGGACTAAGGAAAGGAAAGCACATTTAGAAGAAATCAAAGTAGCCATAGCCTTAGCTCTCTACTCTCATCAATCTAAATTTTCAGAGAGATTTCATTCTTTACACCTTAGGAGTTGAGTTAAGTATTTCTACTATTTTGAATAAATTGGTTGATAAGAATGAAACTATATTTTTATGGAGAAACAAGTCCTTGTACTCATAATATCTTTGAAGAAATTCATACATCTTCTATTACAAAATAAGATCAATTTATTGGTCCCTCATGCAAGTGTGAAGGATTTTAGAAAGGATATCAATATGAAAAGAGCAGGTTGGATTAATAAAGTGATGGAGTATGATGTGGACATCTAGATCACCAAGTTGGTAAAAGGGAAAGGAATGTAAGACAGTCTCATCTCAAGAATTAGATGAAGAAGTTGCCTTGGTATTGATAGAACAAAAATAAGTAAAAGATGATAATCCAAGGAGTTGGATAAATGACATGCTGAATTTCTTATCGGGAAATGGATATCCTTAGGGATTAGATACAACTAAAAGAAGACAATTCATATTGTAATCAATTCCTTATGCCATAGTGGATGACATTCTTTTTAGGAAGCACTTCAATGGATCTTCACTAAGATGTATTGATGCAAATCAAGTAAAGAGAACAATTGAAGGGCTTCATGATGGTTTTGATGGTGGTCACTTTTTAGCAAGAACCACTACCATGAAGATAATGAGAGTAGGTTATTACTTTCTATCCTTGTTCCATGAATTCCATAGGAATGTTAGGAAGTGTCTAAAATGTACCTTCTTTTTAGGTAAGAAAAGATTTGCAACCTTCAATTTCATCCCGTTCAAGTGGATCAGCCCTTTGCTCAATAAGGATTAGATTTCATAGGCCCTATTAACCCTCCTTCTAACTCTAGCCATAAATGTATTCTAGCTACAAAAAATTATTTTACCAAGTGCACAGAGGCAATCACATTAAAGAATGCTACTAAAAATTCAGTTGTTGAGTTCTTAAATGGAGTCATCACAAGGTTTGGTACTCCTACTATCATTTTAGATAATGCAATATCATTTATAGGAGCTCAAATATGTGCATGGGTAGTATATCATGGTATTTATTTGAGTACATCTTCTAATTACTATCCTTAAGGTAATGGGTTAGCTGAATCATCCAATAAAAATTTAATGAGAATAATGGAAAGAACCATATAGGATAATCAGAGGTGTTGGCATCAAAATTTTTAAACAACCCTTCAGGTTGATAGAATAACACCTAAGAGGGCCATTGTAAACTTCCCTTTCATGCAATTTTATGGAAGGGAAGAAAGGCTTCCTATCTCATTGGAGTTCCCTTCCCTAGAATTAGCTCATCAATTGGAGTTGATTGTAGATGACACTATGATAGTGAGGATAGTAGAATTGATGGAGTTAAAAGAGAAGAGAAATCAAGATATGCAGGTCTTGAAAATACATTAGCAATAGATGAAAAGATCCTTTGACAAGAAGGCTAAGGTCAAGAATTTCAAGGAGGGTGATCTTGTGCTGAAATGGGATGCAAAAAAGGAAAAACTAGGGAAACATTCAAAATTTGACGCAATATGGAGTGGTCCTTATGTGATAGTCAATTGCAAGAAGTCAAATGTTTTCCAATTAAGTAGGCCTAATGGTGGAATTTTGCCTATTCCAGTCAATGGAATAAATCTTAAATCTTGCTTTTGATGAGGGTAAATTTTTCATGTATATAGTTAGGGTAATTTTATTTTAGTTCTTTTCCTATTTTTTAAGAAGTTCGTGGTGCACACGGTCTTGTTCCTCTAGAATGACAATTTTGAAGAAGTTTGGCATAGAAGACAAAGACAAAATTTCTTGAGTTTTTATAGTTTTAGGGGGTCATAGTTATTTAGTGTTATAATTTGGTAGAGTGAATCTTTATATTTACAACTCCATAGCCCAATAGATACTTAAGGTCAGTTGTCATATGCATAGCAGGCTTGCATCCTCTTCGAGTTGCTAAAATTGATAGTCATTTTTCCCCTACCACCAAAATTAGGATTTTCTATCAAACATGCTCAATGATCACATTTATTTGACTATTGAAATGGACCAATGATGTCATAAAAATACATTTAGACCTTAAGATATATTTTATTTCCTAAGTCTTCAAGTGATCATATGTTATAATATCCTAGTGGGCCTGCATCTTCTCATCCATTTGATCTTCCAAGATCGATGAATGTCACTTTGTCATTATCAAAAGTTGAATGACCAAAAGTCATAATGAAATAGTGATGATTTGAAATGAATCTAGTTGGGGCCTTTTTCTCTTTGGTCAAGTGTAGTAATCAATGAAGCTAATGTGGACCATCAATATAAGGTAGATCTATGACTGTTGCTATGTCTCTTTGTAGAAGAGAAAGGACTTTATTTTATGTGACATAATGATAGTATTCCATGTATCTTGGGTGGGCCTTCCTTGCCTATGGCTGATGGAGTTGTCAAACAAGGTAAATTTGGCAAGGTTTCATTTGTGCATTACATTATGGGCCAATTTTTGTAATGTACCTTACCCACCATCAAATCTAGGATAATAAATGATTGTCACTATGTCACTATGCTTAAATATACTTTTTTTTCCATAGAAAGATAGCGATAGTGTAATGCATGGACATGTGGGTCCTATTTCCTTGTGGGTTATAGGAAAGGTGGAATAGGTGTTATATGAGTTGGTGTAAGGAAATGTGTCCATTGGACAAGGTTTTGACAAGGACTAAAAAATCTTCAAAACCATAAAATGGAATAAAGATTGAGTGTTGTTGTTATTTCACTAACCAAATATGCAAGGTCATTATCCATAGCATCATAATGACAGACAAACACATGTTTCAGTGGGCTCGGTTAGAATGTAAAGAGTCATAGTTAAGTTCACAATTTCATGGGAAAAACAATAATTAAGTTTAAAAGGTGGTGAGGTTAAAGGGATAAGGTGGTCAACCTATGAGGAATTCGTAAGGTAGTGAAAGGAAATAATATCATTGGTCTACATGGCTCATCCTGGCTACTGGATCCAGTTGGTTGCTGATTCTTGATGATTTGTCAAGCCAAAGATGGGGGAAGTAGTTTTCTTCTATGCAATCCAATCTCCATGATCAATCCCAACCACTCTTGAATGAGAATTGTGCTAGAAAGATGTGAAGGGCATTTCCTTCACTACCTAGTTATCCATCTACCCAGCTAGAATGCTAATGACACTATTTCATGTCACTTTTAGGCTTTCTTATAGTTAGAGTTTTGATGATTTTCTCACCTCTAAGGGTATACCAAATTAAATCTATCATCTAGATTGCATCCAATCACCCTCTAATAGTCTTAAATGCATTGATGAATTCATTAAGAAATCTAGAGGTTATGCCTAAACTATAAAGGCACATTTCCAAACCCTTCTTAGGATCAATTCTTCTCTATTTCTTTGGTACTGCTTTGGCATGCACATTGTAAAATTCCCTTTACCTTTGAACTATTGGAAATATGGTCAGTTAGATATTTTTTTGGTTGTCATTTATGGCAACATATACTTAGCATTTCATTTATGCATTCAGAGACAAAAAATTGTCTAAGTATTAAACAATTTATAGTAGAACAATGAAAAAATCTTAATGGTATAGATGTTGCATAGAGATTTAGATCATGTACAATTGAGGAAAGGTCTATGACATTGTCAAGATGACATGGACCAATGCACATGCATTTATGGTTAGTAAAAATCATGTTATTATAAGTTTAACTGTGTTGGTATTTAATAGTGTAGAATAGAGCATAACAGTAAATAGAGTTGCATTTTGATTACAAAATAATTAATAAGTTATGTTGAGATGACTATATAGATATTATTCCATAATTTATTTTATATTATGTCAAGCATGTGAAGACATGAAGGTTGACAATGCAGAGTTTTGACAATGTGCAAGGTATAAGTAAAGATCTTATCTTGCACATATAATGGGGATGTTGCATGTTTAGATGTAACATGAAAACTATTGTGAGAACTATCTTTGAGATTTATGTGATGTGAAATCTGATGTAAGATCAATGGAAGTGTACGTTACATCAATAAAGAAAAGTATTGTATGTATACTTATCTTCTAAAGGAACTAAATTGTATAATTGCATCTTAGTACAGTGGGCTCTTCTTGCATACATTGTAATTGATCTACTAATTCCTAATAGGGTTGAGGTTTCTAACAAGAACTAGCCCTCTAAAAAGGACTTGAGACACTATATGTACTTCATAGACTCCTAATAGGGTCAATATCCTTAACAAGATCCTTTTTTTTAGTGAATCATTTAGTGGGTATCATCCCCACTAAGGTTTTCCCTTGGACAAGGTTTCCCTAGCTAACAAATAATGGTGTTATGAGTTCTCTATGTGCATGGTTATATTTATTGTTCAACATTGTTGGTTTTTTTTCATATGCAAGTTATAAAGTAATTGACAATATTCAATTGTGGGTAAAAATTTGTAATATACTAATTCACCCCCCACCCCCCTCAGTATTAACTATTTCTAACATTTGGTATCACAACCTAGTTACTTTGAAGAGGCTTTATAGCTTAATTAAGATCCCAATGAATATGGAATAGTTGAAGAAGAATCTTAAAGAAGCTCTTGAATAGATTGACCTTCTTATTGAAGAAATAGATAACTTGAAAGATATATACAAAGATAAAAAGGTTTACATTGGCAAACTAAAAGATGAGGTTGATGAACTTAAATTTAGCAAGGAACCATTTGTGTAGACTAGCGCCAATGGTGATACAAAAAGTCTCAAGAAGGAGAATGAGATCTTGAAACATGAGTTGAAAATTGTTAAGCTAAAGTTGAGTCTTAAGGGTAATGGCAATAAGAATGAACCTGATCTAAAATCTTAAAATGCAAATGTTAGATCCTAGTTGAGTCAAGTGACATCTAAATTAGATTCTATTAAGATAAAGTATGCTAACTTGGAAAAAGAAAACATCATTGTGAAAGGACAACTAACACAAGGAAAACAATAGTTAGAGAAACTTTATACAAATTCTGAGAAAATTGATGAGCACATATTTCATCAAAGACCTTCTTATGATAAGATAGGACTTGGATATCTTCTTGGAGAGAAGTCAAAAAAGAAATATGAGAGTAGGAAAAAACCAAATCCTATAATAGAAAATCCTAAAGAAAATTTTAAAAGGTCTAATGAAGTTGGGAGGATTGAACCGATGGAGAAATCTATTAAACCTAGAATAATAGAGCAAGTTGAAGAACTTAAGTATGATTATTCATCCAAAGAAATAAGACATGAATTCAAAGGTAGATGCTATACATGTAATGAAGGTGGAGACATGAAGAGAGATTGCATAGGTAAATCTTTCAAACCTATTACTAATTTCTATTGTTCTAATTGTCATGGTTATGGACATAAGGCAGGAGAATATAAGAAACCTAAGTTTTTTGATAATAATGAGAATAGTAGAATGTTTAGGAATACTAACGCTACATGTAATAGAAGAAGAAGATCTCAAAGAAGATCTGATGATGGAGAAATTCCTAATGGTGAAATAAAGAAGTTTGTTTGTCACAAATGTAACAACCCTAGACATATTGTAAGAAATTGCAGAGCATCTGTAAGAAAGAATGGAAGCAATCAGAGGAACAATGCACCTATATGTCAATTATGCAATAAATTTGGTTAAACAACAAGATTATTTAGAATGGATAGAAGGAACTTCAATAGAAACCCTTGTCACAGAAGGAACAATAACATGAATGATAGGAGGAATGAAAATGGAAGCAACAATAGTGAAAAGGAAGTAGTCAAAGAACATATTGAGGAATTCAAAGACACATTTGTGAAGGATAGTAATCCTAAGAGTTTAAATAAATTATTGGAAGAGACATTATTTGATGCATCTGATGGGAAGATGATGTCATAGATTGTTTGTGACTCAACCTATTAGGCCACTACAATAGTAGTAGAGCATCAATGGACACCATTGATGTTAGATAGTGAGTTAGAGATTGTGTAGTTAATAGAAGGTAGAAGACATAAAGAGGAAGTTATAGTTTAGTACACAAATCTTAATTTTATTGTAGTTAGCAAGAATTGCAAGATCAAGGTCCCTAATAAATAGGGATAGTATTTTGAGTTTTTTGTAGATATGCATTTAATGTGTAGTCTATTTTGAAATGATTTAAGCAAATTACGAACAATATTCTATGTACCATTTGTTCATGTGAAGTGTGTTGAGTGAATTTAAGAGTGATTTAATAGAAATTGAAGTGAGAAGTAAGTTTATGAATCCAAAAACTTGTAAAAACCCTAAAAGTGTAAAATTGAGGTATTTTATGGAGTATTCAATCTAGTATCTTGAACTATTTTATACTTTCAATAGAATGACAAGTCAAAGAGTGTATAATGTTAGTGATGGACCAAGATATGAGTTCAAGAAACACCCATTTTTTTCATTATTAGATGATCTTGTAGGAACATTTTTACAAGTTCTAGAAAATGTGTTATATGTGGAGGACATAAGGAATTACATACATTGTAAAATTGAGAGCATAGGTGATGAGGAAATTTACAGATATCTAGGTAAAATGTGCAACAGTGACTTAACCTTGAAGTTTGAGTATGCACACATTGAAGAACTAAATTTGGTTAAGTATATGTTCTACATGGAATTTGATAATCATGAGAGGACATGAATCATTTTAAGAAGAATACATGATGATATGTTCTAGTTGGGTGATGCACAGATTATCATTGACAATGACCTAATCCACAAGGCCACATGATTTAGCAATGAAGGTTGTAATCTTATTATTGATAATAGTGTTAGGAAATTAGTGGGGACAAACTTGAAAACCAAATTTTATGGAAGAAATATTAGAGTCAATCTTATTTAGGATAAAAGAGTTAAGTTGTTAGCTAAAATTTTGGTCTACAAATTTAACCATGGATCAAGGGTTAACTTTGTACGAGAAAGATTTCTTCATAAAGCATATGTGATGGCCGTTGAAAGGAGGAAAGTGAATTTATGTGAGGTTATTAGATTGCAACTATTGGATAACATTGCAAAGATAAAGACCAAGAGCAAAACATTTAGATTTGAGTCCCTATTAACTCATTTGTTTTTTTATGCTACAAGGGATTTTCTAGGCATAATAAATTAGGATTGCAGTGAGTGCACAATGAAGATGATAACTCAATGCTATAGTTCCAAACCTAATAATTTCAAAGACATTAACATTGATAGAATGATGAATTTTTTTAGTCTGAGATGAAAATGAGGTATAGGATACCTCCCTCTATGGTGGAGAAATACAAAGATTATTTGTCCTTCATGGTGGAAATTGATAACACCTGCATGGAAGCAAAAATACCTAGACTAAAGTTCATTGAGCCTATGGGCTATGAGATGAGTGCAAATTATACTTGAGTCTGAGCAAGACATAGAATACCCTAGATGGGGTACATATGATGAAAGATTGAGAATAGTGGAATATGAACTCCACAACAAAGAAAGCAAGAAGAAAGTAGAGAAAGAAATCAATTCCATCCTTAAGGAATCTGGCATGACCATACATGAATTCAATTAGATAAAGGGAATTACATTGGAGATGAAGGCCAATAAGTAGACAAAATTGTTGGTAGCAACACATACTATAGTGGTAGAACTATGTGTGCAAAATCCTATTGTACCATATGTAATAGTTTCACAAATACAACTAGTAAGAGCAATCTTTGAATAAGAAGAGATCAAATAGAGGTGGAAGCACCTAATCCATAGAGGAAGTCAAGGAGACTAGTGAAGGTGAAGACAAAATCTACACCTCAAACAAAGAGAAGAGTCAAACAAACCTGTAGCAAACTTAGAAAGAGATGACACTAAAGATGAACCTATTGAGAAGGATGCACAACAAGCTAAGACAAATATAGCGAAGAAGGCATGGAAACCTAAGGTAGATAATATGGACATGTAGATTATTAATAATGATAATTTTGTACAATTAAATAAGTTTTATAGTATGCATGGTAGTATGGATAGAAGGTAATTAGAAATATGATTTTGAGGAATAAGACATGGGATAGCACTCAGAATAAAATTCTTGAAGACCTATACAATAGGCTGATCAATAGGATGAGAAGAGTTGTAGAATAATATTTGAATATGAGGATCACATCCAAGAAAATTTAATGTGATGTTAGATCAAAAGAAGAATCTTACAAGATTTTGAAGAGTATTGAACCCTTGTTGGGGAAAAAAAGAAAATCAATTATTTTGATGGGATTCAATTATGAAGAGGTTAGGCAAGAAAAAAATGAGGTAATAGTAAAATATGTGTCCACTACCTAAGGAAAGTGCACAAGACAAAGATGACAATCTAGTGTATGTGGAAGTTCATACACCTTCTAGGGCAGATGAAGAAGTAGAGGAGACACAACAAGAATTATCCCCACCTCATATTGTTATGGGTACTGAATCCATTTAAGTGGATAGTACATGCATAAATATGGACATCAAGGAGAACCCATTTGTAGAGTATGGAAATTTTTTTTTGGGAAATATCAGTAATATCATTGATTACTCTAGTTCTTATGATGAGGTAGAAGAGAAGAGGATGAGGGAAGAACAAGAAAAAAGTGAATAAGAAGTAGAAGAAAAGAAAAGAAACGAAGAAGAAGAAGAAGAAAAGAAGAGAGGATGAGGAAAAGAAAAAGAAAAAGAAAATGCAAAGTGAGAAGAAGAGGAAAGGAAGAAGAAAGAAGAAGAGGTAAAGAAGAGAAATGAAGAGGAGAAAAAGATGAAATTAGAAGAGGAGAAAAAGAAGAAGGAAGAAGAGGAAAAGGTGAAGAAATAAGAAGAGGAAAAGAGAAAGAAAGAAGAAGAGGAAAAGAAAAAGAGATAAGAAGAAGAAAGTAAGAGAAACGTAGAAGAAGAAAGGAAAAAGAAAGAAGAAGATGCAAAGAAAGAAGTTGAGGATAAAAAGAGTGTAGAGGACCAAAAGATAAAAGCTACTATACTTTTAGTAGTACTAGTAGTAGGAACATCGACAACAACATCTATACCATCTAATGATGAATATCAAAAGGAAATAATGGGCACCTTGAGCAATTTATTCAAGAAGAATAAGAATGTTAAGTCTTTAGAGAAGACTCTTGCTGAAGTCTAGGAGCACATGTAGAAGACAATTTCCACAACTATTGCAAATCTAGACTTGTAGATTAAGGCAAAAGAATCATTAAAAAGCTTTGATGGGGAATTTAGAACATTGGCTGAAGTAGCAACAATGCATCCAAAAAATAATCATGATGCAACCTTATTTAATACAGTGTGCACTAATGTGCACAATGATTTGAAGGAACTTGATGGAAACATCAAGGAACTTAGGAAATGTGTGACTGAAGGTAAGAAGTTGTATGGACAATGTGCAATGTCCTACACTTATCTAATTTTGATGCAAAGATCAAAGGCCATATGAGTGAGCTTAAAATACTTACTATAAGATTGAAGAAACCAAAGATTAGGATTGAAGATTCTGAGAGTGAGATTAAGAAGATTCATAATGCTATTAGAGGCATTAAATTTGATAAAGAAAATGTAACCAGGAGATCCTCTATTCTTAGAGAATATTTGACACCCAAGATTGTAATTTTGCAGAAGCAATTAGAAGAATTTCTTTCAGCAAAGAATTCCTATGATAAATTTGCCTATACTGAATTGAGGGTAGTTGAAGTGGCATCCTATGCACTTTATGCACTCATCAACACATCAAATATAATCAAAGGTAAATGGAAGAAGGACCTTGATAGACTAAATATTGATTTTCTAGATTGCATATCTAGAATGAAAAGTTGAGTAGCAATAGGTAGCAAGTTTTGTGGTGAAGTTTTTGACACCCTTGTCATTGATGTCAAAGGGGGAGTATTGTAATAGGAAAATTGTATAGATGTAAATGTATATGTAAGGGGGAATCTTATGTATGTGTCAATGCAAAGGAGTGATAAGGAATGCAATGATCTATCAAAACATGAATAAAATTATTATATTTTGAAGGTAATTTTCTATGTGGTTATTTTATTTGTTTTTGTTATGTATGACATCATTTTGGGGCTTAGCCAATTTTTCCAAATGTTTCCATCAATTCCAAAGAGGGAGATTTTTGGCAATATGTATAGTCAGATGTCTTGTTGGTTATCATTTATGGAAACATATACTCAACATTTCATTTATGCATTTAGAGATAGAAAATTATCTAAGTATTAGACAGTTTGTAGTAGAATAATGAACATATCTTAATGATATAGACATTGCACGTAGAGTTAGCTTATGCATAGTTGAGAGAAGGTATATGATATTGTCATGATGACACGTACCAGTGTGGATGCATCTACAGTCAGTACAGTACAAGTTATAATAAGTTTAATTGTGTTAGTATTTAATAGTGCAAATCATAGTAGAAAAGTAAAAAAAGTTGCAGGACATTAGGAATTATTTTGGTTACTAAATAATTATTAAGTTATGTTGAGCCAACTATATGGATATTATTCCATAAGTTATTTTATCAAGTGTGTGAAGACATGAAGGTTGATAGTTCAAAGTTTTGAAAATGTTCAAAGTATAAGTAAAGATCTCATCCTGCACAGATAATGGGGAAGTTGCATGGTTAGATGTAACATGAAAACTATTTGTGAGCCTTACGTGATGCAAAATCTGATGTAATAGTAGAGGAAGTGTGAGTTATAGAAAAAAAGTAAAGTATTGTATGTATACTTATCTTGTAAAGGAACTGAATTATATAATTGTATGTTAGGGCATTGGGCTCCTCTTGTATACATTGTAACTAATCTGCCAACTCCTAATAGGGTTGTAGCAAGTCCTAACATGTTTGAGGCTTCTAATAATGCCTAGTCTTCTAACAAGGACTCAAGACACTATATGTACATCATAGACTCCTAATAGGGTCAATATCCTTAACATGATCCTTTTGTTTAGTGAATCATCTAGTGGGTATCATCCACACTAGGGTTTCTCTTGGCCAGTCTTTTCCTAGTTAAAAAATAATGGTGTTATTAGTTATCTATGTGCACAGTTATATTTACTATTCAACATTGTTGGGTTACTTTCATATGCAAGTTATAAAGAAATTAGCAATATTCAGTTGTGGGAATTTTTTTGTAATATATTAATTCACCACACACCCACCCCCCCCTCCCCCCCTCTCAGTATTATCTATTTCTAACATTAACTACATGACATTCTACCTTTTTTTTTACTCATTGATGTACTATGTGGGATTCATTTGCCTCTCATCAATGTATTACTATTGTCTATCATATGTATGATTGTATCTCCTTTTGGCCTATGAATGTTACGTAGTGAAATTCTTCTTCCTTGTGCCATTCATCTAGTTATCAAGTCTACATGTGATTTTTAGATTAAACAAGTTTGAATCTATATACTTTGGTGTCATGATAGCTAATTGTGCATGTATGGGAAGAGATAGGGTTGAACACTCTATTTTGGTGCATCATCTCTTAAGGATAGATAAGGTTAGTGTTCTATGCATGCCTTCTTCACTTTTTCCCCTCTAAGTGTAGTTTAGGTACACCCTGATAGTAGAGGAATCCAACCTTCTCTAAAGACTCAACCTCATTGTTCAAGTCCCACAACTTGGAGATTGCTTCCATGTTTCACAAGGATTGCTTTAGCTAAAAACTTTAGGCAAGGGTGCAAAATTTTGTGGCAACAGTTTCCTTTGTGAAATCTTTGGTGAGGGCATTACTAACTAAATCATTAGAGTTATTTTCTTGGATGGTGGCATCAATCTTTTCAAGATCTTCCATATGACTTCATAATCTTCTTTAGGTCCACCAAGAGACTAAATTTCTACAACAATTTCTGATATTCTACTAGCATAATTTCTCATAGATTCATCTTCCATTATCTTAGCATATTGAAATGCACATATCCAATTTTGTAATCTCATTCTTTTTGCATGATCATCAGCTTCAAAAGTAACTTCTAATGCTTTACAAATTTCATAAGATGTTTGAGGTGATCTACCTAATTGTATTCATGCTTTGGAATAGCTGACAATAGGGCTTCTATAGCTATAATGTTACACATGAACATGTCTCTTTCTCCCTCACTGCATTCTTCAAGCTTTCCTTCATCCACAATTGTCTTGTTATTTTTTTGCAAAAGCTAATAACTTGGACCCACTCATAATAGATGATTCTTTATCTTTTCCTTCCAACTATCATAGTTGGGCCCATTGAATCTTGGACTATCCTTCCTAAATAAATTTTCCATCAATCTCTCAAAGTTGTTAAGCTTATTCTTCAAGGACTTAATGCTCTGAAACCAATTGTTAGAAAATATAGTCCATTGGTATGACTCTGGGGGTGGCGAGGGGGGGTGTGAATCAGTTATCTAACTATTATCATAAATGTCAACCTTAAACAAACTTAACCATATGAGTAATATAAACTAAAACCACAACAAGATACTCATAGACAATTAACACCGGATATGATAACTAGGGGAACCATTGATTAGAGGCAGAACCCTAGTGGGGATGGTACCCACAAAATGATGTACTAATATGAATATTCCTTATTAGAGGATAGACATTATTAGGATTTTATTACAACATTTAGTACATATGAGTCCCTATTACAATAATTTGAATCCCTATTAGGAGATTCAAACTCTATTAGGTGTTGTGGGAGATAGCTGGATCCATTGCCTAAATAGCTTCAAGGTTAAGACCAATGAACCCACTGTCCAAATGATCTTTGTATTATTTGTAGCAAAATAATATAACTGAAATGTACTTCCTTTCTCTATCTCTATCCTATCAAATGGACTTTTTCTCTTGAGATCTTTTAACTAGATCTCATAATTTGTATTTAATAATCCCTTGCATTGCTTACTCACATTTAGTAAGCATTCTTCTCCTTTTCAAATGTCACACTTCATAATGATCACACTTGATATGATATCTTCATAATAATTCCTTAAGTCACCCTTGTGGCTCTCCCAATTAATTAAAATTAGATAATTATTTAAATTACAATTAAAATAGCATTGTCATCTCATAGCATATACAAAAATTCACATGTGTGATACTAGGGCTTGTACACCTGCTGATGTCACCACACAACTATGTTCTATCAGTGTGTGACTACACACTTCTTCATTACATCTCTGATAAAAGATAGAAATCAAACATCAAAACATTATTCTCTAGAACTCTATTTTTTGACTACTCTTAGTAAATTAGGTTCAACTATCATACATCATCAACCTAGATCCTACACACTTAACCACGTCATCAAGACATAGTCTAGAACATGTCCTTAATTGCACATCACTAGACAATAAAACCATTGTCTATACCAGTAAGATCTCTAACTAGTTTTCGCTCAGTCCTCACAAAAACTATGGTATGTTGAGATCAATGACAAACATAGTCATGAATGCAACATGTCAATACACTACAATGCTTAGGATACTCTCCCAATGTAGTATCATCATGATTCATGCTAATAGATGGTTGTGTGAATGGTTAATTGGGCAAGTTGCAAAAAATTAGGGTGTCAGTTACAAGTAGTTTCATTAATTTGATAAGGTAATCAACTTTGAAAGTGGGATGATCAATATTGAAATGTCCATCTTTATGATAGATGTCTCTATTTAAGAATAGAAAATTACCTGAAATGACAAGAGAGAAATTATTAGATGCATGGAAAGTCAAGAGAACATTTACCTATAATAATTTTGAAGGACAATAATATAATAAAAATATAATTTGGTGGATAAAGCCATGAGCTATGTGGCTCCACATTGTGGCTATTCCACTATCTAGTAGTGGAGACTCTTCATGTTCAACAGGAAGATCTCAAAATTAAAAAAGATAACTATCAAAAATCACTAACAAATATATATTATAATATATAATTCTAGTATTATTGATTATGTTAAACAAAATGTTCAATAAAACAAGTATGAAGTAACATAAATGGATCATCTACTCGATCCTATTATGACTTAATGTGAATGCATCTAATCATTACCTAGATGATGTTATGCACAAGATCTTTACTCAATCATGAAGAGATAATATAATCTATAAGTACAGATTTATACATACTTAGTTTGGTATGAATAGTTTTGATTAAATGCAAGGATAATTTTTGGTGTTAATTCAAGAAATGAATCATTAATTGAATTTAGCATAGGTACTATGCAAGTGTGTATTATGCATGTAAATCAGTTCACATAGTGAACTGATACACATACATACATGCACATATGCATATAGTCATCAAAATCACTAATTATTGAATCTAACCAAAGCTATTATATATGAAAAAGAGATATATTTTAGAAGGAAAAAAATAAAATTTACATAGGTACCTCTTCTCCCCTCGAAGAAAATTGTAGAGCAAGGACACAAAGATCACAATGGTATGACACTATAATGAAATGCAATGATCAATAGGGAAATACAACAAAATCTTAGACCTCTACTGAGCTCCACCAACATTCAGAGCTCTCCACCCTCACACATTGATCTCCACAATAAATCAAAACAAATGGGGAACAATTAATGTTTTGTTTTGTTTCTTTGTTTGTTTATAATCCATAATCCACAATCAACAAGATCTCTCTGTATATATATATATATATACACACACATACATAGACACACATAAATGTGTTTGTATGTATGTTTGTATAAATACGCACACACACACACACACACACACATGCATATAAATATGTCTATATTTGTATATACATATGTATATGTATACATACATATACATAGAAATGTACATAGATACATATACATACATCTACATACATACATATATACATGTATACACATATACATACATACATGAAATAAATGAATGCACTTTCTAAGAGTGTACAATTATTCAACAAAATTAATGTTTTATAAGAAAATGTAGCTGAAGAACTATTAGCTCATAATCAAGAACATGGTATTGAAATTGTATAGATAGTTCTTGACATGAGAGGTCCACAAGTGAGGGTGTTGACCAATCTTGAAAACTTGAATGTTAAAATGAAAGCTATTGATGATCAAACACCTATGCTAGAGTTAAAACAAAATGTGAAGTTGATTTTAAATAAGGTAGCAATAGTTATTTAGATGCTTAATAATCAAAATTTAATGCACAAGAGTGAAGGAGAAGGAGCAAATTTAGAAAGAGATTGCATGCCAGAAACAATAGCTTGACAACATAGAGGATATTATGGAAGCCATTGGATAGGATCCAAGAAATTCTTGTAGTAGGTACCATAATCACTTGAAAGTGTCTTTAAGAATTTATAGTCCAAATATCAAATGCTTATAAGAGTGTTTGAAGTATTGGCAAAGTCTCCTTGTGATTATCACAAGTATCAAATGCTTATGAGAGTGTTTCAAGGTTGGGAACCACTAGAACATCCTTTGCATGGTTTATAGGTAATGTCATTGTGGCAAAGGCTTCTGAATGAGCCTTGTGATTATGGTATTTACATAGAAGAAGAACTTTCTTCTTCAACTCCTTGCGCTCAACTCTTTACTGAAGTTATTCTTCAATTCCTTGCATATGCAATTTTATCAGCTTGGAAAATTATATTTGATCCTGCTAGCTAGGAACAACTGATTTTTCATCTTATTGTGTTAGTGTAAACAATTAGTTACTGTTACACTTTACTTAACTTTACTTAGGTTAAATGAATTATTTTATTATTTATCATCTAGACACCTAGGATTATGCATACTCGTATGAGTTTTCTTGTTGATAACATAGGAGTTAGCAACTCATTTTAGCACATGGTGTCTACAACATGGAAGTTTATGTATTAAATTGAGTTGTCCTATAGAAAACATAGTTGTTAACACTCTAATTAAGCACATGTTGTCTAAAACATCTCTTTATGTCATACACATATGTAAGTTTATCCTCTCATCATCACACAAAATCATGTGCTTAATGGAGGATAATCCACTCTTGATGGACATGTTATTAGTTGTAAGGCTTATCATTTTGCTAAATCCTAGTCATTCTAGAGGACTTTATATACAATCACTTCTAGTGTACTTATATATCCATTCATTCTCATATTTTTATTATGATTAGAAATCATTTGGTCCATATTGTGTTGATCTTGGTTGCATTTTTCCCTAAGGAAAATTCTTAAATGGTATCAAAGCTAAGGGAGCATCATTCAAAAGCCATTGGAGACCATTTTTGCTTCACCTCATAGAAGACCTTGATTTAGATCCAAAGAATCTATAGCTATTGGGAGTTTCTAAAGCCAAAGGGGACCTCACCATTGTGTTTAAAGTGTTGATTCGATGAATTTTGACTACAAATTTTCTTACCCTAGGCCATAGTCAAATTTGAGGCAAATTTTTTTTGCAAACTAGCACTTGAAGGCCTAATTTGTGGAATTGGTATGATCATTTTAAATTTTTACATCTGATTTTTAGATATAAATTTTTTATTTTTTTCTATCTTTGCAATTTTTGGATTTATGTCTCACATTTTTTGGATCTGCATTTTTCAATTTTTTTTGGCCATCAAGCTTATAAAGAGCATTTATTGCAGGCAACTAGGTGGTAAATTTCTAGTGTTCACAGTTAGAATATTTCATATTCCACACATTCATCATAACTGACAAACCATACTAGCTTTCATCTCCCAACATTTTGGTGATGACATCAACATTCACAGTGGACTTCAACAACAACCAACCACTTTATGCTTTTGTTTGATAATTGGCAAGTTTGAAATTTTAAACACCTCCAAACCTTTACTTCCATTCATGTGGGACTAAAGTCCCACATAGCACCCACCAACTTCCCTCCCACTAGTGTCAACTTTTCTATAGGTGTAATGCCCCACCAAGGGATCCAAAGAATTAACCCATAATTTCACTAAGTTTGGTAGCATTTTTTTCTTTTACACATGAAAGTAAATACCACATATAACTTATACACAATAACAAAAGCAATAGCAATGTCCATCTAAAAGTAAACATAGCATACATAACAGATTACATTATTTAAGGATCCCTTAACGTTGAATTAAATCTAAATCAACTAACATTATTGAATCCATCTAATATAACAATCACATGAAATAATAATGATAAGTCCAATGTTTATACATTACATTTCAAATGCTCAATCATCCACTGTACATGTCATAGGGTATAAAAAGCTTAAAATAATATACATATGTGAAATATGGTACATCATCCTATTCTAATCCATGATACATCATCATAGAAGATATATACATCCATCATAAAGATCAAACATAATAAACTAAGTGCACGATTCCTCCCAACCATAAATATCATCATTAGACCATCGGCCCTAGCCATCCCTCCGTGCATAACATTCCAAATCACCAAAGAGATCATCAATATTAACATAGTAGGAATGTCACTCCTAACATATACTATATCATATGTAGAAAGTAATCTGACATGTAAAAATAAGTATAAGATAACATCATCTAACATATGCTAATCATCAATGAAAGGATACATATCCACCATCATGAAGGATGCATCAGCCACGATGTCTCAATGAATCTCAAATGATAAGAGTGGAAAAGAACTACCACCTGACCACATGGTACCTAAGTGGTCCACTCCCACCATGCTGAGGAGATAATCTCAAGTCCCAAACAGGCTATCCAAAACACATAACATAAATCTCTATAAGTCTTAGAATCCTAAAAGTAAACTAACTCAAAGGTTCCAATCACAAAACTGACATCTAATTCCCAAAGGCACACAATGACATGTAAGAACCTACTATGCAAGTAGGAAAGTGTCATCGCATATATCATGTACAAGTTACCATGGCAGTTAGCTAAACTCCATGGGTCCATACTGATCCTCATGCAGCCACTAGTATCCTCTCATACTAATGAGGCATACTATGGAATGCAAGGTCACAACAAGCACTCAAGGCATGGGCGAGAACAAAACAATTATCTTTTTAGGTTCATTTAGTTAGTATTAGGTGTGAATGTTTTCACTTTTTAACCAACTTACAATGAGTTACCCTGGCAGCCTCTTAGGGCCCCGACCCCCATTACAAGCCACTTCTCGACACTACATGCAGATATCCTACCCTAAGCTCCTGGAATCATAAATCTCAAAATAAAAAAAGATAATCCATAATAAAATTATCTAATATGCATAAAAGCATCAAATCTCCATGAGCAAGCATCCATAGAAAATCATGACCACAATAGCTCTCTATTGGAAACTAAAGTGTTACTGATAATGATGCAGGAGCATCCAGAGGTATAAGGGCAATCCTGTGTCACCGAAAAAAATGTACTTAGACTTATTTTTTGTTTCATGTGTTTTTATTTTTGGATACCCATTTGGGTCAAATAAAGGTTCCAACTCTCACAGTTCCACTATCAATGTGCTAGAAAATCTCAAAAAAATAGGAGCATGTAATTGGGCCATCATTTTAGTGAACTAGGAGGTGTAAATTGGCTAGATGAATGTAATTTTACTTTAGAGTATTCCAGAAAAAGAATCAGGTCAAAAGGCCCCACGGTTTGAAAGTCATTGCAATTTTTTGAGTTTTGGAGACCTCCTAAGAATGCTTGAAAGTTAGGTTAGGGGCATTAAATGACCTAAAAAAGGGCTGAAAAATGGGGGACAAGCAAAGATGATCCATAAGGCTATAGAGCGCTTCAAGAGCTTTCCAAAAATGTAAACGGTTTGTCAATCGGAGCTACGGTTCAAAAGTTATGCCTCCCAGAAGTTTAGTTACCATTTCTAGATTCTTCTAGATTTGCACTGACTTCTAACGCAGCTTCTAGAACCTTCTATTGGGTCGGTGGATGCCTACTAGCACTTTCTAGAATGTACTCCTAGTCCTTAACCCTCCGGGGTCTATTTAAGGAGATTTATGGCATTGTAAAAGGCAGTTCGGAGTGGAGTTTAAGAGGAGGTACTGAAAGGAGAAATTATCTCCAGATTTATGCTATTGTTAGCCCTTAGGGCATGTTTTGAAGTTTATTTTATCTATACTATTTGTACTAGCTTATTTTCTCAGTTAATACAATTTCCCTTTTTTGTTGTGTCCATTCTATTCTTGGATTGTGTCCCCATCAGATAATCAAAAGTATCCATTGGTTCTCAATAACCAAAATATATCTCAATCATACCGATCGAAGACTCCAAAATGGTTGAGTCAAAACATGTCACAACATGACATCATAAAATAACATTTTAGTCCCATCATGGTGACCAAAAAATAACCAAGGATAACTGATTGATGAACCAAAAATGGTTAAGTCAAGTGTCTCATACATAAGAATCTCAACTATAACAATCAGCAATTACAAACATTACATAGAGCATTCCATCACATAACCATGGTTGGGTTTATAAGGATCAAGATTAAAACATCATCATGACATCACAATCACATAACCCTCAAGCCTCTGGTAGATGTCCTATAACTGGTCAACACTAGTCAACCCAAAACCCAAAACAATAGCATAAAGAATACACAATGTAAACACATGTTTTGGTTTTGCTAAATTTACATACTTGAACTTAAATGTGGAGGTTTCAGTTTATGTTTTCCAATTTAGATATCAAGTGGAGTAATTTCACGTTTTACCTAACCTACGTATTTGTTTGATAGATAAAAGTTTCTCCCCAAAACCATTAGACTCAATTTTCTAATTGATCTAATAAAACTTGGTTGAAAAATGACATTTTTAATGAACCAATATTATCAAAAAAATTTGCATAATTCAAAACATTGACTTATAACTCGTTCTAATAATTAACCTTAATTAAACTAAATTTAATTAAGTTAATTATTAATATCTCTTCATTTTAAAAATAATTGTTAAATTATTACTCATATTTTTAAATCATTTATCTTTTACGGATTGATCCATCTATACAAATCATTTTAAATAAAGTATTTAT
The DNA here is from genome assembly GCA_028749045.1 of Cupressus sempervirens. NCBI lineage: Eukaryota > Viridiplantae > Streptophyta > Pinopsida > Cupressales > Cupressaceae > Cupressus > Cupressus sempervirens. The sequence continues at coordinate 79,155,760 of CM053792.1, read as the reverse complement.
CTATAACTAATACACGTATACTTATATACATATATATACATATATATATATACATACATATATATATATACATATATATATATATATATATACATATATATATATATATACATATATATATATACATATTTACATATATATATACATATATATATATATATATCAAATATACATATATTATAATATACAATAATATGATTTTATAAAAATGAAATATAAAAATTGAATTAACCATATCGATTGCCATCCCCAAGGTCCATTTAAAACAAAACATATATAAATATAATCCCCCCTTTCGTGGTACGCAGTACCTGCAGCCGCAGGCACTACACCGACAGCAGGTATAGTGTACCCCTATCATCACAGTCCTGCGACGGCAAGCCTCTGCAACCCACAGGGGTATGGTACCATACGTACCCAAAATAATTCACAGTGTATACTAATTTTTAAATAAATTTTTTAATAAAACGTTTCCCCATTGATGCGATTTTCAATTCGAAATTGAAATAAAGTTTCATCATTGCGATTTATAAAATACGATTATTCTATATATGTGTGTGTGTGTGTGTGTGTATGCAGATATGAAAAATATTAACATGTATATTTTACAATGAGCATATACACAATCTATTTAAAGATTCCAATTTTCAAAATTTTCCTATAAGCTATTTGATCTCTAAATTTACCCAATGGTTTTCTAATGGATTTGGCTACAATTTAAACCCTAGCCCCGTGTTCTCTTCAGATCTATGCATATAAAGATTCTCAAATAAATTTTAACTACCCATATTGAGAATGCATACAATTAAAATAGGAAAAACCTCAGAAGACATATGGAAGACATGAAGAAGATAGGGAATGCAAGATGCGGAAATAGCATAAGTAAAATCACAAGAATCTACCCGAATTTTGATGCTAATTTGCTCTTCCTCAGAAAACCCACAGAGCAAGCTCCTCCCTTCTTCAAAATTCTCGAGTCCTCCAACACTCCAAATGCTCTCCAAATGCTATGTCTAAGCTTCTAGGAATGCCTGAGTATAAAAAGCTCTCAGGAAACACCTAGAATGTCTCTAGAAATAGCTAGAAGGTGTCACCAACTAAGCATGTGTCTTTTCCAACCTTCTAGATGAGTCTAAAGGTTGTAGACACCATGTGCTTAATTGATGCACTAACTCCCGTGTTGTTGACATATGAGAAATAAAAAGGTGCATTAACTCCTAGGAAAGCTTATAACTCTAATTTACTTTTTATATAACTTCTATTTAATTTCTTATAACTTTCATTTTAATTTTTATAACTTTTATTATTATTATTTATTTATTACTTTATTATTGTTTTATAATTATTATTAATTTTTAATTTCTAATTTTCTTTTATTTAATTCTCAATTAATCCTCATTTAATTATTTATAATCAAAATATCAAAGATTGTGATATTTTTATATTAATTTTCTCAAATAATTAATTTATTGATTAAATCTATTTATTAAGACTTAATTAATAGAAAATTCACCATAGACCTCCAAGATAAAATATGAAAACCCATCATTAGAGCAATTCACACAAAATCAGTCTAAAGGGTTAAAAATCATGAAATATGTCCTCTAACACATTCGGTGGGTAAAGTATCCAGATACTTATCCTACCTCACTAGGACAAATAGTTTAAGGGTTTGGGATTTGGACTCGAGAATTTATCTCCCTTCTCTTATCATTGAGATAATGTAATAGGGTAGGCTCATCCTGGCAATTCAGGGAAGTCGATACTCGGTACTTGCAACCTGCATAAAAACCATACATGTACATACAATATATATATTGCTAAGCTAAACAGGCAATGGCAAGAAGTGTTGCATCGTGTAGATCCCGACTAGCAGGTGACTATGACTCCCTTCCTTAACCATATTAGAAATGCCATACAATATGAAAACATGCACACCATACACATGCAAGTATGGGGTAAGTATCCATAATAAAACACATGAGTTAATAAACCATCTAACTAATCATCAACAATAACTGAAAGCAATGTAATGATCGTCATGCATACATGAAATGTAAAGTCTAAATGATCTCATCATATATCCACTGAATCCATAACATAATATCTAATAGTGTCAAAAAAATACTACTAATCTATCAACATAAAACTAGTCTAACATAGTTTGATAATGATAACAACAATATGTCCAGAAAAGATGTGAATGAGGGCAGGCACTACATCCACCCCACCTTGGATTAGGCTTACTCCTGGAAGCCTACAAATAGGTAGGGATATAACTTCCATAATCTAGCTGCATCCTCCCATGTAGCTAAAGAATCATCAGTAGGGTCCTATTGGACCCTTACTTGCTCGATGGTTCAACCCCTAAGGGTCAACTCCTGCTAACCCAAAATACGAACCGGCTCCAAAGCCAATTGCCTGTCCTCTACCTGCAATGCATTCCAATCAAGAACATATACAATATCAAGATTATACTGTCAAAGTACTAAAACATGGAAAACATTATGAATGCGAGCTAGGCTAGGTAGTAGAGCAAGGTGGTAAGCAATCAGGCCAATTCTCTCTAGAATCTCAAATGGTCCCACAAAGCGAGGTGCTAGCTTAGAACCCTTTCCATATCAGATCGGACTCTTTCGCAAACACACTCTAAAGAAAACCTTATCACCCACAACAAACTACTTATCTGTCTTATGAGCATCAACATACTTTTTCTACCTATCTTGTACTATAATCAAGTGCTCACAGATATGCACTACCTATTGCTCCATATCACGAAGCATCTTAGGACCCAATAGGATGCAACCCTCAAGGCTTTCCCAACTCAAGGGTGTACAACAACGACATCCATATAATGCTTGAAATGGTGCCGTGCCAATAGAACTATGATACCTGTTGTTGTAAGAAAACTCCACTAGGTAGAGATAGTCCTCCCAATGTGTCTGCCTATCCATCACGTACATCCATAGCATATCCTCCAAAACCTGATTCACCCTCTTTATCTGACCATCAGTCTCTAGATGATATGCTGAACTGAAGTTTAATTGGGCTCCAAGATCATGCTGCAACGATGTCCAGAATGTGTATGTGAATATAGGATCCCTGTCAAAAATGATCTTTCTAGGAATACCATGTAATCTCATAATGTCACACATGAAGACATTGGCTACAGAAGCTGCTATGTAGGAAGACCTGATCGGTGAAAAATACACCACCTTAGTCAACCAATCAATGATGACCATGATAGCATCATGACGACAAATAGTCATAAGTAATCCTACTATGAAATCCATGGAGATGATATCCCACTTCCAAGAAGGAATGATATTTGGCTACAAAAGTCCAATCGGGTGTTGATGTTTTGCCTTAACTCTCTAACACTCAAGGCACCTAGCCACAAAACGAGCATGTCTCACTTCATCCTAGACCAAAAGAACAAATGTCTCAAATCAGCATGCATCTTCTTGACACTGGATGTGCTGAGTAAGGTGTACAATGGGCTTCTACCAGAATCAAGTTGTGAAGATCATCTAGTAATGGCACATAAATCCCCCCCAAATGTCTCAAAGGACCATCTGATTCTCGAACATAGACTACAAACCTACCTTCCAAAGGTCTTCCTAAATCCATCTCTCTACACACTTCCTGATACCAAGAATCTGTAGGAAGTGCCTGAAGAATCTGACTCCTCAACTCCACACTAAGAGTCATAGATGATACCACATGTCTCCTACAACTCAAAGCATCTGTCACCACATTCTCCTTTCCCTGAATGTACTTAACCTCAAAATCATACTCGCATAGAAATTCCATCCATCATCTCTGGCGAGCATTCAAATTAGGCTAAGTGAGAATGTATTGAAGACTACGATGATCACTGTGTAGCTCAAATCTGTGCCCCAACAAGAAATGTCTCCACCTTGTCAAAGCATGAACTACTACTGCTAACTCAAGATCATGCATAGGATAATTTAGCTCATGATCCTTGAGCTTGCGTGATTCATACGCAATCACCCATCCATTCTGCATCAAAAATGCCCCAATCCCTTCAAGAGAAGCATTTGTACACACCATGACATCACCTTCTGGATCAGGTACTCAACTAAAATTGGTGCACTGGTCAAAAGCCCCTTGAGCTTCTAAAAAGCTTCCTTACATTTCTTTGTCCAAATAAGATTGAAACACACCATTCATCAAACTCATGAAAACTGATGGAGCATTAGTCAACCCAAAAGGTACCACTGTGAACTTATAATGCCCATAGCGAGTTTGAAAGGTGATCTTATGAATATTAGCTTCCCTAATGTGAAGCTGGTGGTATCCTAACTTAAGGTCAATCTTGGAGAATATTGTATCTCCCTTGATCTAATCAACTAAGTCATCAATCCTAGGCAGAGGATACCTGTTCTTAATAGTCACCTTATTCAACTGTCTGTAATCAATACAAAGTTGCAAAGAACCACCATTTTTCTTCACAAAGAGCACTAGAGCTCTCCATGGTGATACACTAGGTTGAATGCTTCCTTTGGCCAAAAGTTCCTCTAGCTGAACATGTAACTCACCCAATTCCTGTGTAGTCATGCGATAAGGAGCTTTAGAGATAGGCTCCGCTCTAGGAATCAGATCAATAGTAAAATCAATGTCCCTCTTTAGAGGCATGCCTGGAACCTCACTTTGAAAGACATCTATGTACTCCTATAAAATCAAGTGATCTAAAGTCTTCCTCATAGGATCTTCCTCATCAAGATCATTTACCATAACAGAAAATATCTGACATCCTTTATGAAAACTTTGCTTTAATTGCATAGCAGAAATCATTCACAAAGATATAGGCCTTGGTATCCCAACTATCTTTACTTCATTCCCTTGGTCATCTTGGCACATAATAATATTCTTCCTGAAATCTATACTGGCTCTATGAGAGCCAAGCCAGTCCATGCTTAAAACCACATCATAGGAACCAAGGGGTATGACTCGAAGATCCACCATAGTATCAAAGCTTCCTAAACTAAGCCCACACTTATGAACTACAAAGTCTATGGAGACCTTAATGCCTGAGGGTAGTTCCACTTTCCAACCTTGAACTTGCTTTGCCGCATCCAACTTACACTTAGAAACTATAGATGGTGAAATAAATGAATCTGTAGCTCCTGAATCAAACAATAATGAAAGAGATATACCTTGAATAGCAACTGTGGTCTCAACCACTGTTCCCTGATGATCTGCTTGATGGTGATCTACTGCTACAAATACTCTATGAGCTCTACCTACATCACAAATTGTAGGCTCTGAAACTATAGGCCTAGGTCCTAAAAATTGAGTTGCTCACTGTGGACACTGAGCTGCATAATGTCCAATCTGACCACATGAAAAACATTCTGTATTTAGGTGGTACATTTGATTGCTGATGATTATTCCTACTAACAAAAGATTGGCTACTTTGAGCTGGCTAATTGGGTTGATTTTATTTATTGCGCTAAGCATTATTGTTATTCTTGGAGTTAGAACCTTTGCCACCACCTTGAGCCTGAGAATTTGATCCCTTCTATTGATGTGTCTACTGAGACTACTGCTGATACTGTTTCCCCTTAGAAAAAGAAGACTTCTTGTTACCACCTGAATTGTAGTTTCCTTTAGATCCTAACGCTGCTGGCGCTCCTAAAAAACCTCCTTGACCAAGGTTGACACTTTTCTCAACAAGAATAGCTCAATGTACTACATCCTTGAGGGTTTTTGGCTCAAATACCTTGACACCCCCAATTATATAGTTGTTCAAACCCCTAATAAAATGCTATGTCAACTAAGCTAAATTTTCACTGAATCCTAAAAAAGACATGAGCTCATAAAACTTATGCTCATACTTGATCACTGACATAGTGTACTTTTTGAGATTATGAAACTCATCAGCCCTTTGCTGCTTCCATTCCTCTAGTAGGAATCATTCACGAAAACTCTTTAAGAATAGTTCCCACGTGACACTGCTTATATCGATTCCTAGCTTCTTCTCCTAAATCCTCCACCAAGTGGCCAAAAAATTCTCCAAATTAGTGATTGTAAATCTTGCCTTAACATTTCTATCGAGGTCCTAAATGGAAAAATCTTGTCAATTGATGGGGACACAACCCAAGAACCAGAATAGACACAATAGAAAGGGGAAATTATATTAACTGAGAGAATAAGCTGGTACAAACAGTGCAGAGAAAATAAACTCAAAACATGCCCTGCGGGCTTACAATAGCATAAATCTGGAGAATATTTCTCCTTTTAGCACCTCCTCTCAAGCTCCAATCTGAACTGCCTTTTACAATGCCAGAAATCTCCTTAAATAGACCCCGGAGGGTTAAGGACTAGGAGTACATTCTAGAAAGTGCTAGTAGGCATCCACCGACAAAATAGAAGGTTCCGGAAGCTGCGTTAGAAGTCGGTGCAATTCTAGAAGAATCCAGAAACGGTAGCCGAACTTCTGGGAGACATAACTTTTGAACCGTAACTCCGATTGACGAGCCGTTTACATTTTTGGAAAGCTCTCGAAGCGCTCTATAGCCCTATGGACAAGCTTTGCTCGTCCCCCATTTTTTGACCCTTTTCGAGGTCATTTAATGCCCCAAACCTGACTCTGAAGCATTCTTAGGGGGTCTCCAAAACCCGAAAAACTGCAATAACTTTCAAACCGTGGGGCCTTTTGACCTGATTCTTTTTCTGGAATGCTCTAAATCTTGATTACATTCATCTAGCCAAGTCACGCCTTCTAGGTCACCAAAATGATGGTCAAATTGCATGCTCCTATTTTTTTCGGGATTTTTAAATGCACTGATAGTTGAACTATGAGAGTTGGAACCTTTATTTGAGCCAAATGGGTATCCAAAAATGCAAAGACATAAAATAGAAACTAAGTCTAAGTACATTTTTTTGGGTGACACAGGATTGCCCTTATACCTCTGGATGCTCCTGCATCATCAAGGGAAATAAGCCACTACTCAGCCACATAACCAGAACCTTGCCCATTGAAAGGCTTAACCTTGGATCTCGAAAGATCCTTCATCTAAGTGGACACAATGGACCTCTGACGATCCTTTCGAGGGCTCCTAGACTTGGGTCTATGCTCTTGTTCTGCCTGGTGTGCTTTGGGCTATTCTTGAAAAGAAGGTAGATGTTCAAGAATAGTCTGCATCATCTGTCTCAAACCAACCTCTTCAAACTCAGCTTGGTCCTCTCTATAGCTCTCTTCCGGCTACCTACTAGCATGCTCTCCTCTACTCTCTTCATGAGTCGATCCCTCATGGGTAGACTCATGGACACTAATAGCTCTACCATGACCATGACCTCTACCACGGCCTCTAACAGAAGACCTAGTCCTAGATACTATCCTACAATAGTACAAAGTACTATTACAATCAAAAGACACATTTTGCAATAGACAAAGTTCAATTCTATGTTTAGGTTTAATTAAAATTTCCAGTTTTGAAACTAAGTGTTGAATTATGAAAAATGTTCAAGTAATAGTTCAAGTTCTGCTTCAGTTCACCTAGTTTCAAGTTGAAGAGATACACTTAATAGTTCAAAGTTCTAGTTGTTCCAAAATACCCAGAGCTCCCAATGTAGAAACTCGGGTTCTGATACCAAATGTAATGCCCCACCAAGGGATCTAAAGAATTAACCCATAATTTTACTAAGTTTGGTAGCATTTTTTTTTTTTACACATGAAAGTAAATACCACATATAACTTATACACAATAACGGAAGCAATAGCAATGTCCATCTAAAAGTAAACATATCATGATAACTAACATATCAACTAACATTATTGAATCCATCTAATATAACAATCACATGAAATAATAATGATAATTCCAATCTTTATACATTACATTTCAAATACTCAATCATCCACTGTACATGTCATACGGTATGAAAAGCTTAAAAGAATATACATATGTGAAATATGGTACATCATCCTATTCTAATCCATGATACATCAAAGTAAAGATAATCACAAGATACACATGATACATCATCATAGAAGATATATACATCCATCATAAAGATCAACCATAATAAACTAAGTGCACGATTCCTCCCAACTGTAAATAGCATCATTAGACCATCGTCGGCCCTAGCCATCCCTTCGTGCCTAACATTCCAAATCACCAAAGAGATCATCAATATTAACATAGTAGGAATGTCACTCCTAACATATACTATATCATATGCAGAAAGTAATCTAACATGTAAAAATAAGTATAAGATAACATCATCTAACGTATGCTAATCATTAATGAAAGGATACATATGCACCATCACGAAGGACGCATCAGCCACGATGTCTCCATGAATTTGAAATGATAAGAGTGGAAAAACACTACCACCTAACTGTGTGGTACCTAAGTGGTCTACTCCCACCATGCTGAGGAGATAACCTCAAGTCCCAAATAGGATATCCAAAACACATAACATAAATCTCTATAAGTCTCAGAATCCTAAAAGTATACTAACTCAAAGGTTCGAATCACAAGTTACCCTAGCAGTTAGCTAAACTCCATGGGTCCATAATGATCCTCATGCGGCCACTAGTATCCTCTCATACTGATGAGGCATACTATGGAATGCAAGGATGCAACCATGCATTCTCTCTACTCCCATCCTAGTCTGTACAAGAACTCGAGGCATGGGCGAGAACAAAACAATTATCTTTTTAGGTTCATTTAGTTAGTATTAGGTGTGAATGTTTTCACTTTTTAACCAACTTACAATGAGTTACCCTTGTAGCCTCTTAGGGCCTCAGCTCCCATTGCAAGCCACTTTCCGACACTACATGCAGATATCCTACCCTAAGCTCATGGAATCATAAATCTCAAAATCACAAAAGATAATCCATACTAAAATTATGAAATATGCATAAAAGAATCAAATCTCTATGAGCAAGCATCCATAGAAAATCATGACCACAATAGCTCTCTATTGGCAACTGAAGCGTCACTGATAATCAAAAGTATCCATTGGTTCTCAATAACCAAAATATATCTCAATCATACCAATCGAAGACTCCAAAATGGTCGAGTCAAAACATGTCACAACATGACATCATAAAATAACATTTCAGTCCCATCATGGTGATTAGAAAATAACCGAGGATAACTGATCAATGAACCAAAAATGGTTAAGTCAAGTGTCTCATACATAAGAATCTCAACTATAACAATCAGCAATTACAAACATTACATAGAGCATTCCATCACATAACCATGGTTGGGTTTATAAGGATCAAGATTAAAATATCATCATGACATCACAATCACATAACCCCCAAGCCTTTGGTAGACATCCTATAATTGGTCAACACTAGTCAACCCAAAACCCAAAACAATAGCATAAAGAATACACAATGTAAACACATGTTTTGGTTTTGCTAAATTTACATACTTGAATTTAAATGTGGAGGTTTCAGTTTATGTTTTCCAATTTAGATATCAAGTGGATTAATTTCACGTTTTACTTAACCCACATATTTGTTTGATAGATAAAAGTTTCTCCCCAAAACCATTAGACTCAATTTTCTAATTGACCTAATAAAACTTGGTTGAAAAATGAGATTTTTAATGAACCAATATTATCAACAAAATTTGCATAATTCAAAACTTTGACTTATAACTCATTCTAATAATTAACCTTAATTAAGCTAAATTTAATTAAGTTAATTATTAATATCTCTTCATTTTAATAATAATTGTTAAATTATTACTCATATTTTTAAATCATTTATCTTTTACAGATTGATCCATCTATACAAATCATTTTAACTAAAGTATTTATCTATAACTAATATACATATACTTATATACATACATACATATATATATATATACATATTTACATATATATATATATATATATATATCAAATATACATATATTATAATATACAATAATATCATTTTATAAAAATGAAACATAAAAATCAAATTAACCATATCGATTTCCATCCCCAACGTCCGTTTAAAACAAAACCTATATAAATATAATCCCCCCCCCCTCCCCCCGTCATGGTAGGCAGTACCTATGGCCATAGACACTGCACCGACAATGGGTACAGTGTATCCTCTTCATTGCAGTCCTGCGACGGCAAGCCTCTGCGACCCATGGGGGTATGGTACCATACGTACCCAAAATAATTTGCAGTGTATACTAATTTTTAAATAACATTTTTAATAAAAAATTTCCCGATTGATGCGATTTGCAATTCGAAATTGAAATAAAGTTTCATCACTATGATTTATAAAATATGATTATTCCATATATATATATATATATATATATATATATATATACACACACACACATATATATATATATATATAATGTATATATATATATGCGTGTGTGTGTGTGTATGCAGAGATGAAAATATTAATATGTATATTTTACAATGAGCATATACACAATCTATTTAAAGATTCCAATTTTCAAAATTTTCCTATAAGCTATTTGATCTCTAAATTTACCCAATGGTTTTCTAATGGATATGGCTACAATTTAAACCCTAGCCCTGTGTTCTCTTTAGATCTATGCATATAAAGATTCTCAAATAAATTTTAACTACCCATATTGAGAATGCATACAATTAAAATAGGAAAAACCTCAGAAGACATATGGAAGACACGAAGAAGATAGGAATGCAAGATGCGAAAATAGCATAAGTAAAATCAAAAGAATCTACCCGGATTCTGATGCTAATTCGCTCTTCCTCAGAAAATCCGTAGAGAAAGGTCTTCCCTTCTTCAAAATTCTTGAGTCCTCCAACGCTCCAAATGCTCTCCAAATGCTATGTCTAAGCTTCTAGGAATTCGTGAATATAAAGAGCTCTCAAGAAACACCTAGAATGTCTCTAGAAACAGCTAGAAGGTGTCACCAACTAAGCATGTGTCTTTTCCAACCTTCTAGATGAGTCATATGGTTGTAGACACCATGTGCTTAATTGATGCACTAACCCCAATGTTGTTGACATATGAGAAATAAAAAGGTGCGTTAACTCTTAGGCAAGCTTATAACTCTAATTTAATTTTTATATAACTTCTATTTAAATTCTTATAACTTTCATTTTAATTTTTATACCTTTTATTATTATTATTTATTTATTACTTTATCATTATTTTATAATTATTATTAATTTTTAATTTCTAATTTTCTTTTATTTAATTCCCAATTAATCCTCATTTAATTAATTATAATCAAAATATCAAAAATCATGATATTTTATATTAATTTTCTCAAATAATTAATTTATTAATTAAATCTATTTATTAAGACTTAATTAATAGAAAATTCACCATAGACCTCCAAGATAAAATATGAAAACCCATCATTAGAGAAATTCACACAAAATCAGTCTAAAGGGTTAAAAATCACGAAATATGTCCTCCAACACATTCGGTGGGTAAAATATCTAGATACTTGTCCTACCTCACTAGGACAAATGGTTTAAGGGTTTGAGATTTGGACTTGAGAATTTATCTCCCTTCCTTAACCATATCAGAAATGCCATACAATATGAAAACATGCACACCACAGACATGCAAGTATGGGGTAAGTATCCATAATAAAACACATGAGATAATAAATCATCTAACTAATCATCAACAATAACTAAAAGAAATGTAATGATCATCATGCATACATGAAATGTAAAGTCTAAATGATCTCATCATATATCCACTGAATCCATAACATAATATCTGATAGTGTCAAAACAATACTACTAATCCATCAACATAAAACTAGTCTAACATAGTCTACTAGTGATAACAAAAATATGTCCAGAAAAGATGTGAATGAGGGCAGACACTACAATAGGTGCCAATACTAATAGTAAACACTACCACTGATCTACTTCACTGACCTAATTCTCACTACTGATGACCTCTCCAAAAGCACCCACTAGCTATTTGCCACCTCGGCAACACATTAGTGCCACATGGCTTTCTCTATCATTTCTCAACACATTTAGTAGACCACATCAGTAGGCCATGCAGTCCTACATGTTAGCCTAGTTAGAAAATGCATTATCATCCATACCTACTACAACATCAATTCAAACCTATGGTCATCATCTATCTGTACAATTCATACTGCCATGTAAGCTAGGGAGGCTTTTTTATTGACAACATCATTTCCTGAGCTTAAAATTGATGGCCATTTGACCATCACTATCAGGCCAAATTACACTACCATGATGGTCATTTGGACATCAATTTTAACTCACTTTTTTCCTCTACAAATCCCTCACCATATGCAGTTTTGATTTGATAGTCCATCTTTGGGAGATTATATTTTAGTCATCCAAACTCTAAATAAGGTGCAATTTTCTTTTAATTTTGTCTAGAATTTCCTGGATTTTTTAATGGTGCTATTATTTTCTAGTTTTGATGCATGGATTTTTAAGAAAAATTAGTTTTTGGTGACTATACCTATCCAATCCTACATTTTGAAACTTCAAATGCTCTTTGCAAGCTCATTTGGACACATTTTTAGGTTCCTTTTTTTTTTAAAGTGAATAAATTTTTGTCTACTTTTTAGATTTATAAGTATATTATAGGCTTATGTGGACAGAAATGACACTTTTAGAAATAGATCCATTTTTACATTATATTGCCTTGATCAAACATCAAAATTGTTGTATATCTGAGTTGCATTGCTAAGTACAAGATTTGACCTCCAAGAGGAGGTTGTAAATAGAAAAATTAGAAGTCCACTTTTGCCTAAATAGGTAAGTGGCTATTGTAAATGCACTAAGTATAAAGTGCCAAAAGCATTCATTTGGGGGGGGGGTGTTGATTGACTGAAATGGGTGATGTCTCTTGGTGTTGTGCTCCTCTTTTCTTGTTGTTATCTTTCTTTCCTTGCATTATGGGAAACTTTAAGATTTCAAAATTAACACCACATAATTATGCCACATGGTTAGTTAAAAAATGGTGTGAATTAATGAATGAAGAAGTTTCTCAATATGTAGATGGCTCTTTTCCTAAACCAATAGGTGATCAAATATCTCAAAATGAAATTTTTGCTTGGAAAATAACAAATAGGAAAGCCCTAAGATTCATTAGGTTAGGGGTTGATGACAAGATCCTCTATTAGATCATTAATTTGATACCTCTAGGGATACTTGGGATACTCTTAAAAACCTATAATGGAGGGGAGTATGTGAACTCAAAACTTATAGACTTTTTTAATCAAAAGGGAATTGACCTTTAGTATTCAATATCATACACTCCACAATAGAATGGTGTTTCTTAAAGGAAGAATAGAACCCTCAAGAAGATGACCACTTGTATGATAATACAGAAGTCTCTTGATCAAGTCTTTTGGGTTAAAGCAATGAATTGTGTGAACTACGTCCAAAATAGAAATCCTCATAAATCTTTGGATGGTGTAACTCCTTTTCAATCTTGGACTAGTAGAAAACCTTCTGTAAAGCACTTTAGAGTTTTTGGTTGTCTAGCGTGGGCATGAATTCCTCCATAGAAATGCAAGGCATTAGAACCGCAAAGCAAACCTTGTATCTTTTTTGGATATGAAAATTCTCATAAAGCCTACAAGTTGATGGATCTAGAGACACATGACATATTCTATGAGAGAAGTGTACACTTTGAAGAAAGTTTTCCCAACTTTACTTCTTCAACTCCTTCCTCCTTCATTGAAGATAGTGATAGTAATGATAGTGACTTGGAAGATGTTCATCCATGACACAAATAGAGACATCAACTAGATGAGATTGTGGATATCCCTTCTACATCTTATTCCACCAGACCTAAATGGGCTCAACTAATATTGGATGTGGCAAGACCATTGGCGAGAAATCCTTCAAATACTAGGGGCACAAAATCACACTACAACTCACTCCCTCATGCTTATATAGAAATTTCTTCTGATCCATAATCATTCAACAAAGCTTCAAGTATTCTAGAATAGGATAAAGCAATGGAGGAAGAATATAATTCTCTTATGAGAAATGAGACATGGGGTTTGGTGTGAGTGGATCTATCAAACCAAGTTTGCAGAGGATGGAAGTGTGGATAAACATAAGGCTAGAGTTATTCCAAAATATTTCTCTAAGTAACTAGCATTGACTACACTGAGACCTTTTCCCTAGTTGCTAAAATGAACTCCATTCATTTGACACTAGCTATCATTGTAGCTTAGAGATGGGTTGTTCATCAGATGGATGTAAAGAGCACAATCTTGAATGGTGATCTTCATGAGGAGACTTATATGGAGTAGCCACAAGTGTTCATTTAGGATTCTACCTTGGTTTGAAAATTAAAAAAATCTATCTATGGACTTAAACAAGCTCCCATAGCTTGGTATGCCAAGATGGATTCTTTCCTTCTCTCAATAGGATTCATCAAATTTCATTTTGATCTGAATGTCTACATTCTTTAGCAGGATGATTCTCACTTGCTACTTGTGCTTTTATATTGATAACTTGATTATTACAAGGAGTACAACATTCATCATTAACAATGTCAAGGCTACTTTGTAGAACAAGTTTTCCATGACTAACTTGAGACTACTTCATTATTTCCTTGGTATTGAGATACATCAATCCTCATTAGGGATCACATTATCACAACCTGAGTATGCTCTTGATCTACTTGCTCAGTTTCACATCAATGACTGCAAGGTTGTATCTACTCCATTTCTTTCAGGTGTTAAGTTAGAATCAAAGTGTTCCACTCCATTTGTTGATGCTACTTTGTATAGATAGTTGGTTGGAAGTCTCATCTACTTGACACATACACGCCCTAACATATCCTTTGCTATTGGCATGGTCTCTCACTTCATGCAACAACCACATGAACTTCATTGGAAGGAAGCCAAATGCATCCTACACTATATCTAGGGTACACATACATATGGGATATGCTATGTGACTAGTATTGGATTAGATTTACTGGGTTATATAGACTCAAACTATCCAAGAGATATTGATTCTTACAAGTGCACCTTAGGATACATGTTCCATCTTGGTTCTAGCCCCATTTGTTGGCATAGTAAAAAGAAGAACACTATTTCTCTTTCATCAATTGAGGCTAAGTATCAAGAAGCTATGACTATGGTGATAAAAGTTATTTGGTTGTAGAATATCTAAAGGAGTTTAGTTTTGATCTACCTAGACCCATAGTCATACATTGTGATAATCAAAGTGCCATTGAAATCTCAAAAAACCTAATCAGTGGACAAAACACATTGAGGTTCATATGCACTACATTAGAGAGTTGATTCATGAGCAGGTCATTGCATTGCAATATTGTCCTAAGAGCAGTAGATTTCCAACATCTTCATCAATCCCTTCACTAAGGTCAAATAACTTCATTTGTGAGATCTCTTGGGGGTGCGAGATTTTTCACCAGGGGGGTTCACATGACTCTTCTCTTCTTTACTATATTTATTTCTCTTTTTGGGGGAGGGTTTTTCCCATGAGGTTTTCCCACTTTCTCCATTTTCAAAGAGATTTCATTGTATTGTATTGCATCGCATTGTATGTAGAGCATTGCATTTGTACATGGGTACCTAGCATGGCGAGTAGCCGAGACCCATTATGCATTTTCATCATAGCTTTTGTGAGCTTAAGTGCATCCCCCTAAGTTGCACTTAAAGAGGGGTGTTAGTGTAAATAATTAATTATTATTACACTTTACTTAAGTTTACTTAGGTTAAATATTTTATTTAATTATTTATGATGTAGACATCTAGGAGTATGCCTACTCATATGTGTTGTCTTGTTGACAACACAAGAGTTAGTAACTCATTTCAGCACATGGTGTCTACAACATAGGAGTTTACATATTCAACTGAGTTGTCATGTAGACAATAGAGTTTTCACACTCTAATTAAGCACAAGGTGTCTACAACATCTTTTTACATGATGCACCTATGTAATCTTATCCTCTCATCATTGCACAAATTCTTGTGCTCAATGGAGGATAATCCACTATTGGTGGACATGTGCTTAATAGTGAGGCTTATCTTTTTGCTAATTCCTAGTCATTTTAGAAGCCTTTATATACAAACACTTCTAGTATACTTGTACATTCATTCACTCTCATATTGTTATTATCATCATATATCATTTGGTCCAAATTGTGCTTTGTTCTTGAGCTTCTTGTTCTTGGTGTCATTTTTCCCTAAGGAAAATTCTTACATATTGTACATAATATGATGATAGTTCTATAGAAATTTGTAATGAACCCAACTAATTAGCATCTAGAGCCATTTAACTAGGTTATGGTTAGTTTATTTCTAAAAATATCTTCGATGATATGTTTTTGTAAAATTTCTTGTGAACTCTGCCCATTTTTCTTGGTCTACATTATTTTTGTGGAGGATTTTGAGGTAGGTCACTTAGCATGGGTTGAGTGAGCTTTATTGTTTTATTATTTGGATTCTGGAATATGTATGCACTTGGATCATTTTTTTTGTTATGCTAAGATGTAATAAGAACCTTAAAAAATATCTCTAAATATACATGTTTAGAAGGAAATATAAAGAGATACTTTTTAGAAGGGAAATAATTGAGTATTTAAATAGCTCTCTTGAAAAAAATCATAGATCTAGGGCACACAAATAAAATTGTAGAACAAGGCCATGGTAAAAAAAATCACAAAGAAAGGGAATGGAAACAAAATGCAGAGATCACAAGGGCATAGAAATGAAATTGTAGAGCAAGGGCATGAAAAAAAAATGAAGAGAATTCATAGCAACAAAATTGCAAAGCAAGGGAATGAAAATGAAATACAAAGATCACAGTAATGAAATGCACCAATCACAAGGGCACAAAAACATTCAGATCTCTCCAACCTCATTTGCAGGTCTCCACCCTCTTTTGTACATAGCTCTCCATAATCAAAAAATTGGGGAGAGATTTACTTCTCTTTTTCTTTGTCTTTTTATTTGTACTCATGGGGGCATCATAATTATCATGCCAACATCAATATTACAACAACATTGGGAACAATTGCAAAAAAAAATGAAAACCATAGATTACACCATCATCACAAATTGTCATCGTAATTTGAACCTAAATGTTGTAGTGTATATCTCTCTTCTCTTTTACGAAATATTCAATAGTCAAAGGCTTACGCAATCATTACCCTCCTTTCATCAATTTCAAAAGCCAAATCTATGTGAAAAGGGAGCTATAGTCCTTGTTTTCATCATATATCTATGTCACTTCCTCGAAGGTTCAAGGCTCATAGGGTTATTTATGGGGTTAATTCAAAGCCACTATAATAATAATCCTATCAATCCTTCCAAGATTTCCCCTAAAATATTTTTTATGCACCTATTATTGGGGTCATATCTATTTGCACATTGTATAACTAACTCAGGGTACACAATAGTGGGAGGAAAAGTGGTGACCTCTAACAATCTACTATTGGTTAGCTTTTTAGTTATGGTTCCACTTTGGCCATTTCTTGTTCTCTCTATTAATCTTGTTAGGTTTACATTTACTAGGGATGTGCCACAGATTTTAGGTTGAGATTTTAAGAAACATGTCTCTTTGTTAGAATTGGGCAATTTTGGTCAAAAAAGAGAGATGTCAATGTGAAAATTAATTAACCCATAACATACAATATCCTAAATTTCTTAAAGAGAAACTAGAAATGGGAAATCATATAACCAAGTACATGAACTCACTAATTTCCTATGTCAATATAGTCTTGCAAATCATTACCATTGTCACCTATAATCTCCAAGATACCTTATTAGGAAACAATAGTGAAGACACATATTTATAGTAAGGACTTGAGAAAAATGACAAATTGATACAAGAGTATGGAGTAATCAATGCATTTGTGTGAAGATTTATTTGACAAGAAATTTTGGCCTTGTTAATATACTCCTCTTGTCAAGTTGACACACTTTCCTAGTTTTTAATGATTTCATCTTACTATCACACCTTATCTAATGATGACCTATATTTTTCTATGCAATTTCTAGCTGCATTTATCATCATATTTGAATATCTAGCAATTCTATTATGTATGACATTTAAGATTCGACAAGTGCCCACAATGATTATAGGTTGATTTATTTTCAGGGAAGAAACACATGTAGAGGAAAGTCATTTAGGCATAAATAATTAGCAAAATCATGATTTTGGACTTGAACCTAAAACCAGAAGGTTCAAAGTTCAAGTTCAATACCTAAGTTGGTGGACCATCAATGGAGGAATTTTTTAAAAAAAGGCTTTCAACTTTCTTATAGACAACTTGAATTTGAACTTGAACTTAGGATGGAATGAAGGTTCAAGTTTGACTTTGACTTGTGGATGAATAAAGATCAAGGGTTAATCAAAAGATTAAGGTTTATTATAAGTGCAATAAATACAATGGCTACATTTCTTCAATTATTAAAATATAGAATAAGATATATAATCATAAGTATAATATTTTCTTTTGGCATCACTCCACTTCTAAGATAAGAAACATGTTTACCTTTATGGCTCAAAATTATTTAAAATTACAATTGGAAACTATATACTTGTTAGTACCCAATATGATCGTAGTTTTAAAACTTCAAGTGCAGATTTTGAACCACTTCAAACTTTAGTTCGAAGTAGTTCTGCAAAGTAGTTCAATGGCTTAGGTAACCCGTTCTGCAGGTTCAATACAAGTGAAGTTTAGATTCTGGGTTTGAAATGCAGAAATTTTAGTTCATAAAATTTCAGAGCCCATGTTTAGTTTAGTACCTAGATTCAATCTCAATTCATGTTTAAAGCTTAGACTTCGTCGACTTAATCAGATTCCACTAGCTCAACAGTTTCAAAGATTCAATGAGTCTGATGATTCAAAGGCTCAATCAAAGTTCAAAATGCAAATCCATTAATTCAAGAAAGTTCAGGATACATGATTAGTTTTCGAGCTCAGTCTTGATTGAATGGTTCATGTTCAAAGGCTTATTTCTAACTCACTTGAGTTCAGCAATTTATAATTCAAGTCATAGTTCATTGTCTTAGAGGGACATTTTCAAATTGGATCCAGAATGGCTTGATAAACTCCTCTCATGTCTAGACCAGTTCAAATATTTACATCTAGAGTTAATCATGGTCTTCATAGGTTTAGAATTCAGTTCAAATGTTTGGTAATCTTAGTGAGTTCATGAGCTTAGAATTTGGAGGCTTCAAATCAATGAGGTGAATCTAGAAGTTAGATTTCAGAATTGTCACATTATGTGAGGTGTGCATATCATGATTGAACAGTTTCAAATCGGGTATTCATTAACAGGATGTTTAAAGGGACATCAAGCCCGATGCGAATTGAGATTGCAGATATAAAATAATGATCAAAGCTATTGCTTGGAAAATCCTCACCATTCAAAGGGCGAAAGAAATAAACACAACCCAGCCCATCAAAATTTAATGCATATGAGTCATCCCACAACTCACATAAATGTTGTTGCATGTCTATATCTTTGACATGGATCTTCAACTATGTCTCCACTAAAAAAAAAAGAAGTAAGTTTGCATCTGCAGTTGTTCAAACTCTCAAAAATGAGAAGTGGCATCAACAAAGCATATGAAGTAAGGAATAGATTGCATGCTCGAGCCCTAATGAACTTGCATTCTCTTAACAACTCGATGCATAGGATATGCTCGACAACACTTGTGGAAGTCATGAAATGATGAAGGAATGGGTGTGAATCTCACCATGCCCAATTTATATAAACACTTCACAGGAGAATATAAACTATTTGGTTAGATACTCAAGCATTCATTCAAAATGGTCATAATCTATTCTCACCTTATTCTCTTACGACCTGACTACATAGAAGAGACTGTGCATAATACACATTGCTGATAGAGATGTGTTATTATTAGAGGGATGCACATTTGACTACACATAGCATAAAGGTTCATGTCACCATCGAAAATGTATCTAAACCGTGTGTAGAAATATCTCTGATCACACCTAAGTGACAGAGGAACATATGTGATTACTTCCATAGAACACATGCACGTGGTGGCATTAAAATCTAATTCCTCTTCACTAAAATCAGAGCTTGGACCCAGGTACCTCCAATTTGAGAAGCCACAAATATGAAATACTCATGCCGAAGTGAACACACCAACCATCAAGAGCAATTACCGAGAGGATCATTGAACCCCACGATGAAACCCAAAGACTTTGGCTTGGAATCTAAACTAAAAGAATGGATGTTAGACTCACACTCTGATCAGCCCAGGCACAAGATATGTG
This sequence comes from Cupressus sempervirens, assembly GCA_028749045.1. Classification (NCBI taxonomy): domain Eukaryota; kingdom Viridiplantae; phylum Streptophyta; class Pinopsida; order Cupressales; family Cupressaceae; genus Cupressus; species Cupressus sempervirens. The sequence continues at coordinate 79,135,509 of CM053792.1, read as the reverse complement.
AGGTGATCTCTACTAATATGGGATTGGGTTTTGTATATTCATTTTGCTATAATGTTAATGAGATTAAAAGCATGGATGACTCACTCAGTCATGGTCATGAACACCAAAATTGAGATTCAATTTGGATATGAGAAAATGGATCCCTCATTTGGGTATGTGAAGCCATGGGCTAGTACATAGCTTTAGCGCATTGGGTTAAGGTAGATGGGATGATGAAATGTTTGTATTCCTTTACAGGCATGTTGCACAAAGCTAACAGTTTTAATCTGCATACAATGAGTATATAATGCATAACATTTATTTGATCGAAAGCCACACAGAACATAAGGCGGGTAGTACCTACACATAATAGAAGCATAGGTGGCAATAATAAACCCTTATTTTAATGACAAATCAGCATGTTAGTAACAAGTGTCGATGAGTGAAAAATACCTTAATGACATGGAGCTTTGTTATATCGGTTTGAAACTCAACTAAGTTTCATCCAAGGAGATTGTTCGAAAGTCATAATTAGTATTTCTAAAATCACATCCTAAGTTAAAAGAAGGGAATATCAAGAGTCATTTTTCATAACTGAAAACAGAGGTAGGCCAGGAAAGGAAGAAGGAGAAACCTCTCAAGGAAGTGAAAGGACTGGACATTCAAGAAGTAGTTTTAAGAATCAGTTACCTAAACTGAAACAGCCACCAACAGGAGGAGAGGATAAATAAGCTAGCAACATAAATGAAAGGGGTTCTAGTTTTTGAAGTTTTGGCTGGGAGACTTTGGGCTACAGTAGAACAGAGGCTGTGAATACAGTGATAAGAGGGAAGATTGGATTTCTCTGAGACTTTGTGCTATAGGAGGTCCCATTCTTTTTCCTGTTCGATTCTGACTTCTTTTAGACTATAGACTTTGAGCTTTAGGTAGGGAGGAGATCTTGCAAAATCATTTTTTATTTCCTTGGGAGACAAGGAGATGTAGAGGATGGGCAAATTTTTCTATTTCTGAATTGTGTGTCTGAGATAGAGAAAAGTTTTTGGTGATTGATGTAATATTGTGAAAGAAGGTTCTATTTTTCTTTAAATAATGGTCTGATTGTAATGTGTAAAGGAGTCCTTGTGTTCTTTTACAATCAGAGAAGGGAGACTAAAGGTTAAACATATTATACTTTGTTGATAATGTATTTTTCCTTCCACTGAATTAGGACTTTGAGTCATTTCCAATTTTTCCTGAAATTACAGTTTGTTGTCATTGTTTCTTTATTACGTTGACGTTCCAAACATCTTTCAGAGCTCTAATTTTAATTATCTCAAGAGAGTGGAGGTTAGGTATTCCTTTACATTATGTGATACAGTGTATAAAAAACTAACTTTGTGTAATCTGTTGTATTTTGTTTCCTTTCTTTTCAATTCTTAAGTTTCACGTCTACTCTGTGTTTATGGATAGATGCTTGGTATCCTTCGTGCTTTCTAGTTAAAAGTACCTATAATTAATTCATTGTAAATATTGCACGAGGAGCTGTACTCGATAAAATTAGAGGAAGGTTATTAATCTAATAATAACCTATCCAATTGTTGGTGCTAGTTTGTCCTTTCATTTGGGCATTCAAGGTCAGATTTGCATGCATTTTCTCAAAGGACAATCTGTTCACTAACAATATTGAGAGGGGGGGAGGGAGGGGGTTAATCAACACTTCAAAATTCTAACTATAAAACATTCACCACACATCCATCTCATCATATAGCATGTAAACCAAAATAGCTAACTACATCATAGCATCGATAGCATAAAGTAAAAATAACACATGACACAAGATATTTGGTTACCCAAAAACCTCCAATGAGAAGGTAAAACTAGGGTGGGGATGAAATCCACAAAGCTTCACTACTATAGTTGTAAAGTGTATCCAATTAAGGTTACAATTGTTTGATCATAAACTATGATCTACCTTATGAAAGGTCTTGCCTATTAAAGGCTTTCAAAGACTATTAAATCTTACCTTGTTAAAGGTTTTCAATACCCTACTAAAAGTTTTCCTTGTTGGAGGACTTTAACTCACAATAAAGTAATCACCCTGTTAAAGGATTTGCAAAATCTTATTAAGACTAATCTATTAAGAGATTTTCTCTATATCACCTATTAAAATGACTCAACACCATGATCCTTCAGTTAATACTCTACTACTAGATATCAAATCTTCTCTTTCCAAGTATATCCTTGATGCTTCTAATCAGATATGTCCCATCTATCCTTTAACTTCTCTTCTTTGTTCTCTCTAATTGATTCTACAATTCATATCTCTATCATAACCTCCATAGTGATCGTGAATGCTCTTTCTATGCACTTAGCATTCATCCTTCACCTCTCACTTCACAAATACACTCTTTAGGGTTTTCCCTCCATAAGAAGACTTAGGTGAACAAGGGTTAGGTAGGCATCAACAATTGTGATTCATCCATTTTTCCACTTAGTGCATCACTTGTTCTGATTAGTTGTATGCACTACATAAGGATTCTTAATATACCTTCATATATATATATATATATATATATATATATATATTCTAAAACTGTAAAATAATCCTTAAGTCATCCCAAAAATGGTTTACATAGGAGTTTGTGCCATTACAAATAATTATGCCATAAATTGTTTACTTGACACTTCAAAGCTCTAATTCTTAGTATCCACTATATCCTTGATGTTGTAACTCATCTCCTGAATGACTCAACATACACACTTTTAATTAGCAACTAAATCACTCAATACCTAAATCACTCGGCATATGCCATGTTCTCAATACATATTAGTGGGGTTAGTGCAAGAAGTTGGGTCTCACTTTTGGCCAAAAAGTGGAAGTGTTTTTCCTGCTTTTGACATTTTTTGTCAACTGATGTCAAAATTTGAGGCATTTAGAGATTGAATATAAAAAAAATTCTAGAGATAAAAAATTTAGTGTTCGGAATCTAGTTTTTGAATATGTAATTTATTTGTGTACCCATATGATAGATTACTTTTTTGGTATGGATCTTTAAAAACCACTTTTTCAAAATGCCTATTTCAAGACCATACCAAGCTCATGTATGGACACCATAATTTGACACAAATAAATAAATTTTTATAAACCTTTTAAAGGGAGTTACCTAATATACCTAAGATTGATGACAATATTTTTCCTTAATTTTTTATTGAATAGTTTATTATTATTAATTATTAATTGGCTAGTAAATTTTAAAACCTCTCATGTATGAACCGCATAATTTGATAAAAATCTCACTTTTTTCAAAAAAAATAAAATTTAACCTCAAAAGAATTGTATGTAGATTGATGACATATAAATTAATTTAAGGAGAATTATAAAATAAAAAGGTTATTAAAGTTTTAGTGAATGCCACTTTCTAATGTTTAGGAGATAGTTTTGATTAATAAATAATGAAAAAATAGCAAATAAACTAATAACACTATAAAATTTACATTTTTGGAATCAAAACAGTAAGACCTATAATGGGTTTTTGTTTCATCAAAAAATTCAATGGGGACGACTATAAAAAAATTAAAACAATACCAAAAATTGTCAATTAAATGCCTTATAAAAAAATGGATCATAAAGGCATGGCTTGGTGGGACCAAGCCTATACCATGCATTTCCTCAAGTAAAAACCCCATGCAAAAGTCGACTACCATACCAAATTCTTGCTCATGTTTCAAGAATTAGGCACACGATTATTCAAAAATTGTGAGGCTGAATGCTTTCAACCATTGTACTTGATTATTTAAAAATTGGGTACCCGATTCTTTAAAAATTGGGTACCCAATTTTTAAAAAATTAGGTACCCATTTCTAATGCACCCGTTGGGACCCAAAAGCTAGCCCATATACCAAATTTCAATGATTGAAATGATTGAATAATAGTTTCGATCTGCAACAAAAAATTCTATCATAGTTATTCCATTTTCTTGTCCTCTTATACAATTTGCAAGCTACTAATTCAAATTCAAAATTGGTGCAAACATGAGATCAAAAAAATGAAGAAAGTTCAAGAAAGAAAAAGTTCTGATAGATGAGGAGATTATAACAATTAAAGAGAATGAAGCATGCCATCAATGGGAGAGAAGACAGAGAATTAGAGACTTGAAATTTTTTTTAAAGGAGAAAGACATTGAGGATACCATGATGGATGAAGAGGTAAAAGAAGAGAACCCAATACAAAAAATTCAAGTGCACATTCTAATCATGCATTCAATACAGGTGTGTCTCCAAACCCTCAAATTTTCTCTCATGATGAAATTGGTGATTTTTTAGAAACAGGTTATGATTTAAATGATTTAGATTTTCTTCATGAGAAGCAATTGTCAAACGATCATGCACAAAAAAAATCCAATTGAAATGCATGCCTCGAAAGAAATACCAAGAAAAATTGAAAATGATATTCAAATTCCAAATAGTAGTGAAAATAGTAAAGTGTCTAAAAATGAAAATTTCATGAATGTAGACATAAAATCACCAACTACTGAAAAAACATGTTAGAATTATAGTAAAGTTTCTAAACATAATTTTCATATTCCTAATGATGTGTTAGATAATCTTGACAGATTGGTTTCATGGAGACAAATTAGGACACATGCTAATAGATTGTATAGGCATTTTTTTTATATTAAAAAATTTGGGTTTCAATGTCAATTAATGTTGCAACTAATTAAAATGTCTAAAATGCAAAAAAGTAATGAGAATGTTGGGAATGTATGCAAAACCCAAGAATAAAAATGAGTCTTTAAAACAAGTTGTATCCACTGTTGCTAGTGCCTTTATGTTATGGGAAATAGAAGTTAGTCTAAAGATAAGAATGCAACACGGTGAACAATAACAATAGCTTTAGTTAATAAATCAACATCTGACAAAAGATTGATTAGCAACATCAGTGGATATCTTAATGTGAATTGTAAGACTTTAGAAAGAGCTATAAAGAGAAGGGTTAACTTTGAATGTGATCTAGCAAATATTTTATGGACATCTAGTGGTAGACTCCCAAGATGTGATATGAAACTTACTAGGGAAGTCAAAAGTTTGATTAATTTTCTTTGGCATGATAATACAAGAGTATCACCTAATTCAAGAGATGTTCTTAAATTGAGAATTGGGTCAAAAATATGTGATCCACATCCTAAACACTTTTTGGATATGACTCAAACTAAATTGTTTAAAAAATTTGTAGATTGTAAAGTATTAAATATTACCATTAGTCAAAGATCTTTTAAAAAGTGTAAACCATGGTATGTAAGGATTAACAAAGAAAGAATCACATGTTTTTATAAAACTCATATTCAATTTCATTACCATTATGATGTATTTTGATCTATAGATGGTACCATGCATAGTAAAGAAATGTTGCATGAATGTGGTATAAAAATACCACCTCAAAGTATAAAATATTTCATATCAGGTTTGTTTTGTAGGCCACCTAATGATCAATACTTTCTTTTCAATCCATGTCTTTTTGGTACATGTGATATGTGCGAAAATATTTCTTTGTTAGATGAATGTTTGCATGAAAATGCTTTGACTCTTTTTAGACAAAAAATAGTTGAGGTAAAAAGATTTAGAACTATTGAATATCCATTGAAGGATGGGAAAATTGGAAGAAGGGGTGATCTAGTTATAGATAAAGTTAGTTGTCATGCATATATGGATGAGTTTAAGAGTGTGATAATACAAAAATATGTTAAACACTCTCAATATTCTAGATGGCTTGATGGACAATTTTGCATATGTAAGAATACATTTCCAATTGGTACTACACTTTTAGTTGTTAACTTTGTAGAGAACTACACACTTGCACCACAAGAAGAGGTACAACCACAATATTACAATTTAGTGCAAGTAACAATTTATGTTCATATAGTTTATAGAGATACACCTGATAGTATAGAGGAGGATCAAAAAATATTGAGAGAGTACCATTTTTATATGAGTGCTAATAGACTCCATTCATCTGAGTTTGTCCAATATTGTTTCAAGGTCTTTTATGATAATTTAAAAGAGAGACAAATTCAAATGACATAACATTGGATATGGTTAGATAATTGTATAGGACAATTCAAGAATGTTAGAATGTTCTATTGGTTGAGTAGGACACATAGACAAACTAACATCCAACATGTGTGGAGTTTTTTTGAGGCTAGAAATGGTAAAGGAGAACATGATGGTTCCGGTGCATGCATGAAGAGAGCCCTTAGTAGAGAGTAATTAAAATTTGAGGAAAAAGCTAAATTCAAAAATACACATGAGATTGTCGAATGGTGTAACAAATATTTATACACAGGATCAAGTCAGAACTCTACAATCAAAAGTTTCTTCTACCTAGTTGAAGAAAAGGATATCCTTTCAAGAAATGGTTGTGATACAATTAGTCAGTCAACTAAATGGCATTCATTTAGGAGTTCAAATTCTAACACTTGGACTATATGGACTAGGGAGTTTGCTTGTTTTTGTCAATTTTGTGTTGCAGGTGAATGGGAAGAATGTGAGAATATAGAATGGGTTGAAGATTGGCAACAAAGATCATTAGCACCTACTGACATGCATTTTGAAGATGATATAGTGAATGAAGGCCAGAATGTTACTTTTTCATCAAAAGACTATGATCATATTTCAGACCTCATAGAACCTGGTATGCACAAGTTAAGTAGATTTTGTTGTGATCTCATGCTTCAATTGATATAATTTGCATATGTACACTCATGTGATTAAAGTGTTTCTGTACTTTATCTTATGTTGTAGGACATGTTTATGTTGTTATTGCACCTAGTGATAATGATGAATGGATTGAATACTGGCTAGCTAGATGTTTGGAACCTAAAAAAAAATTGACATGTCATGAAGTAGATAATGATGGTTTTGAGTATCCGATTGTGTCTATCATTGTAGTTGGCACCTAGCTAAGTCGATACTTAACAAGAAGAAATGGTTTGCTAGAATTTGAAGACTACCAAACTAAAAAGAATATTTTACACTATTCTCATTTGGTTGTGGCAACAATTGTCAAATTAGAAAGATACAAAGGGAGACCCGCCAATAAGGTATTATGGACAATTTCAATGGACCAGCATGAGACAATCATAGATGCATTGCAAAAGAGAGAGAATGCAGATGGTACTGTGAGATGACTACATTTAAATCAAACACATGTAATTTTTTTATTTATTGTATTATTTATATATATATGTACTTATATAATTTAATTACATTTATGCTTGTGTTGTCAATACCAATTTAGATAACTTATATATACCTCTTATTCAAGTCTCAATTACAATTTATTCAAATTTAAATGTTAAAGTGGATCGAACATCAACATCTTGTGCAATTTCACATAGTAAGTACATATAAATGACACATATATTTAAATAGTTTACATACCTCATATTAATTTATGTGTTTATTAACATGTGTTTTTGTTTTACAATTTTATTTTACAGGACCTCGTTTGAAGAGATGTGTTGAACCAATTTTATATTTTGAGTTCACTTTTATAAATATATCATTGACATTGTCTTACATATATTGTGAAATATGTTGTACAAACTAATTTTAAAATGAGAGTTTACTTCTATTTGAAAGTTAAAGGTATGCACTTGATAAATTATAAATTAATTATCAATTTAAGTAATGACCTATTTTGTTCCATTACTTTTACATTCAAGCATGTTTAAATTAATTCTTGTTTGAAGTCTCAAATTACTACTGATTGTAATATTAAAAACAAGTCACTTGTACATGACAATTTAAAGATCATTACTCATTGCATTGATTATATGTTATTGTTATGTTGATAATTGGCATGTATGTTTAACCATGTTAACCATATTAAGTGAGAGGGAGGGAAGGATGAAGACATTGAGAGAGTCCAAGAGGTTTCCAATAGGTTTCTAAGAGGTTTTGATGGATTATTAGGGTTCCTAACGGGTCTCAAGGGGAGATAGGGAATCCTACTAAGTCATAATGTGTGTTATAGGTTAAATAATAGGTCTTAATATATCTTAGTAGGGTGAAAAGGCATTATTAGGTAATAATGAGTCTTACATTACCAAATGACAAAAAAGGACCTCTTATGATACATTTCTAGGTATTTTCATCCATATATATGTTAAGGGGACCTAGGGAGTCCTACTAGTTCATTATGTTTGTTATAGGTTATAATAGGTATTGATATAATTACTAGCACATAATAGGTATTTTTAGTTAATAATGAGTCTTACAATACCAAACAACACATTAAGATCAATTATGATACATTTTTAGGTACGTTATCCATACATGTGTGTCTTAAGGGGACATAGGAGTCCTAATAGGTCATTATGTTTGTTCTAGGTTATGATAGGTATGGATAGTTATTGTTAGGTAAGAATGAGTCTTACATTACCAAACAACACATTAAGATCACTTATGATACATTGTTAGGTACATTATACATACATGTGTGTCTTGAGGGGACATAGGATTCCTAATAGGCCATAATAATTTTTATAAGTTCTAATAAGTCTTAATATGTATTATAGGATATAATAGGTCTTATTAGGTAGTAATGAGTCTTACATTACCAAACAACACATTAAGATCACTTATGATGCAGTGTTAGGTATATTATCCATACATGTGTGTCTTAAGGGGACATAGGGGTCCTAATAGGTCATTATGTTTGCTATAGGTTATGATAGGTATTGATATGTTGAATAGCACATAATAGGTATTTTTAGGTAATAATGAGTCTTACATTACCAAATAACACATTAAGATCACTTATGATACATTGTTAGGTATCTTATCCATACATGTGTGTCTTGAGGGGACATAGGAGTCCTAATAGGTCATTATGTCTATTATAGGTTATGATAGGTATTGTTAGGTAATAATGAATCTTACATTACCAAACAACACATTAAGATCACTTATGATACATTTTTAGGTACATTATCCATACTTCTTTTAATTTAGTAGATCAATTTTATTTGTATGAATCTCAAAGCATAAATTTGATGTGATATTTATCTAATAATATTTTTTATATCGTTACTAATACCTATAAATAGTTAAAATTATTGTTCATCTCACATATATACTTACAAAATATTTCATATGTTTATGAATAAAATATGTTGGAATAAAGAAAATGGTTTGAATACTTAAAACATGATGAAACATAATAATATATACTACATACACAAGCAGGATAAGAAGTCCTAAAAAAATAGTACATGGTCTAACATACATCATAACATGATCTATGAAGTTAAAAAATACATATATAATACAATTTTAACTGTCCTAACACAAAGCGTATACATCATAAACAATATACATCATAAAAACACAATCTACAAGTGCCAACAAGACCTAATCTATCTGATCAAATCTCCTCTTTACTCCACGTGAAGAGGACTCAGATGGATCATCATGTGTAATGTGAGCTGTCTCATCATGTGGGACACCCTGTGAGGTAGATGGATTACCCTGTGTAACATGAGGCATGTCTCATCATGTACATGCTTAATTGAAATGGGTTTCAAAATCTAGCTTGCAAATAAATTAAATATTCACTACATAATAAAATAAATACCACATGAGATTGGTGTCCCTTAGTAATGGGAGGAGGCACACTATGAAAACTACCAAATGTAGTAGTGGTGAGGTCCTATAATTTACAATATATATACATTTTTAAAATTTAATTTTAGAGCATAATGAACTATACATTATGTACATAAATCACAATACTAACCTCAAAGGACGATGTAGGTACCTCCATCAAGCTAAGTCCTATGCTCTCAGCAACACTCATGGTGACATAGTCATAAAATTATGGATACATAAATGTTTAGTCAAAATTATATATACATGAATAATTACAAAGTATGTAAACTAAAAAGTACATAATTTGTACACTAAATTTTTTATACACTATAAATTTAACATGTATATATATGATACCTAAGTAGTTTTGGAAATGATTGAAAAGATCATGAATGAAGAGAAATGGAATTGGTAAAGAATGTTTCAATCATCATTTTGTCATTGATGTCAAACTTGCTACTTGCAGGAATGACAATTTCTGAAGTGATCCAAATACTATCAATTGGTTGATTGACAAGGAGGTGGTAATCAATAAGATGTAACTAGAGTACCTAGAGAAAGGTTGAAGTTATGATGTTGTAATGAAGTATAAGGATCAGCTAAGCCATTGATGAAATAGTGTATTGATAAAATACTCTAAGATAGAAAGGATGAACTCACTAAGACACATCAAAGATGTAAGGATTAACTAAGTTCATTGGAGAGAGCTGAGCTAGCTAGTTAGAGCCGAGCAAGTTCAACCTTAGTATGTGTCGAGTGATCTTCAAGTGCCAAGTAGCCTTTAGGTGCCAAGTGAAGATTAAGTGCCAAGTGACTTCAAGTGTCGAGCAAGAGACAAGAGCCGAGTGATATTTATGTACCGAGTAATATTCAAGTGCCAAGGAAAGCAAAAATACTATAGGTAGCGAGCACCAGTAAAATAACAATAGAAGTCGAGTAACATAGAAGGAGTTGAGCATCAATAAAACAATGATGATGAGTTGCTACTTTATTCGATAAAGTCAAAGATTCGCCAGATCAACAGCGATAAGTTTGTTACATCAAATTTTCTGAATTAGTTGGATGATAAGGATGATGAGTAGATGTCACAAAATTTTATGTAAACCATGCAAACTAATTCAAGGTGAATGCTAATGGATTTATCATGAAGTTTCTAGAAGAAGAAAATTGGAGGGAAAACAATGTCGTTTTCTCAAAATATTTGAGTGGGAAATCGAGAACATAACTTCTTTATAAGGAGTTACAGGTTAGAGATCAAATGCGCACACATGAGAGGGAGTTGTTCATAAGTGTGATCATGCGAAGAAGCCAAGAGGAGTAAGGACATAGTATCAAGACTCTAAGTTGATCAAGTGACCATAGAATGCATTTGCATAACGATGAAAGACCTCAAGGAGACAAATCTTGAAGGGTGAACAAGTTGTCAGCACTACAAAGGAGGAAAGCCAAGAAAAGAAGAGAATTGAAGAGTGATCTAAAATCTACACAGTTAGGGTTGCAATCTATATTAGGTCAAAACCCTTGTAGTACTTTCTTACCATTGTATTAGATATTGAAATCCTACATTGCTGGGTTAGCTTAATAGCTAGGTGGACAAGCCTCAGGAAAAGGATAAAGAGATCCCTAGGAGAAGGACAAAGAGATCTTCAGGAGAAGGATAAGGAGATCCTTAGGAGAAGGATAAGAGATCGTTAGGAGGAGAATAGGAGATCCTTAGAGAGGGATGAAAGATTCTTTTGAGAATGTGACTGTAAATCCCATGGACTTGGGTGAGCCTAACAACTCTATGAAAATCCTTTAACAGGGTAACATTCTAAGTTGAATGTTCTTAAATCCTTTAACAAGGTCACATTTAACAATGTGTTGTAGCCTTTAACAGGGTAGGCCTTTAACAAGGAAGACCATTAGAAGTGGTTGAAATCAATTGTGCAGTTATTTAGTTGGCATCATCCCCACCCCAGTTTTACCTTGTTATTCTTGGGGGGTTTCTAGGTCATCAAAATCTCTAGTGTTATGGTGTGATGAATGTTTACTTTTCATGATTGTTTAATGTTCAATTGCATACATGATAATTTTAGTTATGTGCCATTAAGGATTAGAAGAAAAAGTTGTATTGGACATCATTGGACCTTGAATAAATTATTCAATCCCCCTCTCAGTTATTCTAAATAATTTTAACAATTGGTATCAAAGCTCACTACTTATTTGTTTCAAGGTACTAGCAGCAGGAAGATCAAGATGTCCAGGAGAGAAGTTCCCAAGTTAAACAAAGACAACTTTGTTGCATGGAAAAGTCTGATGAAGCTACACCTCAGATCAATAGGAGATTATGCACAGACCTCAATAAGAAATGATCATGTAGACCGTATATGACCCCTCACTGTAGATGACATGAGGAAGAAGAAGGAGCACAATCAAGCAATGTTAGATATTTCTTTAGCACTAAGCTATGTCGAGTATGATGATATCAAAGGATGTTATACTTCACATCTGATGTGGGATTTACATTATCAAGAATCTATGGAGCAGATGATAATGTCAAGAGAGCCAAAAGAGAGAGCCCAAAAGGAAAATTTGATGATATGAAAATGGAAGAAGGAGAGAATGTTGCTCAATATGGTGCAAGAATGAAGGAAGTAGTTAGTACCATAAGAAGTCTAGGAGAATAGTTAGCAGAAGAAATAGTATGTAGCAGATACTTGAGAACTTTGCTTCCTATCTATGCTATAAGAGTATCAACCCTCCAGAAGCTAAGATGTGTACTAGGAAATGCATTATCATTTGAAGGAATAATTGGAAGACTCACTACTTTTGAGCTATCCAACTTTGACAACTACAAGCTAGAAAAATTTGAATCTACATTCAAAGCCAAGATGACAATAAAAGACAATGATGAGGTGCAAAAAAAGAAAAAGAATGGAAAAGGAAAGTATGTATCCAGTGACAGTAGAATTGATTAAGATGATGTGGAATAATTAGAGGCATTACTAGCAAGAAGATTTCACAGAGGAAGAGGTAAATTCAAAGGTAAGCTACCAATCATTTTTTTTAATTGTAATGAAGTTAGTCACATTGCAACTAGATGCATACAAAAGAAAAATTACAAGGATGGAGGCAACTTCAAGAACAAGAAAGAGGAAAACAAGGATTGCAGAGGTAAAGGAAAAAGATGCTACATTGTTGAAGAAGACTCTGACAAGAATGATGATTAAGTAGTTTATGTGGCTATGAGAGATGAATCAGATGAAGATGAAGCAACTACCCTAGTAACCTGCATGAACAAAAATGACAAATGGATCATAGACAATGGATGCTCTCATCACATGACTGGAGACAAAAGTAAGTTCATTACCTTTACTCAAATTGAAGGGAATAGTTTTAGATTTGGTAACAATGCACCATGTCAAATCAAAGGGAAAGGTAGTATCAAGCTTATTGAAAGGATATCATGTGGTAATGCATACTATGTTGAAGGCCTAAATTATAACTTGTTAAGTGTCTCATAGTTAAGCAACATAGGATACAAGTTTGAATTTGGAAATGGAATTTCCAAAATCTATGATTCTCAAGGAAGTCTAATAGGAAAAGGTGATCAGACTAGGAGTAATTTGTTTTACCTTGACATGGAAGATGCTTCTTGTCTTATTGTTCAAACTGATGATGTATGGATATGGTACAAGAGGCTATGTCATGTAAATTTTGACAATATGATAAGCATCAACAAGATGAAGAAAGTCAGAGGTCTATCAAAGTTGAAGAAACCTGATAATACCATATGCAAACAATGTCAACTAGGAAAGATGACCAAGTCAACTTTCAAAAGCAAGGTTTATACTTCTAATGAAGTATTAGAATTAGTTCATACTAACTTGTGTGGTCCTATTGAAGTATAAAGCTACAAAGGTGATAGATACATGATGCTATTTGTAAATGACTATTCAAGGATGATGACAGTCATGTTCTTGAAACTAAAATCAGATGCATTTCAAATGTTCAAATGGTACTTGGCTAGAGTAGAGAAAGAGACTAGGAAGAGCCTAAAATGTCTCAAATTTGATAGAGGAGGTGAATTCACATCAAGAGAATTTGAAGAGTTCTACAATGAAAGAGGAATAAAGAGGCAGACATCAACACCTAGGACTCCACCTTAGAATGGTATAGCAGAGAGAAGGAATAGATTAGTTATTGATTGTGCCAGGACCTTAATGATGGAGAAAAATGTTGTACTCAAATACTGGAGAGAAGCTGTGAGTATTGCAGTCTACACAATCAACAGAGTTCAAGTCAAGAAAGGTAAAAATGCAACACCTTTTGAATTATGGTATGGGCATTCTCCTAATGTAAAACATTTCAAAATATTTGGATGCAAATACTATATATATAAAGAGTCTAGAAATGAAAAGTTTGATGCAAAGAGTTAGGAAGACACATTTCTTGGTTATTCTACTAGAAGCAAAGCTTATAAGTGCTTGAGTGTTAACACTAACAAAGTAGTAGAAAGCACAAATGTGAAATTTGATGAGCTTGTAGAAGTTCAAAGTGTTGAAAACACCAAGAAAGCATAAGAATACAAGACCTTTGTATACTTTTATGAAGGTATACCTAATAATGGTGAAGTTGCAACTTAGAATGACAATCAACAACAAAACCCAGTATCTATCGAATCACAGACAGTGAATGCCGAACAGTAGACACATTCAAAAGTCGAGTTGCAGAATACAAAAAATATTCATTTAGATTATGAGAACAACCAACAAGAAGAAATTGAACAAATGCCTAATGAAAATATACATGAAGATTCAGATTTTGAAAGACACAATATGCAAACAAGGAAAGAACTAGTATTGGCAAAGTATGTAAGAAGAAATCATCTTGCATATCAAATTATTGGAAACAAAGAGGCACAACCAATGACAAGGAATAGACTCAGAAGTAAGTCATTCCTTATCAACACAATGGAACCAAGAATAGTAAGTGAAGCCATAACAGATGATGACTAGTACAATGCTATGAAAGAAGAAATGGAACAATTTGAGAAGAATAAGACATGGACCTTAGTCTCAAGACCAGCTAACAAGAATGTAATTGGAACCAAGTGGGTGTTTCGAAACAAGTTAGATGAGAATGGTGAAATCACAAGAAACAAGGCAATACTAGTTTGTAAAGGATATGCACAAGAAGAAGGACTAGACTATGGAGAAACTTTTGCTCTAGTTGCTAGAATGGAAGGAGTAAGGACCTTACTGGCATATGCAACCTTCAAAGGATTTAAAGTCTATCAAATGGATGTTAAGTCCACATTTCTGAATGGTATACTTGAAGAGGAAGTCTACATAGAGCAACTAGAAGGTTTTGCTGATGAAAAGAACAAAAATAAGGTATGCAAATTACATAAGGCTCTATATGGATTGAAGCAAGCCCCTAGAGCTTGGTATGAGAGACTTCACAAGTATCTAGTGCAAATAGGATTTGAAAGAACCGATGACAACAACAACATGTACATCAAATTAGAAGAAGGTAATGATATTCTTGTATTTGAAATATTTTTGGATGACATAGTTTTTGGAGGAAAGGGAGTACTTTGCAAAAAAATTTCTAACAAAATGAAACATGAGTTTGAGATGTCTATGTTTGGTGAAATCAAGTTCTTTGTAGGATTGCAAGTACATCAACTAAAACATGGCATATTTGTGACACAATCAAAATACATCAAGCAGATACTCAAAACATTTGGATTGGAAGAATCCAAACCTATTAGCACACCAATGGCAATAGGACAGAAGCTATCTAAAAATTATGAATTAGCTAGAGTCAATCAAACAATGTATAGATCCATGATTGGAAAACTACAATATATTGTACATAGTAGACCAGACATATCATTAGTAGTTGGAATGGTGGCTAGATTCTCTGCTAATCCTAGAGAAAATAATTTCATGGTAGTAAAAAGGATAATGAGGTATCTCAAAGGAACTAATGATTTTGGCCTATATTACAAAAAGAATGAGAAGTTTGAGCTCAATGCACACACAGACACAGATTGGGGAGGAAAAATTGATGATAGGAAAAGCACAAGTGGAGGAGAATTATTCTTAGGTAAGAGGTTAGTTACTTGGACTAGCAAGAAACAAACATGCACATCTCAGTCCACTATAGAAGTAGAATATGTAGCAACAATAGTCAATTGCACAAACATTGTGTGGATCAAACATCTATTGAAAGGAATGAAAGAAGAGGTAACCAAACTTGTGATACTGTATTGTGATAATACAAGTGCTATAAACATATCCAAGAATCTAGTAATGCATGCAAAAGCCAAGCATATTGCAATCAAGTATCACTATGTTAGAGAATTGGTGGAAGACAAACAAATGAAGATGCAGTACATTCACACAAAGGAACAAATTGTAGATATCTTCACCAAACCATTTCCTAAGGATGCTTATGAATATCTTAGAGGCAAGTTGGGGGTAATGCCCCTAACTCAAGTAGTCTAAAGCAACAAAGAAGCTGCCCTGCATCAATAGGATTTGATCATTATAATATCAAAAGAATGATGCAGAGGATGACAACAGGAGCAAAAAACTCCAGATCAATCACAAGCATGGTGACAGAAGGAGAAAACATAAGATGCAAAACTTATATTTAACATGTTGAAGATGCTACATCTTTGGCATTTATGTCAAAGAGGGAGATATATGAGAAACTGATCAATACAAAGTAAGAGGGAGATATATATATATATATATATATATATATATATATATATATATATATATATATATATATATATATATATATATATATATATATATATATATATATATATATATATATATATATATATATATATATATATATATATATATATATATATATATGAGAGATGTATATGAAAGAGGGAGATTCAGAAGAGATAAGAATAAAAAAAAAGTTATGAAGGATCAGGAATACATAGTAAGGATGCAGCAGTCCAGAGGGAGAAGCAGAGAAAAGGATTTAGTTTGTATCAGCATAAGAAGGAGTTATGTACCAAGTAGAAAACATATGAAATTTTGGTGGTAACTAAGTTGATGAGCTTAATCATTTGATCAGTTTGCTTTGCCATCAATGCCAAAGAGGGAGATTTTTGGAAATGATTGAAAAGATCATGAATGAAGAGAAATGGAATTGGTAAAGAATGTTTCAATCATTGTTTTGTCATTGATGTCAAACTTGCTACTTGTGGGAATGACAATTGCTTAAGTGATCCAAATACTATCACTTGATTGATTAACAAGGAGGCGGCAATCAATAAGATGTAATCAGAGTACCTAGAGAAAGGTTGAAGTTATGATGTTGTAATGAAGTATAAGGATCAGCTAAGCCATTGATGAAATAGTGTATTGATAACATACTCTAAGATACAGAGGATGAACTCACTAAGACACATCAAAGATGTAAGGATTAACTAAGTTCATTGGAGAGAGCCAAGCTAGCTAGTTAGAGCCGAGTAGATTCTTAGTTGAAGCCAAGAAAGTTCAACCTTAGTATGTGTGGAGTGATCTTCAGGTGGTGAGTAGCCTTCAGGTGCCGAGTGAAGATCAAGTGTTGAGTGACTTCAAGTGTCGAGCAAGATATAGGAGCTGAGTGATATTTAAGTACTAAGTAATATTCAAGTGCCGAGGAATGCAGAAATACTGTAGGTGGTGAGCACCAGTAAACTAACAATAGAAGTTGAGTAACATAGAAGGAGCCAAGCATCAGTAAATCAATGATTTCAAGTTGTTGCATTATTAGTTAAAGTGAAAGATTTTCTAGATCAGCAGCAATAAGTTTGTTACATCAAATTTTATGAATTAGTTGGATGATAAGGATGATGAGTAGATGTCATAGAATTTTATGTAAACCATGTAAACCAATTCAAGGTGAATGCTAATGGATTTATCATGACGCTTCTAGAAGAAGCAAATTGGAGGGAAAATAATGCCATTTTCTCAAAATATTTGAGCGGGAAATCGAGAACATAACTTATTTATAAGGAGTTACAGGTTAGAGATCAAATGTGCACACATGAGAGGGAGTTGATCATAAGTGTGATTATGTGAAGAAGCCAAGAGGAGTAAGGACAAAGTATCAAGACTTTGAGTTGATTAAGTGACCATAGAATGCATTGGCATAACGAGTGAAAGAACTCAAGGAGATAGATCTTGAAGGGTGAACAAGCTTTCAGCACTGCAAAGGAGGAAAGCCAAGCAAAGAAGAGAACTGAAGAGTGATATGAAATTTACATAGTTAGGGTTGCAATCTGTATCAGGTCAAAACCCTTGTAATACTTTCTTACCATTGTATTAGATATTGAAATCCTACATTGCTAGGTTAGGTTAATAGCTAGGTGGACAAGCCTCAGTAAAAGGATAAAGAGATCCCCAGGAGAAGGACAAAGAGATCCTTAGGAGAAGGATAAAGAGATCCTTAGGAGAAAGATAAGAGATCCTTAGGAGGAGGATAGGAGATCCTTAGAGAGGGATGAAAGATTCTTTTGAGAAGGTGACTATAAATCCCATGGACTTGAGTGAGCCTAATAGCTCTATGTAAATCCTTTAACAGGGTGACATTCCAAGTTGAATGTTCTTAAATCCTTTAACAAGGTCACATTTAACTATATGTTGCAGTCTTTAACAAGGTAGGCCTTTAACAAGGCAGACCATTAGAAGTGGTTGAAATCAATTGTGTAGTTATTTAGTGGGCATCATCCTAACCCCAGTTTTACCTTCTTATTCTTTAAGAGTTTCTGGGTCATCAAAATCCGTAGTGTTATGGTGTGATGCATGTTTACTTTTCATGATTTTTCAATGTTCAATTGCATGCATGATAATTTTAGTTATGTGCCATTAAGGATTAGAAGAAAAATTTGTATTGGACATCATTAGACCTTGAATAACTAATTCACCCCCCCTCTCAGTTATTCTAAATAATTCTAACAAGTAGTAGCCAATGTCACAGATGTCTCTATAGGGATGCTAGCATGATGATCATAAGATGGAGTCAAAAATAGACTATGTTGAGGCATATATGGATGAGTATGATATGGCTTTTGTTTTTAAAATCAAAACACATAAAATATATATGTACATGTAAGTCAAAACTATTTAGATAATAAGTTAAAAATAATGTACATAAAAATAGTACAAATTATTTGTCTTGAGTCAAAAGTTCATACCATATGTATTTGAGGGTATGCCTCCATGGTAACTGGAGCAGGACTTGTACTAACATCAAACTGTGTAGCCATGGACAATCCGTACAAAATCAGATAAAAAGAGCATATGAACACATGTTATTAAATTCAAGTTCGAATGTACATTTTTATAGTGTAATTCAAAGTGCATATCATATAATGGATGCCAACATCTGTAGGTCTCAGAAAAAGACTATATTGCATCCTAGGAGGAACTGTATCATCCATCCTCTATTATTTCAAAAGTACAAATTAATATGGTTAATACAATTACACATGTATGTAGAAATTAAATAATTATGTGTACTTTATATTTAAATTAAAATGAAAATTTTACCTGCTGCTCTTGACTATCTCCAGGGTCTTCTTGCTGCATGAAGTCAACAAATGATGACACATCTATCTTGTCACTACCATCACCATGGGCAGCATATACATCATCATCAAAATCAGCACTTTCAGCATAATGGTCATCATGTGCTACATCAACATTGCTCTGGGGGCCTGTGCATATGCCTCCACATCTAGTGTAAATATGTCCAAGTGGAGGAGCATGTGTCGCTTGCATCCACTATTGTACTAAATTTCCTGAAAGGGAAATCAAATGGGTAAGAGTAGATGAAATTGCTTGATGATGGTGAGGAGCAAGCACAATAGGTGCATGAAGAGGTACAAGGGGCTGAGCTCGCCTATGGTTTCTCATTCTTTCACTCAACTTTGTCCTAGGCCTATCCTAAGGCATCCCTCCACCAACCCCCTAAAATGCTTTCTTATAAAAATAATCAGGTTTCAAACCCAATTCAAACTCAACCCATAGCTTCCTAAGGAATTACATGGGTACCTCATGGTTAGCATGTGGTGGATGGTCAAATACCATCCACCACCACTCCCAAAATTGTGCTGCTACATGTGGATGTGTACACCACCTAATGGAAATGTGAGGCTTCTTCTCATTAATTCCCTCACCTGTCTTAGGGTTTAAAAAATAACTTTTAAAATTCCCTTTACCTATATTGAGGTTATGAACCTATTTTTATGATAAGCTATCAGAATAAAAGGCACACATGCTTTCCCTCCATGATCTAAATGAATCAATGTCAGAATCTAAATGATGTGTGGAGTGAATCACACCTTGCATACCATCTGCAAGATGTAGTAGGTGAGGAGGGGGTGGGTCTCATGTCAGATAGCCCCTATATCATGCATGAGGTCATTAAGGTTACACCTCATGGTCTCATAGATCTCATCTACGATAAGTGGTGGAGGTGGGGGTGAAGGTGGAGGTGGAGGTGGAGATGGAGGGTTCGAAGGTGAGGATGTGGGAGGAGGAGGGGCTGGCGGCGGGTCCATCAAATATAATCGACATATATGTTTAAACAACATAAAAAATTGACAAAATTACTATTTAATAAAATTTAAATCTAAAATATCAACTAGATATAAATTCATATATATTTATTAAAACCATATCAATTAAATAAATAAAGTTAAACAATTAAGTCAAATTGAACATTAAATACTGAATTTAAGTCTAATCATAAAATAATACTTCAAAAAACTATATCTAGGTTAGTTCAAGGTTTCTTTTCTTAAAATAGGAGCCACATAGCTAATTTTTCTTTCATGTACACTTATTTTGTGACATTGGGGGATTGTATTCTCATTATGAATTATAAGTTTAGCTCACGATCAAACAAAGTTAAGATTATGGCAAGGTTATGGTTTACAATTTTGTTATGTTTATGGTTTTCATGATGGCTAAGCTTAAGATTATTATAATGATTATGGTCCTTTAATGTTAGGGAACTTACCTAGGATTATAGTTTTAGTTAGAATTATATTTAGGTTTTGAATATTTATTATGGTTCTATTGTTTAAACGATATATAATAGATGACATTAGGATGAGAGTTAAGGTTACAATTAGAATGAAAGCTTAGAGATAGAATTATGATTTGATTAAATTATTTATGATTATAGTTTGAATCCTAAATATTATTTGCTTTTTAATGCAAACTATAAGTCTAGATCATGTCCTAATGAACTAATACATGAACCCTATCCCTAACCATATAATAATCGTAATTCTAATCATAATCCTAATTCTAATCATAAGTACTTAAACTTCATAAATCATCATTTTTCTTAAGGTTTTTTAATGAGCTGCTAGATATAAACCTTAATTATAAACTAAGTAATCATAAACCTTAATCATAAATCTTAATTATAAACCCTAATCATAAATCTAAATATATTAATAAAATCTAAATTATAATAGTTTAGATCCTATTTATATTCTAAAATTGAATAGAAACCCTAATACTAGATCCTAATATTAAATGTTAAATTTTCAACCTTAACCTTATACATATAAATCATAGTTAAGGTAAAGATTAGGGTTTAACATTTAAGATTAATATTTTTATTTAGAATTAGGAGAAAGGCTTAGCATTTATGATTATTTTAAGGATAAAGGTTTACCATTTAGTATAACATAGTTTGTCTAAGGGTTAAGAATTTAGGATATAAAGGTTTAGGATAAGGGTTCTGACTTTACATAATTAGAATTTAAAAGTTAATGTCAAGGTTTAATATTTTGTAAATTAGGCGCATGCAATCATAAAATGGATGTAGTCATGTGAACTCAAGTCACACTAGATAAACCCTACATAATGCTAGAAAGATATAAAGTGTAATGAGATTATGATCTTGTAATATGGATTTGCTCTTGAAAATGCCCATAATTCACTCAGAAGCACTTGCAAATCACCTAGAATGATTTGCATAACCTTATTACAAAAAATGTAGATATCTCAAAAGCTTGAGTTGATGGAACATTTATAGAAATCTCTAGGAGTTCAATGGTTTGGGTTCATTCTCCATGAGTGGTGGAGGTTGAATCCTTGATTGATCAATACATGATAAAGCTTTATTGGTGGAAATAAATTTCATTTTTCATTAGTGATGATATGGATAATTGATCATTTTAATTAATGCATTTAATTAATAGTTCTAGCCATAGGATTTAAAAACTTGATTTGATTAATTATGTTAGGATTAATTAGTGAATCAATGCCCCTTTTTTAAAATTGTTTTTTTATATTAAATTATTAATGTTTTGTCATGGGCCTCTAGAATAGGAGGCCAAAGGAGAGCCCACATAAGAAGATGTCATAAGGGGACTCTAGAGAATATCTAGAGTAGCACAGTACTAGGGTCTAGACATAGGTGGTCATTTGAGGTAGCAAGGTAATTGATCCTGACAGGTAGATTGCATCTAGCTAACTTCTCAATTGAGGATTAAAAAGGGTGAGGCCACTTATCATAACTCTGGAGAGACTTACTATTATGAAGAATATTCACTTAGGATATAAAGGTTTAGGCATCTAGTGGAAAGACAAGTTATTCACTTCTCTAGATATATTGTTAGGCATCCAAGGGTGTAGTCCCTACTAATATCACTAATGTTCCACCTCCACCTCTTGATAGTGAGGGAGGTTTATTTAATTAGATGCCTGATTCCTTCTTCTCTTCTAATTTTTTTTTGATGTATCATTTTGAGACCATGATATCAATATTTAATTAGTTTTAGGATTAGGGTTCAATTTGGTTTACTATTTGATTAGGTTTATGCTTAGGTTTCAATAAGGACAAGAGTTAATAAATTGAACTAAGTTTTAAAGTGCTAAATTTGGTTTTAGATATAGAATTATAGTTAGAGCTTTTAGATTAAAAACCAAAATTAATTAAAAAATGTTACGTTTAATTTTTTTTTTAAAGTGTTGAATATATTATTGAGTTAGGTTTAGGTTTAGGGTGATTTGGTTTAGTCTTAAGGTTAATGCTTAACTTGGTTCAATCTTAGGGTAAGGGTTCAATTTGGTTAATGGTTGGAGAAAGGATTCAAGGTTTTAAATTTGATTTATACTATAAGTTGGGATGTATAATTAGGTTTATGATCATGGTTTAATCTAATTTGGTTTATAAGTATAATATTAATTAGTTAAGGGATAGAGTTAGCTTTCAATCTAGTTTGATATTCAATTTGGTTTAGGGTTACCTGGGTTAGTTTATTTTTGTGTTATATTAAGATATTTAAAGCTCTGATATCATTCATTTTTTGATATTTTGATTATATCAGCCCCATACATTGATAGTATATGTGATGATTACAAATATTATTTGATCTCATTACATGTGCCATGGTAATTTTTTTTAGTTTATACATGAGATGCTCCTATATGGTGT
The DNA here is from genome assembly GCA_028749045.1 of Cupressus sempervirens. Lineage (NCBI taxonomy): Eukaryota > Viridiplantae > Streptophyta > Pinopsida > Cupressales > Cupressaceae > Cupressus > Cupressus sempervirens. Next base: position 79,112,436 of record CM053792.1, on the reverse strand, counting down.
TTTTCTTTTCTTATAATATAGTGTTATATATAAATTTACCTAAGTACCCTCTTTGATTATCTATGATGGATGTAGTAAATGACATATCTCTATATGATTATTTTGATATCATATGCATGGATAATATAATGAAATTTTTAAATCCTTCCTATGCAATAAATGATACATAATTAGATATGTAAATGTTTTTAGATTCACATGTATGACATGTAGATGTAGATATGATGCTCCTCTAGGATAATTTAGTTTATCATAAATAAGGTTATGATTATGGTTTGACATTTATAGAATTAGTACTTGGTTCTTAGGATAGCTATTTAATTATTTAATTATTACTTGTTGTACATTTTAGCAAATTAAGATTATGGGTAGGATGATAGTAAGGGTTATGATTAGAGTTTTGGTTAAAATTGGGATTATAGTTAATCCTAAATCATGCCTAGCCAAGGGATCCAAAGAACTAATCAAAAGTTGTACTAAGCAAGCAATAACATACATACAATAATTTACATTTATAAAAAATATAAGAGATTACATTCCTTAACGAGCACATTTACATTTCATTTTTAAATAATTATAAGTACTAAAAGTAAAATAAATAACACATCCACATGAAATAATAATTACTTGAGTTCAATCCATTTAAATAATATACATTTGTTCTGAATGCCACTTGGAAAATTAATTCAGAATGCAAAATCATCGACTGTACATGTCACAAGGTATGAAAGGGTGAAAGAATATACATTTATAAAATAGTTTACATCATCCATTTTTTATCCATGAAACAAAGTACAATACAATTTAATTAAAATCATTAAATACTAAGATTTGTGTTTGAATCCCTTGATGGGGTGTTACGTGATTAAGTACTTAGTTATATGTTTAGGGTTTTATCAAGTACATAAATATATGGTTAGGTCAAGGTTATAGTTTAAACAATGAATTTAGGTTTAGGTTATATGGTTCTAGGTCGAGGTTATATTTATTTGTAATTACATGTTTAAACAATGAATTTACATCTAATCTAATCATTCAACATTGTAATTTAAATACATAAATTAAATACATTTCAAAACATCTAAAATAATAATTTTTTAAATGAACATTTATGAAACCATATTTAAATTAATAAATACAATGATCTAAACATAATACTCATTAACAATGTAAATTTACAATTTTACGTACATTAAAACTAAAAAAACAATAAATTAACATACATATAAAATGTAAAGTTAAAAATAATTAAGTAAAATGGTACAAAACATATTAAAATATATGGTATATCAAAGACTAGGAATAGGGGGTGGTCAGTAGAATTGAAAATCGGGCTCATGTATCTTTCTCTAATTGGGCTCCCATTTTCAAAGTCATGAAAATGACTTCAAAAATGCCAAAATTGGGCATATATGAATTTTTGAAATCATGTACCCAATTTTTTTTAAATTGGGTACTTGATTTCAAGCAAATCGAGTACTCGATTTGTAAAGTAATTAGGTGACCAATTTTTAAGTGCTTCAAGCACCCGATCCACTTTTTACAAATTGGGTACCTAATTTTTAAATTGTGGCTTGGGTGCCCAAAGCATGAATTTAGAAATAGGTATCCGGTTCTAACAAAATTGGGTACCCATTTTTGAGAAGTACAATTCCATGAATTTGACTTCTGTGAAATTGCGACCCTACTTCTTGTGGTCACTCGATGCTCAGCACTAATTGTGTATGTTGCTTGACATGTATTATCTAGAAACTTATGCTTGACATACACTACTTACTCAGCATGAACTAAGTTCTATTAAGTAATGACTTGAGTGTTTCATCATTTCCTTATCAAGACCAAGATGAGATCAACAATCTCTCTCTTTGATATGAGTAGAAATAACACTTTGTCATGCATATTCACTTCAACTATGAGCATAACTCAAATAATTTGTATACATTACTTGCCTCTCATGCAAAACTACAAAATTTACAAAGTTGATGACATAACTAGCATACCTTATTGCATCAAACTCATAACTCCCCCTGAGTTGATATTTCCTTTTTGTATCTAAATTTTGTACTCCTTTTTTGTAAATGTGTACTTTTGTTGATCTATGTTTTGACATAAGTACTCCCCTTACTCAAAACTATACTATGCCTTTGTTAATATACTTTCTCATTTCTCTTGTGTTCTATTTTCTCATTCCCCCTTTTTGCCTTCATCCCCCTTATTTGACACTTATATCCTTGGTGGTATATTTATAGTGTTTTTATCCAATTTTTTTTTTGTATATCTCCATGATTATTATTAATACTACATCCCAATAATTGTATGGTATCTATAGAGATTGGTATTGAACATCTAGCTAGGAAACAATGTTAACTAAGCCATCATGTGTTGAAAGTTGATTATCTTTATTCATTAATGTTTTAGCAAAGGCTAGTTCATTATGCAATACTTTCATGTGTGGGTCAACATGGACTAGATACTAATCAAGGTGGCCCTTATGTTTACATCTTGTGTTTGTAACAAGACTAACTAACCTTAACTAGTTGACAATCTTTGAAAATGAGCTTAACTTTGACTATGAGACAACTTAAGAGTATTACTTGTTGTCTGTAGGTCTCCTTATAGCAGGTCAATAGCTCTCTGTACTTATTGTATGAATAAATTCACATCACAAACCTTTTTGTAAAGAGAAAATATATTCTCCAACACCTTTTGAAAATCCTCCATTTTGGTTGCTAAGTCAACGTATCTAAGTGCAATAGCACCAAAAATATTTTCAAGAAGTTTTGAGTGAAACTTATTCTCAAACCATTCTAGAAGTTTAACATTACAATCTAGGTCTTCATCCTTGATCTTATCGACAATATTGACTAGTTTCTCAATGATAGGTTTAACCTCATTAGGTTCTAGGAGACTAAATGCATCAAGAAATATGTCTTTGATGTCTTATAGAACTAGGTTCTACTTGTGATCCTTTCTAAGAAACTCTTGTTGTTTCTTCATGTGAAGAGATTCTTGTAGTTTGGTCATATGTTCTATGGTGATTGTTGTAAGATCAATCTTTGGTAGTTCAATCACCACATCCAAGTTAAAACCTCCATAAGATGTATCTTCAACACAATTAGTTGTACTAGGACTAGGCCTTGATATTTGTAAGGGTATAGCATCTATACTCAACCATTAAAAAGTTTGACTAGTAAGAGTAGTAGATACAAAAATTGGTTGGATAACCAAGGTCTATATAGCAATTTGTTCCTTTGTCTTAGTAGTCAAAATTTATTCTCTAGTCATATCCTTCACCTTCTCTATGGTCTCAACTTCACCTTTCATATGTGAGATAGGTGTAGGACTAGTTTCTTGACCTACATGGATTTATATCTCATCCTTCTCAATTTTTACTATTGCTTGTATTGAAGTGTTTGGGACTAATGTGTTGACAAATGGTGTCATTATATCTTTCACCTAATATGCCACAATGGGCATTGGAATTAGTGTATCAGTTGATAGACTATCTTCTTTAGTATGTCAATCTTGTTCTTCTTTCTCCTTGTCTTCTATAGATTGAGGGGGTACATTAGATTTGTCTTGTGATTTCTCTCCTTTAGATGCAAATTCTTCCTTCTCAATCTCATCTACTGTCACAAACATGGGGTTGTTCTATAGTTTAGCTATTGTGGTTGAGTCTATCAAAAGTTATTTCAAGTCTTCAACTATGAAGGGATTGATGTTTTGAGTATAATTGTCAGTACTACTCTTTATTTGTGTTGAGCCCTGTTGACTCACTTGGTCTCCATCTGGAAGAATGACACTCGACACTTGTACCTCTGGTACATTTTGATCATTCTACTACTCATCCTTAGTTGTGTCCTTGACTATTGTTGTAATTTTAGTACCTCTGACATGACCATCCTTGATTTTGACTTCTTTTCCATGTTCATCTTTCTCATCTCCAACTTCCTCAAGTTCTTTACCACTTATCTTTTCTATTTGAAACCCATAAATAACTTTCCATATTTGGGTGCTCTGTTTGACAACCTCTTCAATTTTATTTTGCAAAATATTAAAGGCTCTATATTTGGGGGAAAATCTCCTATTTAATTTTTTCATGGCTTTTTTCATTATTTCCTTATCCAAATTTGGCATTACTCTGGCTATAGTAGTCTCCATTGTCTTTCTTTCAATTGTCAAACTATACAACCACTTCTACTGAACTTGGTCATAAAGAATCTTTAGTAGTAATTGGGAAATCTCTATTGGTGTGGTCTTAAATTTAACCATCATTTCATAATTTCTTCTTCCACCTTATTCTGATCAATCTTACCTATCTTATTAAATACAACATGTTCAAAGCTAGACAAATCTACATTATTCTTGATGTTTTCATACAAGTTGTCTATATTTGACAAGGTAATGTGGCTTACCACCTAGAATTTACTTATGTCAACTGATTCAATCCTCTCCACATCTGACTCATCTATAGTAGTGTACTTTATTCTTAACTTCTTCTTCTTGGGCTCACTCTCCTCTATAGCAACAATAGCTCTTTTTCCCTTAGGCTTCTCAACTTCTTTTCTTTTCTTAAAATTTTCCTTGTGCCCTATCAGGTGACTATTATTGCTAGCTATTGTTTTTTTACAACTTTCTTTGGTTTATCCACTACAAGATCTATTGCCTTCCTTTTCTTCTTTTCTACTAGTTTAGGTGCTTCATTAAATTCTACTTCCTTGACACCTTCAACATGTTCTTCTTGGTCTTCTTCTTGGATTAGAGTGAGTGTCAATGGGGCTTGGGCTGACTGTTCTTCTTCATCATCTTCATCATCATCTTCTTCTTCCTCTCCCCCTTCACCAAATATTTTGTTTAGCTTCTTCACAAGATTTTTTTTCTTTTTCATCATAGTAGCTATCTTTAAATCAATTGTGATCCTAGACTTGGCTTCCTCATAGTTTCCAAATGAGGTGGCACTCTTATCAACTTCTTCTACTAGTAATTTTGCAATAGTTGTAGATGCCTCATCAACATTGACTTCATATGGAAAACACTTTAGCCATCTAACCTTGGGAATAGTTTTCTACACATATGTATAGTCGACATCAACTAGAATACATACATCATTGTAATATTGTTCAACTAGTGACATAAGAATCCTTAGCCTCTATTTCATAGACTTCTTAAAGTCTTCAAAGTAGCTTGTCATTATTGTTTCAAAATTATCTCCAAGATACTCAATTAGATCTACAATCTATAATGTAACTGGCCTATTGGTCTTCCACACTACTTGAATAAAGGTTGGGAAGGTGTTATGCAAATAGAAGAACATGCATAAAAGTAGTGAACAAAACTTGCATTGTGCACTCTTTATCTTCCTTATGACCTACAAGTTTTCTAATAACTACTAAAGTTGCAACTCGACTAGGTCATAATGTTAGAATTCTTTAGAATAACTGAGAGGGGGGGGGGGTGAATCAGTTATCCAAGGTCCAAATGCCCTAATAATACTTTTTCACTACTTTTAATGAATCCATACACTTTTTATCCATCCAAACTTAGATCAACTATATTATCAAGTTACAGTAAATCAACATGCAGCAATAAAACATGCAAGATTAACACATGACACAATGATTTGCGTGGAAACCCAATTTGGGAAAAACCACCAGTAACATGCTACTTGATTCTCACTCTTCCAAAGTGATGCCCTATTAAAGGCTTACAACACACTGTTAAATGTGACCTTGTTAGAGGATTTCACCAAACTATTAGGAATGGGCCTGATCAAAGGACTTTAGAACATTCACTTGGAATGTCACCCTGTTAAAGGATTTACCTCATGGCTATTAAAACAACCTAAGTCCATAGGATTTAAACTAACTGTTACAATTGCTAAAGAGTAACAATAATATAATTTTGATCTGATACAACTTACAACATACTTTGTAGATTTTAGATCACTCTTCAGTTCTATCCTTTTTCTTGGCCTTAATCACTTCAGTTCTGATAGCTTGTCTTCCTCTCAAGCTTCATCTCCTTGATTCTTCTTACTCATCATGCCAATGCAATCATATTTGGGGTCTTCTTATCGAAATAGAGTAATTGTGCTCTCTTTCTCCTTAGCACCTCCTTTAGCACTTCATGCTTTTATGCTCAACCACCTTCTCATCTCTTTCCTTCATGACCTTATGTCTTCTTAAATAGAAATATGTTTTACCTTTGCCGCTTGATTCTCCCTTTCCAACTTTAGGGTTTCAAATGGATTAGGTAGGATACAATGTATCTACCCCATATCTTGCTCTTATCTAGAAGCTTCATCTAGACTCTAATTTTAATCTCCAAAAACATTCTACATGGTGTTTAGTGCCACCAGCTCATCATTCTTATCTTCCATTTAATTCACAGATTTCTAGATAACAACCTTGTCAGCTTGGATATGGTGAATCTTCAATTTTCAAAATAATGTAGGAACTCGACATTATTGATTTACTGATGCTCGACATCTCTTTGTTACTCAGCATTATTGGTTTTTTGATGCTCAACATCTATTTTTGCTCAGCACTTGTATCTGCTTGACACTTGATTTTACTCGGCACCTGAAGTTTGCTCGGCACTTGAAGTTCACTCGGCATCTGAAGTTCACTCGAAACTTGAAGTTGAACTTGTTCGGCTTCAACTAGGAATATGTTCAACACCTACTAGCTTGCTCAGCTCCCTCTCTCTAATGAACTTTAGTTAGGCTTTACAGATGTCTTAGCTAAAACCTTACATCTTTGATATGTTTTAGTGTGCCCATCCTCGATGTCATCAATACAATATTTCATCAATGACTTAGTTGATCCTTGTACTTCATTACAACATCAAAACTTCAACCTTTCTCTAGGTGTTTTAGTTATAGCTTATTGATTGCCTTCTCCTTGTCAATCAACCACTTGATAGTATTTCGATCACTAAAGAAATTGTCATTCCTGCAAGTAGAAATTTTGACATCAATGAAAAAAAAATGATTGAGAACATTCTTTACCCGTTCCATATGATCATTCCAAGATTTTTCTCATGATCTTTTCAATCATTTCCAACAATCTCCCTCTTTTGCATTGATGGAAAAACCAATTACCAATTCCATATGATCATTCCAAGATTTTCCTCATGATCTTTTCAATCATTTCAACAATCTCCCTCTTTGACATTGATGGCAAAACCAAATTGATCAATTGATCAACTTAGTTACCACCAAGATTGTATACATTGTTTGCTATTGTCTACTACTTTTCCTGGCTGCTGCATCTTTACTACTGATCTCATATATATCTTTCAATTTCTTCATTAATCTCCTTCTTTCATATATATCTCCCTCTTGCTTTGTTTTGATCAGTTTTCTGTATATTTCTCCCTCTTTGAAATAAATGCCAAAGATGTAGCATCTTTATCATGAAAAATATAAGCTTTGGCTTCTTGATGTCTTCTCCCTCTGTCACCATGCTTGTGACTAATTTGGAGTTTCTGCTCCTGCTGTCATCTTCTGCATCATTCTTCTAATATTTCAATGATTTTTTCCTGTTGATGTAGGGCAACATCCTTGTTACTTTAAATTGCTTGAGTTAGGGGTATTACCCCCAACTTGCCTCTAATATATTCATAAGTATCCTTGGGCAATGGTTTAGTGAAGATATCTGCAATTTGTTCCTTTGTGTGAATGTATTCCAACTTCACATGTTTGTCTTCTACCAATTCTCTGACATAATGATACTTGATTACAATATTCTTGGTTTTTACATGCATTACTAGATTTTTGGATATGTTTATAGCACTTGTATTATCACAATACAATATCAAAAGTTTTGTTACCTCTTCTTTCATTCCTTTTAATAGATGTGTGAGCCACACAATGTTTGTGCAATTGACTGCAACTGCTACATATTCTGATTCTACAGTGGACTGGGATGTCCATTTTTGTTTCTTGCTAGTCCAAGTAACTAGCCTTTTACCTAAAAATAATGCACCTCCACTTGTGCTTTTTCTATCATCAATGTTGACTCCCCAATCTGCATCTTTATATGCATTGAGTTCAAACTTTCCATTCTTTTTGTAGTATAGACCAAAGTTATCAGTTCCTTTAAGATATCACATTATTCTTTTTACTGCTATGAGATGATTTTCTTTGGGATTAGCAAAGAATCTAGCCACTATTCCAACTGCTAATGCTATGTCTGGTCTGCTATGTACAACATATTGTAGTTTTTCAATCATGGATCTATACATTGTTTGATTGACTTCAGCTGATTCATCATTTTTGGATAGCTTATTTCCTGTCGCCATTGGTGTGCTGACTGGTTTGGACTCCTCCAATCCAAATTTTTTGAGTATTGATTTGATATACTTTGATTGTGTCATAAATATACCATGTTTTAGTTGATGTACTTGCAATCCAACAAAAATTTTTATCTCTCCAAACATAGACATTTCAAACTCATGTTTCATTTTGTTAGCAAAGCCTTTTCAAAGCACTTCCTTTCCTCTAAACACTATGTCATCCACAAAGATTTTAGATACAATAATATCCTTACCTTCTTCTGCTTTGATGTACATGTTGTTGTTATCATCTATTCTTTCAAATCCTATTTGCACTAGATACTTGTGAAGTCTCTCATACCATGCTCTAGGTGCTTGTTTCAAACCATAGAGTGCTTTATGTAATTTACAAACCATATCCCTATTGTTCTCATCAAAAAATCCTTCTGGTTGTTCAATGTAGACTTCTTCTTCTAGTATACCATTTAGAAAAGAAGAATTTACATCCATCTGATAAACTTTGAAATATTTATATGCAGCATATGCAGGTAAAGTTATTACTCCTTCCATTCTAGCAATAGGGGCAAATGTTTCCCCCTAGTCTAGTCCTTCTTCTTGAGCATAACCCTTGCATACTAGTCTAACATTTATTTCTAGTAATCTCACCATTCTCATCTAGCTTTTTCTTGAATACCCACTTGGTGCCAATCACATTTTTTTCAACTGGTTTGGGAACTAAACTCCAGGTTTTGTTCTTCTTTACTTGATCAATCTCTTCTTCCATAGCTTTATACAATCATCATCTTGTAATGCACCATATACTATTTTAGGTTCAGATTTTCTAATTAGACATGATTCATGTCTTAGTCTGTTCCTTGTCATTGGGCTTGCATCTTTGTCACCAATTATCTATTTAGTAGGGTGATGTCTTTTTACATATTTGGATAATATTGGTTCTATCCTTCTTTCCATGTTTGATCTTTTTGATTTAGGGTCACTATGTATTGAGTTGTCAGGTTGTTCTTCATCTATTTTATGTGTATTGACTTCTAAATCAGATTGTGCATTTCCTTCCTTCTATAGCTTGACTTCTGAATGCAACTCGGCATTCACTGGTTGTGACTCAGTTGAAACTAAATTTTTTTGTTGAGTTTCAATTTGATTGATAGCATCCTCATCAATAGGCATTCCTTCATAAGAATACACAAAGGTTCTGTATTCATTCATTCTCTTTGGTTCTTTAGCTTAGACTTCTGTATGCTCATTAAAGTTTATATTTTCACTTTTCACAATTTTGTTAGTGTTAGTATTCAAACACTTGTATGCCTTACTTCTAGTGGAGTAACCAAGAAATATGCCTTCATCACTTTTTTGCATCAAATTTTCCATTTCTAGCATCTTTAAGGATAAAGAACTTGCAACCAAACACTTTGAAATGTTTTAAATTGGGTGAGTGACCATACCATAATTCAAAAGGTGTTGTATTTGTACCTTTCTTGACTTGTACTCCGTTCAGTGTATGAACAACTACACTTACAGCTTCTCTCAAGTATTTAGAGCAACAATCTTTTCCATCATTAATGTTCTGGTACAATCAATCATAAATCTATTTCTTCTTTTAGCAATTTTGTTCTATGGGGGAGTTCTAGGAGCTGACATTTGTCTTTTGATTCCTTTGTCATTACAAAATATCCCGAATTCTTTTGATGTAAATTCACCACCTCTGTCTGATCTCAGGCATTTCAATCTTTTTCCTATTTCCTTTTCAACTCTATCCACATACCACTAAAACATTTGAAAAGTATCAAATTTTTTTCTTAAGAACATAACAATCATCATTCTAGAATAGTCATCAACAAACAACATTATGTATTTATCTCTTTTATAACTTTGTACTTCCATTGGACCACATAAGTCAGTATGAACTAACTCAAGTACTTCTTTAGATGTATAGTTTTTGCTTTTGAAACTTGACTTTGCCATCTTTCCTAGCTGACATAGCTTGCACATGGTATTATTAGGCTTCTTCAATTTTGGTAAACCTCTGACTTTCTTCATTTTACTAATATTGACCAGATTGTCAAAGTTGACATGACATAGCCTTCTATGCCATAACCATTCATTATCAAATTTTGCAAAAAAACAAGAGACATCATCCATATCAAGGTAAAATAGATTACTTCTTGTTTGATTTCCTTTTCCTATCAGTTTACCATCAGTATCATAGATTTTTGCAGTTTTATTTCCAAACTCTACTTTGCATCCTATATTTCCTAACTGTGAGACACTTAGCAAATTGTAGTTTAATCCTTCAACATAGTATGCATTATCACATGAAATTTGTTCTGTAAGCTTAATGGAACCTTTTCCTTTTATTTGACATGGAGCATCATTACCAAATCTAACACTATTTCCATCATACTGAGTAAAGTTAACAAACTTTCTTTTGTCTCCTATCATGTGATGTGAGCATCCACTATCTATGATCCATCTGTCATTCTTGTTCATACATGTTACCAGTGTTGTAGGCTCATCTTCATCAGATTGGTCCTTCATGGCTACATAAACAACTTCATCATCATTATTATCAAAATTTTCTTCAACAATATAACACTACTTGCCTTTGTCTTTGTAATCTCTCTTATTGTCTTCTCTTCCATATTTGTATTTGTTGCCTTCCTTGTAATCCTTTTTTTGTGTACATCTGGCAGCAATATGACCTACTTCATTGCAATTAAAAAAAATGATAGGCATCTTACCTTTGAATTTTCCTTTACTTCTATGAAATCTTCTAGCAAGTATTGCTTCCAATTGTTCCACATCTTTCTCATCAGTGCTACTGTCACTGGATACATATTTCATCTTTCTTCCCTTTTTTGATTTTACCTGTTCAACATCTTTTATTTATAGCTTGGCCTTGAAAGCAGATTCAACATTCTTAGGTTTGTAGTTGTCAACATTAGATAACTCAAATGCAGTGAGTCTACCCACTATACCTTCAAAACTTAGATTGTTTCCTGGTACACATCTTAGTTCTTGTATTACAGATACTCTAATAGCATAGATAGAGAGCAAGGTTCTTAAGAAATTACTATTAACAGTATCTTCATCCAATTTACCATTCAAACATCCTATTGCACTTACCACTTCTTTTATTCTTGCACCATACTGAGCAGCATTCTCATTTTCCTCCATTTTCATATCATCAAACTTTCCTCTGAGACTTTCTCTTTTTGCTCTTTGGACATTCTGATCTCCTCCATAGATTTTTGATAGGGCTTTCCACATTTTGAATGCAGTGTCACATCCTTTGATATCATCAAATTCAACATAGTTGAGTGCAGAGGCAATTTCCAACATTGTCTGATTGTGTTCTTGTTTGTTTTTCATAGCTTCTGTAGTAAGAGTACTAGTTGGATCAACATGTTCAGTAATAATTAAATTTTGGGCATAATCTCCTATGGATCCAAGATGTAGTTTTATCAGACTTTTCCATGCAAAAAAGTTGTCTTTGTTGAGCTTGGGGACTTCTCTCTTAGAAATTTTGATCTTTCCTGCTTATAGTCCCTTTAAACTAAAATAGTAGTTTGGCTCTGATACTAATTGTTAGAATTCTTTAGAATAACTGAGGGGGAGGGGGGGGGGGGGGGGGGGGGGGGGGGGGGGGTGAATTAGTTATCCAAGGTCCAAATTCCCTAATAATACTTTTTCACTATGTTTAATGAATCCATACACTTTTCATCCATCCAAACTTAGATCAACCATATTAGCAAGCTACAGTAAATCAACATGCAAGATTAACACATGACACAATGATTTACATGAAAACCCAATTTGGGAAAAACCACCAATAACATGCTACTTGATTCTGACTCTTCCAAAGTGATGCCCTATTAAAAGCCTACCCTATTAAAGGCCTACAACACACTATTAAATGTGACCTTATTAGAGGATTTCACCAAACTGTTAGGAATGGGCCTGATCAAAGGACTTAGAACATTCACTTGGAATGTCACCCTGTTAAAGGATTTATCTCATGGCTATTAAACCAACCTAAGTCCATAGGATTTAAACTAACTATTACAATTGCTAGAGAGTAACAATAATAGAATGTTGATCTCATACAACTTACAACATACTTTGCAGATTTCAGATCACTCTTCAGTTCTATCCTTTTGCTTAGCCTTAATCACTTCAGTTTTGATAGCTTATCTTCCTCTCAAGCTTCATCTCCTTGAATCTTCTTACTCATCATGCCAATGCAATCATATCTAGGTTCTTCTTATCAAAATAGAGTTATTGTGCTCTCTTTCTCCTTAGCACCTCCTTTAGCACTCATGATTTTATGCTCGACCACCTTCTCCTCTCTTTCCTTCATGACCTTATGTCTTCTTAAATAGAAATATGGTTTACCTTTGCTGCTCGATTCTCCATTTCCAACTTTAGGGTTTCAAATGGATTAGGTAGGATACAATGTATCTACCCTATATCTTGCTCTTATCTAGAAACTTTGTCTAGACTCTAGTTGTAATCTCCAAAAAAATTCTACATGGTGTTCTGTGCCACCAGCTCATCATTCTTATCTTCCATTTAATTCATAGATTTCTAGATAACAACCTTGTTAGCTTGGATCTGGTGAATCTTCGATTTTCAAAATAATGCAGCAACTCGACATTATTGATTTACTGATGATCGGCATCTCTATGTTACTTGAAACTGTTGGTTTTTTTATGCTCAAAATTTGTTTTTTCTCGACACTTGTATCTACTTGACACTTAATTTTACTCGACACCTGAAGTTTTCTCGGCACTTGAAGTTCACTTGGTATCTGAAGTTCACTTGGCACTTGAAGTTGAACTTGCTTGGCTTTAATTAGGAATCTGTTCGACACCTACTAGCTTGCTTGGCTCCCTCTCTCTAATGAACTTTATTTAGGCTTTATAGATGTCTTAGCTAAAACCTTACATCTTTGATATGTTTTAGTGTGCCCATCCTTTATGTCATCAATACACTATTTCATCAATGACTTAGCTGATCCTTGTACTTCATTACAACATCATAACTTCAACCTTTCTCTAGGTGTTCTAGCTACAGCTTATTGATTTCCTCCTCCTTGTCAATCAACCACTTGATAGTATTTGGATCACTAAAGCAATTGTCATTCCTACAAGTAGCAAGTTTGACATCAATGAAAAAACAATGATTGAGAACATTCTTTACCAGTTCCATATGATCATTGCAAGATTTTCCTCATGATCTTTTCAATCATTTCCAACACATAAGTGTGGTCCTTCTTATCTATCCTATATTCTAAATCCACAACCATGCAAGATACATTATTTATTCTTTTAGTTTGAAATAGATTGTGATATATCACTATCACTACAAGTGTTCTTAGGGGATCTAAAATTTTGTCAATGGACATTCCTCTTTTCTTTCATACTTCCCTTGTATTCCTTTCAATTAACTCCTTTACATCACTCTGCATAGTTTTAGGCATGTCTAGGGTTAGATACCCTTATACATAGTGAATGATCCTTTTGGTTATCTTATTGGGTCAATTTTTCAAGCATATGAAATTTTTATGAATATGATTTAGAACAATGCATATCCATTCATTCTTAAAAACATTCAGAAAATCTAGGGCATGTTTTAACCCTTTTTATTCAACAATCTTGTACTCTTCCTTCAATACTCCATTATCATATAAATTGTTGTATTTATCTCTTATTTCCATGTCTCCTACTTCTCATATCCTTCTAGTGTAGTAGCATCTCATGTCTTGGATCATTAACACTTTTAGTGGTATCATCAATACCACACTTGATGGGGCTCCCTTATATGCTATCTCAAGAATGGCTTAGAAGGTTGGTTTTCTAACATCATTGCTATTAGAATGTCCAAAATGGTAAGAGTACTTCTAAGAAGGGGGGTGAATTAGAAGTACCACATCTTTTCACCTTTTTCAATCTTTTAAACATATAATTGAAAAAAAATTTGCATGCATGTAAACATATAAAAGAACATAAAATCAATCGCATGCAATAACGCATGACACCAGAATTGATAACCCAAAAATCATCCAGGAATAAGAAGGTAAAATAGGGGTGGGGATGACACCCAAAAAAATTACTACATCAATCAATGTTCAACCACTTCTGATGGTCTACCCTGTGAAAGGCCTGCCCTATTAAAGGCTTTACATTGTGTCAATAGTGACCTATTTAGAGGATTTACAAACACTTACATGAAGTGTCACCTTGTTAAAGGATTTACAATAGTTTTTTAAACCCACCTAATACATATGATTTTGAATCACCTTCTCCAAAGGTTCTCCTACCTAGCTCTTAAGCTAACCTATCAACATAGGATTTCAACCTCTATTACAATTGTGAGAGAGTATTAGAACATTTGACCTGATTGAATTCAATCTCAAATTGCTAGGTTCAGGTACTAGATCTTCTCTTCTTGTTTTGATCCTTGCTTGATTTGATCTCTATATGTGTTCCTTGTTCCTTGTGCTATTCTAATCAAATGGATATGAAATTGATGCTCTGTTCCTCTAAGTCTTTCCTTCTTCTCACTAAAATTTTGCTATAATCTCCCCATATACTATTATCATCCACACATACAATGGTTTTTGACCTTCTTTTAAAGAATGAGAAGACTTAGGGTTAGGTATGGATCTATGATCGATATTGAATCTCATATTCCCACTCATACCTTGCATTTTTCTCATTGGTTGCATGCCCTCTCCATTTTTTTGATTGGTTGCATGCAGATTGCATAGGGAATGTAAATGATTTGTCCTTATCCTTTTTCTCCTTCAAAATCTCTCTAAGTTGGCTCTAGAAATGGTTTACATCTTGGGTTGTGAAAGCACAAACTCTTATGCTGATCCTGAGTTACTTAGCACTCATTACATTACTGATGCTCGACATGAATTGATTTTGGATTGCTCGACATCTATTACTTTCCTAGTTTGCTTGGCACCTATTAAACATTGTATTGCTTGGCACATGTATGTTTTGTATTGCTCAAGATCTTAACATTTCTGGATTACTCAGCACATGAACATTTCCTGGATCACTTGGCACATACTATGTTTTAACTTTCTCAACACCAATTGTGGCTTGGCACCTCTTGAAATTCTGGCTTGACATACATTGTGTACTTGGCATATATAGTGAAAATGGTGAAGTGTGTTGACACTCAATTGTCAAGACTATTCTTTTGACCAACAATCTCCCCCTTTGAGATGAGTGTCAAAAACACTTAACTAGGCATTTATGAACTTAACTTTATTGAGTACATTCTTTATTTTCTTGGAATTCATGCAAATTTTCAAAAATATTATGATTAAAAATATACCTCATGACTCCCCTTGAGTTGATTATGCCTTGTCCATTCTTCAAACTAAAATTCTATGCTTAAGTGCCTGATCTCCTCTCTTTCCTTTGTCCTATTTCTACATTTTGAGCCTATGTGTTGTATCTAATCTGTGTGAGTTCAAAATTTTGCATCTCAATTTCACATCTCCCCCTTTCTCCTTATTACCCGACTCCCCCTTTTTGGCTATTTACAAACTTCCCACTTTGTTCTCAAAATGAATGAAAGAATGTAATTCAAAAATGGTTTTCAAAATTTGGTATTCTTCCATAGTATCTGCATATATACATATCTCCTCTTATACATATATCTCCCCCAGACTTTATCTCCCCCTTTTGGCACTAATGTCAAAGGGTTCTATGAAGTAATACCATGCTTAGCCAAAAATGTGCTATTTACCTCCAAGAGTATTTTAAGAGTTAAATCCCAATTTCCAATGACTTATGTTTGATGGCAATCTCTTCTATAAGTCCATTTGAGGTAGGAAGATTTGAATCTTTCTTGAGCACTATTTATGCATACATTTGCTTCTTATGGAGTACCTCCAAGTGAGGGGTTATAGAGGACTAAATTTGCATCAACTTAGCCTTTGTATTTGCCTCCTCTACTATTAATACAACTAATTCTCTTTGTGTGTGAAGTGTTTGAACAAAATGCTTCTCACTCTAAGCTAGATTGGTGGGGAGTTGCATACTAGAAATCTTTAGATTTCTCTCCAAGCTCAGTATCCTTTGACTAGTCTCCTATGTGAAGTTGGAAAAATCACACAACTTGTTGTGCAAGGAGAGTATATTCTAAAGTACAATTTTTGCTCTGTCCAATTTCTTAGCCAACTCAACTTGAGATAGTGCTAGATCACCAGATATTTTCTCATTTACCTTTCCTTGGAATTTCCTTTCTGACCATTCCATTAATTTTGCATTTGTAGCATGGTCTTCATTTGTCACCTAGTCAACTATGTCAAATAGTTGCTCTACTATTAGCCTTGACTTATCATGTGTCTGCAAGTTGAAGGAATCCATAAAGATGTCATTGATCTTATTCAATTTTTGCCTATATTTATATTCTTTTTTAAATACCTCTTATATTCTTATTCTATCCAGTGCATTCTGTATTTCATTAATCCTTTCTTTAGTGAGGGTGCTAGATTCATAGTAAGGTATTGTGATTTCCTTGTCAAGCTCAAGAATTCCATACTGAAGTTTCCTAGCTACTTTTGTTGAGCTCAAGCCTAGTGTACTAACTTGCAATGCTAGCATTTTAGTGCTCAACTTTTGAAGAGTTTGAGTGGGAATACCTATTTTGGGTAGTTCAAACAAGGTTTGTATTGTAGATTCCTCCTCATCTCTTATCTCTTCCTTCTCTTCAACTTGTTTCTCCTTTTCACTATCAATGGATGGGGGTGTGCTTGTGGGTTGTTCTAATTTTTCTTTATCTTCTCCTACTACTACACTTGGCACATGAAGTGCATCTGTAATTTCTTTTGGTGGAGATGGTGGAGGAAGGAATAGGATTCTAGTAGTTTGAATGGTCGAAGGTGGTTCTTGTGTTTGCACCTTGACTTCCTTTGATTTTACTACTGCCTTTTGCATTTCATCAACACTGACTAGTATAAGGTTTGAACATAATCTAGCTACTTGTGTTGATAGGTCAAGGATCTTTGCTGGATCCTCTACAATTAATGGATTGATGTTTTGACCAGAAGTGTCAATAACATCCTTAATCTTGATAATCTCTGCAGGTGTGATGGTGGCATGAGGAGAGCTAGGAGGTGATAATTGTGTGTCTTGCACACTTTGTTCTTACTGCTCATCTGCACGCTTTTCTTCCTCTTTCTCCTCTTTATTCTCCTCTTCATCTTTCTTTTCTTCTTCCACTTTCTTCTCTTCCTCAACCTTCTTCTGTTTTTCCTTCTTTTCTTCTCCCTTCTTTCCTATTGTTTTTATTTCCTTTATCTTGGTACTTGCTTCTGCCTTGTATTCCTCATCAAAAACAACATCAATTTTCATATAAATTATTTTCCACAACTGTGTGGATTTGCTCACAACATGTTCAATTTTATTCTACAAAATACTAAATATGCTATGCTTTGGAGTAAATCTATTATTGTGCCTCTTGACTACATTAGTTATTTGACTCCTAGTCAAATCAGGAAACAATCTAGCTAAATTAGACTCCTTTATTTCCTTTTCCATTTGTAAGAAAAAATGCCATTTGTCTTCTACTATTTTATACAATTCCTTGGGCATTGAGCCATCTAGCTCTAGAGGTGTGTGCTTGTACTCAGCCATCATAGCATACATAGATTCCTCTATTTTATTTTGCTCTTCCTTAGTGAGCTTATTAAAATATAAATTCTTCAAATATTTTAAGTCATCATTTCTAATCTTTGTACACAATTTATCTATGGTAGACTTGGGTGGACGAATTACCACTTTGAACTGACTATTATCATCTATTTCTTTCTTTTCTTCATCTGAGTCAGGTTGAGCTACATATTTTCTTCTCTTCCTTGGCTCCTCCTCATTCTTCTTGGTGGTTTTCTTCCTCTTCTCTACCTCTTCTTTTTCCTTTTGTGTTGTAGCTCTGGTGTTGGCTCTAGTAGTAGGCCTCTTTGGTGCAGATTTTATCACTTTCTTTGCTTTGGGTTGAGGAGCAGATGGAGTTTTAGCCTTCCTCTTGGTGACTTTAGTTCTAATAGGTACTTCCTCAGCTTCTTCCTCTTCCTTGTTCTCACCTAGACCTTGTGTTAGTTGCAGAGGCTCATCTTCTTCATCTACTTCCTCTTCTTTTGCTATGCCTGCTTCTTCAACTCCAAATCTCTTCTTGATCTTCTTGATCAGTTTCTCCTTCTTTTTCACTGTTGTGGTTGTCTTAAGATCTATCACCACCCTTGAATTGACAATGTCATAAGTTCCAAAATGTTTTACATCCTTG
The DNA here is from genome assembly GCA_028749045.1 of Cupressus sempervirens. NCBI lineage: Eukaryota > Viridiplantae > Streptophyta > Pinopsida > Cupressales > Cupressaceae > Cupressus > Cupressus sempervirens. Next base: position 79,093,833 of record CM053792.1, on the reverse strand, counting down.
TTAATTTCCTCTACAAGTAGAGTTGTTATTGCTACTGAGGCTTGATCAACATCAAGTTCATAGCCTAGTGGCCTAAGCCATCTCACTCTAGGTATGAGTGCTTGTATATAAGCATAATTAATATCCACAAGAAATAAAATGTCCTTTTCATGTTGCTCAACTAGTGAAACTGGTATCCTCATCCTTTGTTTCATGGACTTCTTGAAGTCCTTGAAATAGCTAGTCATTTGGGCATCAAAATTCTCACCCATCTGCTCAATGAATCCATTTATTTTTTCGACAATGGTATTATTCTAATCTCATTTTACCTTGACAACTAAAGGGAATTCTTTCATAATATAGAAAAACATAGAAACCAAAACTAAGCCAAATTTTCATTGAGCTCCCTTAGACTTCCTTATAGCTCCTAAATTCTCATTAATCTTCTATAACATGAGCTCTGCAAGATCATATGTATGATCTTTCTTTACAAATTTATAAGCTACATCCACTGCAATACATGGTACACTATTTAGTCCACTTGACTAGTAGAATTTGTGGGATATGACTCTCATAGCAAAATCTAGTAGGGGTTCTGTAATGGTGTCTATTGTCATTCCCCTATTATTCCATTTTACACTTGTAGTCTTCTCTATTTTCTCCTTTTTGTCACTTCTCATGGTCTTTGGCCGATCTAGGGTTGGAATACTAGTAACCCTATGGATAGTTTTATTTGTAAATTTCACTAGCCTTGTTTGTAAACAAAAGGCTCGATCATGGATTTTGCTCAACACTATGCATATCCATTCTGTTTTTAAAATAATAGGGAAAACTAGGGCTTTGGTTAGACCCTTCTTCTCAACTATGGAGAATTCATCTTTAAGCTTTCCATTATCACATAGTTTATCAAATGCATTAAAAATCTCCAAATCTCCTATGGCTCCAACTTTACAGTTATAACACTTTTGAATATCTTGAACCATAACAACTTAATCTAGTATTATGGATAGGGCGCTAGCAGGATCATTCTTATAAGCAACTTCAAGCATGGGCCTAAACTCAGGTTCTCTAACTTCATTACTAACTAGTTGAATTTCAAGACCTTCCTTTCCTTTGGTAGATTTTGACCTAGATGCCATCATTTATCGAATTAGGGTTTAAAATTAAATAAGCTTTCAAACTCTGTGTAGCTTGACACTTGAATGAAATATTCATTGATCAATCAACTAGAGTTGAATTGCTATTGGAATCACTACAAATCATTGTTTGATCACTATAGAATCACCTCTTTTCTCTACTAAACTTCACTTTTTGTTTAAATGATTCAAAAAAATGAATGATTTTCAACTTTATTAGGTTTAAAAACCTAGCATTTATTGCATTTTTTATTACAGCTATACACTTGACTTCCAAAGATTTTATCAACTTAGCTTCCACTAAAGTTCATTTACTCGATAGCTACTATCTAATTTCACTCATCATCAACTGAACTTTTCAATTGCTCAACAACCATTAACATCTCTTACTTGGCATCCATCAAATTATTCAACTTGGCATATTCTAGAGTTTCACTCAGCAACCAAAGGTAGCTCAACATCATCTTCTAACTTTTAACTTGGCATCTTTTCTCATGCATATTTCTTCTTTGTAATACTTCTATGTTTTCTTGGGCTGGTTATGATACATCTTTATATGTATCAACCCCATATATATATGTCTTATGCTTAATTGCATGAGGTGTGATCACTTGACCTCTTGGGTGAAGTGATATCTCCATTTGATGTGCTATATTCAGCTTTCTTCTTCCATGTCTTGTTCATTTGTCCTCTTATTTTTTAACCATTAATCTTCTCTTTTCCTTTGTTGACTTCAATCTTTGGCGCTTTTGACATTGTAGGACAATTTCTACTAATATGAGTAGTCTTCAAGCAACTAAAACATATAGTTTGGTTTAGCCACCTATTGTAACTTCCCTTGAAATGTGTCCTTATGCAATTTTTAGGAATGTGTCTATACTCTTGACAATAGTGACAACTATACTTGGTATTGTAGTGATGCGCGTGATTGATTCCTCTTGCAAGCTGATTAGGTGTCCACATAGGTTTTTATCTACATTCAAATGTTCCATGTCCATATTTTTTGTAGTTGTAGTAGTGACCCTAAAATCTTGGTGTCCTCATGGACTTGGTTCTGCATTCTTGTGTTGAATATCCTTGCATTTTGCACTTGTGACAAAGTTTTGCATTTGTAGGCTTATCATGCTGATGACTTTTCTTGCTTCTGCACACATTAGAAGTATCTCTCTTTTTACAAAAAAAATGGCAAGTAGGTTTAGTGTTCATACCTTTGTTTATTCTTTCTTCTGCAACCTTGGATGATTCTCCTTGTTCAATGGTGATGTAGCCAAGTCTTGAAGTATCATTACTAGCCCTTGGTGATTTCAGCAATTGCTCAAAGTACTTGATGGCCTCATTGGGTTTGTTGTAGCTTTTTGTTATTTCCTTTTCTCTCTTTAATTCATTCTACAATTGTTTATTTCCATCTTCAAGGTGGAGATCTCAATATCCTTCATGTTTAGGTCATGATGAACATTCATCATCTGGCTTAAGGTTGTAATACCCCAAAATTGGCTTATTGTCATGATCACCAATTATGGTCTATTTTTAATCAATTCTAAAGTCCTCTTTCATTAGGAAAATTCTTGTTCTAACATTCACTACTTGACTTAATTGTCAAATGTAGAAAACCCTAATATGCATTCATCATACTCATTATTTAATCTCTATATTATGCACTCATATTAGCCATGTTAAACCTATTTGATTTCAATTTAATTTAATCTAAAGTATTCATACTTTATTAAATTAAATTATCTCCTAAGGCTAATGTGCTATGGGACTAAATTTATTTAATTTAATAAATATGTCTATTATAATTAATTATATGAAATTATGTAATTAAATGGAGAAGCTACTTCTAAATTAATCAAAAAAAGTCATTTAATTAAATGGGAAGTTATTCCTCAATTAATTAAATGGAGTTATCTAATTAAATAAAAAAAGTGTCTCTAACTAATTAAATAGAATTATTTAATTAAATAGAAAAAGGTAATTATGAGAGCATATCTCATTTTATTAAATTAAATATCTCTCCTAATTTTCTCTTCAGTTCAAGAATGGAAATTCCTAGTTCACTACTAATCAAACTAGAAGTGACCCAGATCACTTGCTCTTACATTGAAGTATATATGAGTTGACTGACTCTTACACTCAGATTTGAGCCAGTTAACTCCCTCTAATTTGGGAATCTTCTCCTTAATTGAACCTCGTCTTCAATCCTGGCAGTTGATTGAAATTGATCTCAACCGTTGATGGATTCTAGGAAAGTCTATTTAAGAGACCCTCATTTCCTCATTACAGAGGTTGAATTTTCATGCTATTGAATTGTTGTCACATTTTGTAGTCACTTAGCTTAATAAATTCTCACATATTTTCATCATCTAGCTTAATTTCATTTAGCATTTAAAATGTATGCATCTAATATAGTTTCTTTTACAAGTTCTTAAGTTAGTTTGCATTATACATTTAGAGTAAATTTGCACATTCATATAGCTTAATTGCATTCAAATCCTTTGTTCTTAAAGGGTTTGGTTGCTTGCACCTGAATTTTGAGGATATTAATAGGAAAAATCCCTTTAGATAGAAGCCAAAAGGTTGACTCACAGGGCTAATCTTGGGTGAACAATCTCATGTTCATTCTAGGGTGAATTTGTGTATAATGACCATGTTGAAGTGTCTGTGAGGTTTAGAGGCCCACAATTCACAGGTAAAAAGGTATCCAACTACATATTTGAGATCTTTTCAAATTCAGTCATCTTCTCTTCTAGCCTATAAGTGAAATTTCTTTTGTCATCTTCTATCATGGCCTTGTCTTCAATAGCTCTTTTCTTTTGTTCAGTTACTTCACAAAGCATTACGGCTTGTGATTCTTGTTCAAGCTTGAGTAATTTAATTTCTTTAGCTTGTGCTCTATTTTTCTCCATTAATTCTACTATTGCTGCATCAAATTCCTTGGAATATCCATTGGAAAATACTTGTGAGGTGTCAATCTCCTTATAGTGTATGTCATTTTTAGCTATGGCTATCTCCTTCCTTCTTTTCAAGGATTTTCTCAGTTCCTCCCTGGCTTTCTCTACTTTTTGTAGAGCTAGTTGCACATCAATCACTTGATTGTCAACGATCTTCCCAAGTTTGAAGACTTCCATCTTTTGATCTTTTTCACGAAGCTGTTAAGCTTCTCGTTGTGAGAACCAACACTCTGATACCAATTGTTAGAATGTTCAAAATGGGAAGAGTACTTTCGAGAGGAGGGTGAATTAGAAGGACCACATCTTTTCACCTTTTTCAATCCTTTAAACATATAATTAAATTTTTTTTTGCATGCATGTAAACATATAAAAGAACATAAATCAATCACATGCAATAACACACGACACCAGAATTGATGACCTAGAAACCTTCTGGGAATAAGAAGGTAAAATTGGGGTGGGGATGACACCCACAAAAATTACTACAACAATCAATGTTCAACCACTTCTGATGGTCTACCTTGTGAAAGGCCCACCCTATTAAAGGCTTTACACTATGTCAATAGTGACCTAGTTAGAGGATTTACAAACACTTACATGAAGTGTCACCCTATTAAAGGATTTACAATAGGTTGTTAAACCCACCTAATACATAGGATTTTCAATCACCTTCTCCAAAAGTTCTCCTACCTAGCTGTTAAGCTAACCTATCAACATAGGATTTCAACCTCTAATACAATTGTGAGGGAGTATTAGAACATTTGACCTAATTGAATGCAATCTCAAATTGTTGGGTTTAGGTACTAGATTTTCTCTTCTTGTTCTAATCCTTGCTTGATTTGATCTCTATATGTGTTCCTTGTCCCTTGTGTTGTTCTGATCAATTGGATATGAAATTTTTTATTTGTTCCTCTAAGTCTTTCATTCTTCTCACTAAATTTTTTCTATAATCTCCCAATATACTATTCTCATCTACACATGCAATGGGTTTTTTACCTCCTTTTAAAGAATGAGAATACTTAGGCTTAGGTATGGATCTACGATCCATATTGAATCTCAAATTCTCACTCATACCTTGCATTTTCTCATTGGTTGCATGTAGATTGCATAGGTAATGTAAATGATTCATCCTTATACTTTTTCTCCTTTGAAATCTCTTTAAGTCAGCTCCAAAAATGGTTTACATCTTAGTTTGTGAAAGTAGGAACACTTATGCTGATCCTAAGTTACTCGGCACTCATTACATTACCGATGCTTGGCATGAACTAATTTTGGATTGCTCAACATTTATTACTTTCCTAGTTTTCTTAGCACTTTTTAAACACTACATTGCTCAACACATGTATGTTCTGTATTGCTTGACATCTAAACATTTCTGGATTAGTCAGCACATGAACATTTCCTGGATCACTTGGCACATACTATGTTTGACTTGCTCAGCACCAACTATGGCTCAACGCCTATTGAAATTTTGGCTTAGCATACATTGTGTACTTGGCATATATAGTGAAAATGGTTAAGTGTGTTAATAGTCAATTGTCAAGACTATTCTTTTGACCAACAATTGCTAAATAATTACAAATTAAAACATTATTTCCCTTACTTCTTAACATTCATCGAAGAGATAGATGCCATTATATGTAACTAGGATTTGCAAAATTTCAAATAGTGTAACTTAACACTAGTGAAATAACTTTTGAATCTAACAAATCGTAATGAGTAGTAGCTAAATCCAGTTTGCAAACACTTAAATCTTTCTCCTTAGTTTTCCTTATGGTATTTTTTCTCTCTTCGATCTTTGATAAATGAAAATAAGTAAAAAAAATGACTATATAACCCTTGATATTTGGCAATAAATGTTTAATATTTATGATGTAGTACAAGGTAGGAGGATTCCCAAAGGATATTTTCTTGCCTACAAAAAATAACCACACAATAGAAAATAAGAAATAACACAAGATGTCATATCAATTCACAACTCTTTATTCATAAAACAATTGGTTATAGTCAATGTGCCTAGTTATAAGGTATTCTGAGTTACAACCAAATATAATAGCAATTACAATAATAGTTATGCAATATTCCTAAACATCCAACTCAATTCATAGATAGCTCAGATCTATAACATAATAGCAATCTGGTAGAAACCTCCAAGATCTCAATTTGTTCTCGCAAGCCACAAAGCAACATTCTTGTTTATAAACAACACCCACTAGCTCTACTCCAAATTTTCTATCTCAGGTACTCCTCTACTAATGATATTGAATCCTCCAAATCATGATCCACAATAATCATCATCCTATTATCATAATTTTTCCATGAACATAAGCTCCTTATATAGTGAGCTAAGCCACAGGTTGGCTAGTTAGGAATTTAATTATAGTATAGGTCCACCTTGGAAGAGTAAACAAAAAATATAACAATAATGAACCAAAAAAAATGAAAATTTATATTTACGTCCATACATGACCCAATAACATATCCCTAACTTAATAAGATCCCATTTTGTCATACAAAACTATGCAAGCTGAAAACTCCACATGTTTTTGTGAAAACTGGTCAAAAATTGATACTCAAGGGAAATCATGATATCTCCCAACATTGATTGAATTAAGCATTGTGCTATTAAGTCAAGATATTATTTTAGGTCCTCTTTAATAGCCCAAGTGCATAAAGGATGAACTCTTAAGGATAATTTTCTACACAACTTGAAAGTCATGCATAAAAATTAGATGTGTAGATTGACAAATGATTGATAGGTTATGACAACAGCCATGTTGCTCCACTCCCAATGAGGTTAGACTTGTGCCTTTGGCCAAAGTTATTAATCTAGACTCTTTTAAATCTCTAAAAGGAAAAATCTCTCATTCATTAAGGATAATTAGTTACACCATCCATAAGTATCCTGTAGAAACCAAAAAATACAGCTCTAGCCTCAAGGTAAAACAACTCTAACTTCAACAAAATCCATACAATCCCCATTGAAACATAAGGAAAGGCTCCCTAATATGCATCAAAAACATCCCCAATCATAAAAAACTCAACACCACAAAAATCCAATCTCGATGCTCCTGCATCAGACTCCCCAAGTAAATAGAAAAATGTGTCCCATACTTTGATGCCCAAAGAAAGATTTGCAACCAACTTCATCTTTACCAAAGGCTTACACTCCAAAAAATTCAATAGAAAAAATATTAAAATCCACCATCTATGCTTTATCCTCTAAAAAATTAGAATCAAATGAATCTCAACAACCTGATCAATATGCTCACTCCCAAGAACAAACTAAACATAATGCTTCACCAAGAATCTTTGTAATTGATCACAACCAACAACACCAATATTCTCAAACATGTACTCCATGTTAGAAACATAATGTAACTCCATAATTAATTTAGAAACATGTAAGTTTAAATACTCAATAAGAACAACATGTAAATCTTTATCCATCTTGACAACATCCAAATTAGGAACATACAAATATGCAGTATCATCTAGATCCAAAACCAAATTAGCAACTAGTGAATCCACACTAGCAATATCAAACTCCACATATTTACAAACATCTATAACCTCAATAAACTCAAAAAAAACATATGAACTCAGATCCACATCAAAAATTATTGGGAAATCCTTATCCATATGAAAATTCTCATAATTAGCAATCGCAAAAATATCATTTCTCACAACAAGATGCGCTGCAACATGTAACTCATCACCAACAACCTGATTATCCATGACTAAGTGCTCTACAATTTCCATGTCAAACTCAACCAATTGATGATGAAATAAAATCTCTATCACAATATCAACAAGGTATGGAATATCCTTAGCAACAAGCTCAAGTTTCTCTACAAGTTTCACATCAGACTCCACAAATTAGTCAATAAAACCAACTTCTTCCTCCTCAACATTGCTATGCCATCTTCTGTCTTGAACAAGCCTTCTATTTTTCCATAAAAATCTCTTTTGGATTGGTAGACTCCACCTCATTTAGAAAAATTAGCATCAACAATAGTGTACACCCAAGTTATTGTCTCATTAATCCTTCTCTCCACCACATCATGGAGATTTGCAATAATCTTAGGGTCCAATCCTCTTGGATCCATCTTCCAATATCTTCATAAACCCTCTACAAAAAATCCTTCACTTGCTCCTTGTGAAAACCTCAAATTTTTTGCAAGTCAGATCACAACCTACCACCTCGCACGAACAACCAGGAACAAATCACAAGTCTAGGAATATAGATTTGCAACATACTTCCGATAGAATCTTGGTGATGAACCAAGATCAACCTTCCATATTTGCATCCATTGATCCATCTACAAGTACTATGCAAGTGTAAGTTAGATCACAATCTACCACCCCAAACCAAGAATCAACAACAAGACTCTAAAGTAATCGATCCTAAACACAATCACTACCATGTCAAGATCTTGTTAGATCAACCTATCTCAACTGAAGGTCCTGATGTAAACTACCTCAACTTTGGTGATCTATCTACATGTTTAGGAACAATGATTATCTGGTACAATCAACCAACTAGATCAATCCTCTTTTTGATACCACCTAATGCAATGCAAAGTAGGAAGATCCCCAAAGGATATGTCCTAGGCCCAAGTAAATAACCACACAAAAAAAAAACACAAAAGATCTTATACCAATTCATAGCTCTTTATTCATAAAACAATTAATTATAGTAATGTGCCTCGCTATAAGGACTTCTGGGTTATGGCCAAATATAATAGAAATTACAATAATATTTATGCAAGATTCGTCAAGATCCAACTCAATTCCTAGCTATTCCAGATCTATAACATAAAAAAAATCTAGTAGAAACCTTTAAGATCTCAACTTGTGCTAACAAGCCACCAAGGAACTTCCTTGTTTCTAAACTATAGCCATTAGCTCTACTCCAAACTTGCTATCTTAGCTACTCCTATAATAAAGATATTGAATCCTCCAAATCATGATCCATAATAATCATCCTTTAATTATCATAATTTCTACATGAACACAAGCTCCTCCTATAGCAAGCTAAGCCATAAGTTGGCTAGTACAACATTTAATTATAGTATAGGTCCACCTTGGAAGAGTAAACCAAAACTATAAAAAAATGAATAAAACCAATCAAAAGTTATAATTGTATGCCTAAAATGTGAGTGCACTTCTATGAGTCATTATATCCAAGATTACTCAATAATGAGGTCTCAAATGGCAACTCATAGCTCTCTATTCATGGAGTGCAAGGGTTTGTAATGGAGGCCCTCAGTTTGACCTAGTTTGTGTCCATGCAAGTACACCATGAAACAAGTGATTCAATGATAAAAAAATATGCATGCAAATGAAAATGCAAACTAATCTATATGATGACAATGCCAAACAATGCAAGAAAGGAAATGTAATAATAATGTAATATTAATCTATGAAGATAAATATGACTCTAAGATAATAGACAAATGCAAGGATGAAACCTCATGATAGAAGCCATGGATGCAAGAGAGAATAAGACAAGAAGATAGAAGTTCTCCAAAAAAATCTTTGATGCTCAAATGATGGGGACACAACCCAACAACAAAATAGACACAATAGAAAGGGGGAATTATATTAACTGAGAAAATAAGCTGGTACAAACAGTGTAGAGAAAATAAACTTCAAAATATGCCCTACGGGCTTACAATAGCATAAATCTGGAGAATATTTCTCCTTTTAGCACCTCCTCTCAAGCCCCAATCCGAACTGCCTTTTACAATGCTAGAAATCAACTTAAATAGACCCCGGAGGGTTAAGGACTAGGAGTACATTCTAGAAAGTGCTAGTAGGCATCCACCGACAAAATGGAAGGTTCCAGAAGCTATGTTAAAGTCGGTGCAAATCTAGAAGAATCCAGAAATGGTAGCCGAACTTTCGGGAGGCATAACTTTTGAACCGTAGCTCCGATTAATGAACCATTTACATTTTCGGAAAGCTCTCGAAGCGTTCTATAGCCCTATGGACTAGCTTTTCTCGTCCCCCATTTTTTGACCCTTTTTGAGGTCATTTAATGCCCCAAACCTGACTTTGAAGCATTCTTAGGAGGTCTCCAAAACCCAAAAAACTGCAATAACTTTCAAACCGTGGGGCCTTTTGACCTGATTCTTTTTCTGGAATGCTCTAAATCTCAATTACATTCATCTGGCCAAGTCGCACCTTCTAGGTCACCAAAATGATGGTCAAATTGCATGCTCCTATTTTTTCGAGATTTTCAAATGCACTGATAGTTCAACTATGAGAGTTGGAACCTTTATTTGAGCTAAATGGGTATCCAAAAATGTAAAGACATAAAACAGAAACTAAGTCTAAGTACATTTTTTTTGGGTGACACAGGATGGCCCTTATACCTCTGGATGCTCCTGCATCATCAAACTCCTTCAAAAATTGTTCTCCATACCTGTAGCATAACAATAGCGTAATTGTGGATCATTTGTGGTTGTCTGAAATGAGGATAGGGCTCTCCCTTATAAAGGAAAATATGGAGGTGAGAGGCTTCTCACAACCAAAATGGGATAATAGAGTTTGATCCATGTGAGACAAAATTCCACCAATGAGAAAAGAGGAGTGGTTGAGAGGAAAGTGGAAAGAGGATAAAGATAAGTCCCACTTAAAGATATGTGCATTTAAGTGTAGAGAAAATAAATAAAATATTTATTTAATTTATTTCTTTTTTCAAGTGGGTTTAATTTATTTAATTAAAAGGGAACAAGTTCTTTTAATTAGATAGGAAATATTTAATTAAATTAAAAGAGGGGATTTTCTCTTAATTAATTAAATGTGGATGAATTATTTAATTAAAAGAGAGGTTTTCTTTTAATTAAATGAGGACTTATTTTATTTAATTAAAAGGGAGATTTTCTTTTAATTAAATAATACTTAGGATAAAATGATCAACATTAGAAATGAAATAATCAAATTTGATCAAGGAAATTGATTTAAATTGATTTAATAAAATATTGCAAACCATTGATTCAAGAAATTTGATAAATTGATAAATTGAATAATGGGGGCCCATAGTCTAGGTGACCATTTTAGGGTGCATACAATATTTAGCTCCAAACATGATCCAATAACATGTCCCTAACTTAACAAGATCCCATTTCCTCATACAAAACCATGCAAGATGAAAACTCAACACATTTTCATGAAAAACTAGCTGAAAATAGATACCCAAGGAAAATTATGATATCTCCCTACCCTGATTGAATTAAGACCTGCACTCTTAACTCAAGATAGTATTTTAGGTTATCTTCAAGATGAAAAATATAAAAAAGTTTATCCCTTAATGATAATTGTCTACAGATCTCAAAACTCATGTGCAAAAATTAGACATGTAAATTGATAGAAAATTGATAGCGTAGGACAATAGCCATATCTCTCTACTTAGAATGAGTTAGAAATTTATCCTTTAGATGAAGGTAGTACTCTAGACCCTTGTCAATAAATTAAAGTCACACCCTCTCAGTAATCAAGGATATTATTTAAACCATGTGGAAGTAGCCTATGGAAATAAGAAAATATAGTTCTAGCCACAAGGTAAAAAAACTCTAACTTTAACACAATCCATAAAATCCTCATGAAAACATAAGGAAAGGCTCCCCAATATGCCTCAAAAACATCCCTAATCATGAAAAAATCAACTCTAGCAAAATCCAAGCTTGATCATCCTACACTAGCTTATACAATTGTAAGCTTGACTATCATAGGATTTCCCACTCACTTAGCTTGTGCACGATTTCCACTATGCTTGACAACCATAGTGAGCTCAACCAATACTAACATAATTCAATCACTTAGAAACAACCAAAATTTCATTCTCACTCAAAATTTTTTTTTAAACTTTTCATGCTCAACAACAACATGAAAAAAAACAAAACTATAGATTTGTTCCAAGTTCAAACCAATACATTTACATCTCAATTCATGCATATATAATTTCTTCAGATCTCTACTTCTTGGAACTAATGTATGAAATAACTTTAAGATATTTGTCCCACACATACCTCTTCATTTCTTAGTTGGGGGTGATGTGATCACCTGATCCTTTGGATGAAGTGACCTCATCTGCACTTGATGTGTTGCAATCTTCTCTCTTTTTCCATGTTTTTCTTCTCTTCAACTTTAATTCCTCAACATTAACTTTCTCTTTTTCTTTTATGGGTCTATTACTCAACATAGGTGACCTTGTTAGATAGTTTCTACTAATTTGACCAGTCTTCAAATAACTAAAGCACATAGTTACACTTAACCATCTATTCTAGTTGCCTCTAAAAAGTTTTGTAATGCAATTCTTTAGAACATGACCATACTTTTGACAATAGTAAAAATTGTATCTTGTATTGTAATCCCAATCATATGAATTTCCAATATGGTTCACCTTGATTTTCTTTTTTGATGATGATTTGGGCTTGGATTTGTATTCATAGGACTTGTGTCCATATTTTTGACATTTTTAACAGTAGCCTTCAAATCTTTGTGTATTCATGGTCTTGGTCTTGCATTCATCTACTTGATGTCCTTGCTTGTTGTAGTTGTAGCAGTTTCCTTTGTAATTCTGCTTAGGGTTTTGATTGGAATTTTTGCTCCTATAGACATTAGTTTTATGGCCTAATTTACCACAATTATGACAAGTGGGTTTATTTTTCTTACCTGTTTTTCTCCTTTGTTCACCACTTTTGGATGATTTTTCTTCTTTAGTAGAGTTGTATGCCAATCTTGTAGTATCATTGTTAGGTCTTGATGAGTCCATCAATTTCTCAAAGTACTTTATGTCTTCATTAGGCTTGTTAAGCTTTTCTCTTTCTATTCTTAACTCATTTTGTAGTAGGCAATTTTTCCTCCCCGATTGTGATCTCAATGTCTTTTCTATTCAACTCTTAATTTACAATCATTAATTGATTCATTATGTCCAATTGCATGTTAGCAAGATTTTGCACATTTGATGTCTTCTCTTCTAGTCTATTAGCTAGTATTCTATTGTCTTCCTCAATCATGACCTTATCTTCTTCAGCTTTATTTTTCTTTTATGTTGTCTCACACACTAGCATAGATTTTTCTTCTTGTTCCCTTTTAAGATTTTTGACCTCTTTAGTTAGGACATCATTCTTTTCCTTTAGATCTGTATTAGCTTCGTCAAACTCTTAAGTATTTCCTTCTATAAATAGTCTAGTGGTGTCAATTTCTTTGTATTGACTTTCATCTTACTAAATAGCCATCTCTTTCCTTCTCTTCAATGAGCACTTCAATCCATCTCTTACATTATTAAACTACTATAGAACAACCTATATCTCAATCTTCTAGTTTTCAATAACTTTTCCCAATTGGTTGACTTCCATCTTCAAGATCTTGCATCCAAAGCTACCAAGCTTTCCTTCAAGAAAACAAATGCTTTGATACCAATTTTTAGAAATGACAATGGGAAACTGAATATTGGGGGGGTGAATCAACACTTCAAAATTCTAACTATAAAACATTCACCACACATCCATCTCATCATTTATCATGCGAATTGAAATAGTTGACTACATCATAGCATCCATAGCATTAAGTAAAAGTAACACATGACACAAGATATTTGGTTACCGAAAAACCATCCAATAAGAAGGTGAAACTAGAGTAGGGATGACACACATAAATCTTCACTATTGCAATTCTAAAGTGTATCCAATTAAGGTTATGATTGTTTGATCATAGACTATGATCTACCCTATGAAAGGTCTGTTGGGACTAAAAATTGTAAGGTCAATTTTGAGTACCATTGAGAAATTTGAGCCCTACAAACACTTTCAAATGAAAATGTACCTGGTTGTCAGTATGAGGCCTAAATGGTGTTCAATGTTTCTAATACCCTTCATTTAGCCTATTCACATATTCTGTAATGATAAATTGATATTTTGAACTATTTGGCGAAGTCTTGTTTTGAGCCAATTTCAAATTTTCTTTTTACCCTAGTGTCAAACAATGACAGGAGGCTGTGTTAGCGATTGAATATCTCATTCCTAGAAATGTTTTATGAATTTCCATTTTGGGAGTGTCTAGTGTCCATACCTGAGAACCTATGTTTCAAATTTTGAGTCATTTCGAGTCCGTTTGACTAGGTTTTGAATCCCTCAAAATTGGTAGTTTACTATTTTCATGTTGATGCATGTTGCACACTTTTTTGGGAAGCCCTATTTGATGTGCTATAACTTTGACCCAGTTGACCAAAATGTTGAAATTCCTTTTGCGTTGCATTGTAGATGTCAGAGACTTTTAATATTTCAATTTTTAGCTCTTGACGAATCCATTTGATCAGTTTTCAAGCATGATTCCAAATGGAATTTCTAAAAGTTTTATTGGTGTCATTATTTGCAGATTGATTGGAACCCCTGTTCGTGATGTCATATCTCCTGATATATGATTGGTTAGATTAAATGGATTGTACCCTTGTATTTTCCTTTGAAAATACTATAAGTGTGTCAATTTTTAAGCCTTGACAAATCTGTCTTCACACTTTACCAACGTCATTCCATTCATAAAAAATGTTTTCTATTAACATGTCCAGTTGACAAAATCTAAGTAGCCCATTTTGAACGTCCACCATTTGTGCCCTGTGATTTGTCATAAGCCCAAATCGCAGATCCATACTATCCTCATGACAGAGAACTGATGCCCCAGTTTTCATTTCCCCATGTGCCCATTTGCCCAATTTTTGAAGCAGATTCTAAATCCAATTTAGTGTTTTCTGACATGTTTATCTGCAGGTGTTTTTAAGTAGGCAACTTTGATAGTCGATATCTTTTGACTGGGAATTCTTCATAAGACAAGATCTGATAGGGTGAGAGTATGTAGAACAAAGAGTCAATGGGTCAAATTTTGGAGCCTGGTCAGAGGTTTGGGTTAGTTTTTAAGGCCAGTCAATGGACCTCTTCACATGGAATTCACAATTTACAGTTAAGTCCTAAAATGAGTTTTAAAAGTGTTTTCAGTGATGGTTTTATTTTCAATCAGTTCAAGATGAAAAATGGATTAATCTGAAGGATAAATGTTCTGGAAACAAAAATTTATTTAGTCAGACCTGCTTTGGGGCCTAACTAATCTTCATCAAATTAACTAGGAATGTATAAGTGTTAGGCATGATCGAAATTATCCATTTAGCCCTCTCCCAATTGAGTTAAAAGTTGGTAGCTGAAGCTATGGATTTTCCCAGAACAGGAAGGCACCATTGATGCCACATTATATGAGACCTAGACAACATCCATAATTAATGAATAAAGAGGATTTTGTCTCTTGTACAAATTAAGAGGATTTGAAGCACACTATATCGTAAAGTGTTGAATATGCTTGGAGAGGAGTTAGACGAACAAAATGTTGCATAAAAAATGGGATATTCTTTTGCCATGGTTGAAAATGATATTAGTATACACAGAAATGACAATTGGATTGAAATACTAGAGTAGCTCTTCACTTGTAAGGTTATCAATTATTCATTAGATCTTGTTCCTATGAATCCAACTGTTGATTTTGAAAAGTTAAAGAGTGCTGATGAAACCAATTTGGCAGATCAATAATAATTCCAAAACTCTTGTTTGTAAAGAAGAGATTGGCAAATTTAATGGTGGAGATTATTATATCATTTTATATGCTTAACATTTGTGTGAAGAAATGAAGTCCACATAGTGTCAACTTGCCAGTCAAAGTGATTTATAAGGAAAAATTTATGATTCTTTTGAGCACTGTTATAGATCTAATTCAATATGGGAGGAAATGGGTTTTTCACATACCCAAGATTAAAGGGAGTGAGATTATATTGGACTGCCTGTAGCAAGTGATGAAGTTGTTTCTTGAGACTATAAGAGGCATCTTCCACCTTTTTATTTAATCTAGCTAGTTGTCCAATGGTATCAGAGTATCAAGTATGACAACGTCCTCTTCATTTTTCAGATTTCTCCAACCCCAAATTTCACAGTTCCACGTATTCAAAAGGAAGCTGGCCGACCAAGTACAAAGTGTTCATGCCAAAAAAGGTAGCATGTAATGAGAGAAAGGAGATGGAATTCAAAGCAGGAAGGAGCCAGAACCATCCACAACATGTTTAAGGAGGAAGCAGGGCAGTGTTAAAGATTACACATTCAAATCAAAGTTGAAGCCACTGACTGCTAGGAAAAACATGCACAAAAGGCAGGAATGGGCATTTCAAATAGCATATGAAAGGCAAAAAAGGAAAACCCCATGCCAAAGATGCATAGTAGCATCGAAGATCCAACATCAAAGGAATTTTTATGAGAAACATGTAGCCATATGCTAAGGAAGCATAAGAAACATCAAATGCCAAAGACAATAAAGGCTAGCATTAAAAGGCTAAAGGCAACCAGCTAAAGCAAGAACAGACCCATGTACTCAAAACAACAAGAAGAACCCTGTGATATCATCCAGAGAAGCACATGCAGGATGATCAACAGCAATCTGCAGGCAGGAATTTTAACATAGAATGTCCACACACTGCATGAAGTATGAGATGCCATATGAACGGAAGAAAGCCTGCATGAGCACTAATGAAGGAGGCATAAAAGATGCACCAAAAAGGGAGCAAAATGCATTCTATAGCAAAGATAGTGGTGGCAACAACCTGATCTTGATACAATGCAGAATAGTAATAGCAATTTTATTAAGTCTAAAATAGTATGAAAAGTTGTAGGTAACATAAGTCAAAGAGGTGCCTTTAAAACCTTTATCCCACATTGGGTATACAAGGAAGTTTTTTAAACTTTATATACACTAGTGCTTCATATGCTAATTATCTTAAGAGATGGGCCTTTTGAGAAGGCGAGTAGGTGTGGGGCCTTCGTATACAACCTAAATGTGCAAGATAGCCTTGGGTGATGTAGACAAAATTTTAAATGAATCAACAATCGTGCTGATTTGGCAATGATGCTCCAAGCTGATGCCATGTGTCGAGATGTGCAGTGCCCGCATTCCCGCATTTCCAAGATGCTCCACTATTAAAAATTGCTGGAAAGCAAAAATAGGACATGTGGCAACAGGTCCCACTTGGCAGGAGTGAAGAGCTATTTGAGAGGATGTGTCAGATTGTGACACGTTTCACGATCTGACAGTTGGCGCATGCCCACAAAATAGAGATCCAAGGTAGATAAAAAATGTGAGCATGCGGGCAACTAATGACATGGCAATGGGCTCTGATGGTGCTGATGCGGTAGATGATGCACAGGTCGGGGCCAATCAAGAGGTGCCATGTGGCGCTCAGTCAACTAAAAGTTGACCACAGTTTGGAAGCATAGGGAAAACATGAAATTAATAGAAAATAAATCTTTATTATTTTCTGAAGTAAAGTGCACGTCAGTTTTTTAAAAATCAAATGGGGTTTCAATTCTAATGTTAAGACATTAGATTATTTTAAAATTTTGGATTTTTAAAATTCAAAGATGTGCAAACATGAGTTTCTAGCAGAGGAGTCATTTTCAAAATGACTTTCAGGAGGTTTCCAAGAGGCCAGATAGGCAATATTATATATCACCAGAATCGATAAAAGATGAACTTTTCAATTCCGGAGTCATTTTTTGCACAAGTAGTAATGTGTTCAAGTTATACCAAGTTTTCTCTCAGGTTCCCAAATTGTAATTGTTTTCAGGTATAGAAGGTTCAGATTTGATTCCTAGCAAGGTGATGACCTAAATATGGTTAAAAAATAGTTGAAATGCAGTTTGGGTTGAATTCTGATAGTATTCACTCAATAAAATCTCAAATTTTACTGGCAATTCATGAGGCAATCAGCTTTTTTGTGACTCAACAAAGGATTTCATCATTAAGCAGAGATATTTTGGAAATTAGTTGCGGATAATGATGAAACAAAATTAGATCAGATGGGATGCAAGAAGAAAGAGGTTACTCAGTTGCATAGGATTGAATTTCAAGTGGACACTTGTCGTCTTCAGAATAGATCTGAGAATTCTTTCTCTTCTATATCTTTCTATCTTTCATTCTTTCTAGGGGTTCCAATTTTTGTGACTGAGAGACCATTCATTGTTCCAATCTTGAGTTATCTCAGATCTGTGATACCATTCTTCAGCAAATTTCTCATGTAATGAACAACAAGAAATAAGAATATAGATAGTTTCAATTTGTTAGGTAGCTTTGCATTTAAATTTCATGCATCTTATTGTAATTTGTTTCAAGGAAATGAATGATAAGGCAGTAGCAAGTCAATCTTCATTCTGATATCTTGTCTCCCATTCATGTTGTCTATAATCTCTTTTGTTTTGTAAACAAAGAATATGGAGCTCAGTTGCAATCTATTGGTTGTATATGTTGATTTATTTTGTTGGTAACTCAAAGGGTTATGTAAATACTTAATTCATCATCATAGGATTACCGATCTCAAGAAGGGATAGGTCGAGTATGAGATTCAGAAGGACTCAGATGTCTAATTCAAAAACTGGATAGATAGGTCAGGAAGTCCTGATGTATGGCATATGTCATTGATTTTTAGGGATGTGTGTTAGGTTTTTGTGTGAATTTCCCAATAGATAAGGCACTGATCATTTATAGGATCACCTGTTATACTGCTTGATATTTGAGGTTTTGTTGAGATCAACATCAATAATCAAATGTTTTTCCTCTTTCATGTTGAAGAGCTATAATAGAATGCCCTCACTTAGCTCATGAGATTCCTAGATCTACATTTAGCTACTGTAGATGGATATCATTTCATGAGTTATCAGGAGAAATAAGGGCTTTATCTGCTTCATATTAGATTCAGTGTATGCTTTGATAGCTAGTACCATATAAAGAATCTATGGGTCTATCTTCCTAGGTTTTGTAGAGCCTGAAGAAAAAGATGGGTCATGCCTTATAGTTGGCCTGGTGTCTAAATGGGCATGTTGAAAATGGGAGTTAGCTGCCCCTAGATGTGTTTTGTTCTCATTAGGGTAATTGAAAACTGGTAATGTTTTCAAACACCAACAAAATGGCGACTCTGTTGGGGATTGTATTGAATCAAATTTAAGACAAACCTTGAGAATTTAAAAGAAGAGATTCAATACAGCAAAAGAAGTGCATAAAAAAGTTGTAGCAATAGGTTATCTAATTTCTTTTCCAGGTCTCTTACTCAAATATCATGCACCCCAGTTGAGCTTTATTCATGCACATCAGTATGTTGTGAAACTAGATGAAAATTGTGTTCTATGATTGTCATAGGTCTATCTTCAATTAGTTCAGTTTTTGAAAATACTATTGAGAAAGTTTCAGAGTCAAGAACTTATTTATAAAGTGTAAATTCTTTTCAAGATGTTAGTGACTTGCAAGTTTCTCCTACATTGAAGGTCTGGTTTAGATTTGTCAAGTGACAAATTATGTTTTATTTCTCACAAAGTGTGAGTGGCAACTCTCAAATCTTTGTACTAGTTTGTTCCTAATTGATTTCATTACAAAATTTTGAAGGACTTTCAGTTGTATGGGCAGATCTAAAGTTTTTGGTAGTTTCTTGAAAAGGAGTTTTAAATTCTTGATAAGTTTTATAGTGCTATTTGCAATCTACTGTTATAAGGAATTGAAATGTAAAAAATTTATCACAGCAGTGATTATTATTTTCCTCTTGCAAAGAGGTGGTGACTCTACAAAGTTTGATCAGTAGTGTAAAGAAATTCAATCTTGCACTTATGCCAAATCAATAGATCATAGTTCAACATCAGCGTGGGAGGTATTTTGGTTTTCATGCTTCTTTTCATGGAAGTCAAGTGTTTAAAAAAGTTGCCTCTATTCAGTGATTTTCAGCACTAGAAAAAAGAGGTAGAAATTTTGTTTTATAATGGAGTCAGATCTCAAATATGAGATTAGTTTGCCAAATTCTGAGAGTTTGAAAATTGTGAATAATAACATTGCTATGTTGAATAGACTAGTCTACAAAAGGATTGTCAATCTTATAAGAATTCAAGTAGGAAGTACCCAAGGTTTAAGTGCCAAACAATTTTATTTAAGGCTTAAATCAGTAATCAGTAAGATGCCTTCATTGTAGACCTGAGGAATCTTCCCTACCTAGTGTTTTCCTTGGTATTCTAGTACATGATTCAGTCAATTGGCCAGCACCTGTAAGATTACAAAGGTTTTTGCAAATTGAAAAATTCATTGAGGAGATGGAAAGTGATGATTATAGATTTCATGATATATCTCCTAATGATAATAATGGATGTGTTGAAAGTCAGGGTAGTAATGAGTATATTGAATCTGTAGAGAAAGATCATTTTCCTTCTGAGTGTGAAGAGATGGATTTAGTTTCAAGTGAATCAGAAGAGTTTGACCAGCAAGAAGATGGGTATCAAATTGAAAATCAGTCTTGTGATAGTGACTATGAGTTTGAGGAAGTTTGTGACAGCAGTAGAAGTGTTGATTGTTATGATGAAAATGAATATTATAATGATTTCGATGTTTCAGACTATTGTACTAATGTTACTACTACTACGAGTTCTTCATGTCATCTAGATAATAATTATAGCTAGGAGAGGATTTGTGAGGAAGTCTTCTTAAGTTCTAACGAAATCTCTATTTTATTGACTCATGAGTTTGAAAAGCATGTAAGTATCTCTAAGGATCTTCATATGTTCTCTCATAATACTTTCTCATTTAGTCAAATCAATTCCCCAAAGTTTGATGTGGAAAAAGAGGTAGAATCCGAACAATCTTTCTTAGACTTTGGAGGTGTAGATGACAGTACCTCAAATGTCTTTGCACATGATGATTTGTTGAATGCTGATTATGTTAATGAAGGGAAGGTTAATGCTATTTCAGATTCTTTTCATGTTGATCTTGCTGAACATTGTTTTTATGTTTCATATGGTCAAGTGGAAAACAGTAAAGGTTGTCAATTAGATTATAGATTTTCTTCATGTACTAATAAGTCTTGTAAAGATAAGTTCAAGGTGTATTCTGATTTTTAGTTAGATGAAGAAAATGATAGTGATCAACATAGTTTAGATCAACACTTTCAAAATGAGTTGTCAATTTTGGTAACTAATCAGTTGGTTGAAGAATGTGAAGAGGCTTCAGCAAAAGATGATTTTGATTTTGTAAATGAAATGACTGCAAGTAGGCAACAATCAAATTCCAAATACTCTTTGCAGCTGGAGACACAAGGTGAGTTGCAAGTTTTTGGTGTTTGCAACTTGGTGAATGATCTAGATTTTGAAGTTTTTGTGTTTTTGATCAGCATGCATGAATCATTGTTGGATTTTGATTCTCAGTTCAGTTCATGTAGTCATGAGCATGCTGATTCTTTTTCTCATAGTAAGCATGAAGATGAAATAGTATTTGAATTTTATATGCACTATGAGAATGAAGAAAGATATTTTGTTTTGCCAAGTAATTTGTTTCAATATGCTGATCTGATTCATGAAGCAAATGATAATAAGAATTTTAGTTTACCTCTAGATAATGTAAATGAAAATAAGGTTTATGATAGAGGTAAGGAGATCTGAAACTTTCCGGTGGCCTAGGGCCATCGCTTGTACATAGTAGGAGTAGATTTTTTGCTTTCAATAAAGCGGTTCGAGAGAAGTTTTTGCTATCAGGTGTTTGGTCTACTTCTCCCAGAGATCTAAATCTTGCCATGCCAGAAGGGACATGCATCCCCAGATAGAGCCACTGTTGTGACTAAAAATTGCAAGGTCAATTTTGAGTACCATTGAGAAATTTGAGACCTACAAACGCTTTCAAATGCAAATGTACCCAGCTGTCAGTATGAGGCCTAAATGGTGTTCAATGTTTCTAACACCCTTCATTTAGCCCATTCACATATTCTGTAATGATAAATTGATATTTCAAGTTGTTTGGCGAAGTCTTGTTTTGAGCCAATTTCAAATCTGCTTTTTACCCTAGTGTCAAACAACGATAGGAGGTTGTGTTAGCGATTAAATATCTCATGCCCAGAAATGTTTTGTGACTTTACATTTTTGGAGTGTCTAGTGTCCATACCTGAGAACCTACGTTTCAGATTTTGAGTCATTTTGAGTCTGTTTGACTAGGTTTTGAATCCCTCAAAATTGGTAGTTTATTGTTTTCATGCTGATGCATGTTGCACATTTTTCTAGGAAGCCCTATTTGATGTGCTATAACTTTGAACCAGTTGACCAAAATGTTGAAATTCCTTTTTTTTGCATTGTAAATGTCAGAGACTTGTTATGTTTCAATATTCAGCTCTTGACGAATCTGTTTGATCAGTTTTCAAGCGTGATTCCAAATGGAATTTCTAAAAGTTTTATTGGTGTCATTATTTGTAGATTGATTGGAACCCCTATTCATGACATCATATCTTTTGATCCATGATTGGCTAGATTAAATGGATTGTACCCTTGTATTTTCCTCTGAAAATACTATAAGTGTGTTAGTTTTTAAGCCTTGACGAATCCATCTTCACACTTTACCAAGGTCATTCCATTTGTAAAAAATGATTTCTATCAACATGTCCAGTTGACAAAATCCAAGTAGCCCATTTTGAACGTCTGCCATTTGCACCCTGTGATTCATCATAAGCCTAAATCGTATATCCATACTATCCTCATGACAGAGAGCTGATGCCCCAATTTTCGTTTCCCCATGTGCCCGTTTGCCCAATTTTTGAAGAAGATTCTAAATCCAATTTAGTGTTTTTTGACATGTTTATCTGCAGGTGTTTTTAAGTAGGAAACTTTGACAGTCGATATCTTTTGACTGGGAATTCATCATAAGACACGATCTGACAGGGTGAGAGTATGTGGAACAAAGAATCAGTGGATTAGATTTTGGAGCCTAGTCAGAGGTTTGTGTCAGTTTTTAAGGCTAGTAAATGGACCTCCTGACATGAAATTCACAGTTTATAGTTAATTCATAAATGATTTTTAAAAGTGTTTTCAATGATGGATTTTATTTTCAATCAGTTCAAGATGACAAATGGATTAATTTGAACTATAACTGTTCTAGAAACGAAAAATTTGTTTAGTTGGACCTGCTTTGGGGCCCAACTAATCTTCATCAAATTAACTAGGAATGTATAAGTGTTAGGCATGATTGAAATTATCCATTTAGCCCTCTCCCAATTGAGTTAAAAGTTGGCAGCCGAAGCTATGGATTTTCCTAGAATAGGAAGGCACTGTCGATGCCACATTTAATGAGACCCAAACAATATCCATATTTTATGAATAAAGAGGATTCGGTCTCTCGTACGCATTAAGAGGATTTGAAGCACACTGTATCATGAAGTGCTAAATATGCTTGGAGAGGAGTTAGATGAACAAAATGTTGCATAAAAAATGGGGTATTCTTTTTCCATGGTTGAAAAATCTATTAGTATACACAAAAGTGACAATTGGATTGAAATACTAGAGTAGCTCTTCGCTTGTAAGGTTATCAATTAATCATTAGATCTTGTTCCTATGAATCCAACTATTGATTTTGAAAAGTTAAAGAGTGCTGATGAAACCAATTTGGTAGATCAATAATAATTTTGAAACTTCTATTTGTAAAGAAGAGGTTGGTAAATTTAATGTTGGAGATTGTTATATCATTTTATATGCTTAACATTTGTGTGAAGAAATGAAGTCCACATAGTGTAGCCTCACTAGTCAAAGTGATTTATAAGGAAAAATTTATGATTCTTTTGAGCACTATTGCAGATCTAATTCAATATGGGAGGAAATGGGTTTTTCACATACCCAAGATTAAAGGGAGTGAGATTATATTGGACTTCCTGTAGCAAGTGATGAAGTTGTTTCTTGAGACTATCAGAAGCATCTTCCACCTTTTTATTTAATCCAGCTAGTTGTCCAATGGTATCAGAGTATCAAGTATGACAACGTCCTCTTCATTTTTCAAATTTCTCTAACCCCAAATTTCACAGCTCCACGTATTCAAAAGGAAGCTAGTTGGCCAAG
Organism: Cupressus sempervirens; assembly: GCA_028749045.1. NCBI lineage: Eukaryota > Viridiplantae > Streptophyta > Pinopsida > Cupressales > Cupressaceae > Cupressus > Cupressus sempervirens. The sequence continues at coordinate 79,069,839 of CM053792.1, read as the reverse complement.
CAAAAAGTGTTCATGCCAAAGGAAGTAGCATGCAATGAGGGAAATGAGACGACATTCAAAGCAGGAAGAAGCTGGAATTGTCCATGACATGTTTAAGGAGGAAGTAGGGCAGTGTTAAAGATCACACATTCAAATCAAAGTTGAAACCGTTGACTGGTAGGAAAAACATGCACAAAAGGAAGGAATGGGCATTTCAAATAGCATGTGAAAGGCTAAAAAGGAAAACCCCATGCCAAAGAGGCATAGTAGCATCAAAGACCCGAAGTCAAAAGCATTTTTATGAGAAAGATGCATCCATATGCTAAGGAAGCATAGGAAACATCAAACACCAAAGACAATAAAGGCCAACATTAAAAGGCTGAAGGCAGCCAGTTAAAGTAGGAACAAACCCATGTACTCAAAACAACAAGAAGAACCCTATGATATCATCCAAAGAAGCACATGCAGCATGATCAACAGCAACCCGTAGGTAGGAATTTTAACATAGAATGTCCACACACTGCATGAAGTATGAGACACCATATGAACGGAAGAAAGCCTACGTGAGCACCAATGAAGGAGGCATAAACACTAGTACATTTGGGCTCATTTTTTGACCTTTATTGGTAAAAAATTTGACCCTTTTTTTGACCAATCTTTGACCAAATTAGACCAACGAATTGGTCGATAATTTCTTGGTCAAAAATTTGATGAACCTACTGGATGGTCCAAATTTTGACCAATACGTTGGTCAAAAAATGTCCAGGTTGTTGAGCCATTTTCTACCATTCATTGGTCGAACTTTCAACCAATACTTGGTAGAAATCTATGAGGCATTGGTCAAAATTTTGACCAATGCATGGTAGAAAACTAGATGGCACTGGTTGAAAACTTTTTGGTCAAAAATTCAACCATCCAGTAGGTTGGTCAAAACTTTGACGAATATGGTGGTTGAAAAATGTTGGCGTTGTTAGCGCATTTTCTGCCATTCATTAGTTGAACTTTCGACCAATGCTTGGTAGAAATCTGTAGGGCCCATATCATGGACAACGATATCATGGACCCACTTCCCATGTACTAGGTATAAAGATTTCTGATCGTGAAATCTAGTCGGATGAAAGGGTGGCGTTGACTCACTATGAAGAAGTGTTGTAAAGTTAAGTATAGAAAGTTAGTGAGTGTGGCCCACTACTATTGAAGTAAAATTGTTGTCCACAAGATCAAGTCTAGATTGATGACGCTCATTGACTCACTATAAAGAGATGTGCAAAAATTAGGTATAGCAAGTTAACGAGCAATGGACCCACCATCATGTTCTTAAAGGTTGTTTCAATTGTCTACCACACAATTAAAGTAAGATCAATGATCATCGCTAGCACGCTGTGGAAAGGTGCTCGAGAATTATGTATAACGAGTTAGTGAGTTGATGACACATGTGCGTAGTCATGCATGGGCCCAGTTTGATGTGCCAACCTTGAAGGAAAGGTAGAGATGGAGGCATTTTATTGGCTTCACTGCCAATGTGTTAAGAAGAAAACTGAGTCAACTTAGTTGTCATTCCTAGATTGTAGGATTTTTCAAGGATCTAGCACAAGTTTAAAAAAGAAAGTGTGATGCCACTCTATTTTTTTGTTCGGTGCATTTATGATAAGTGAAAGGTTAGCGTGTGGGAGAAATAGAGTATAACACAAAGATTTTCATTAATTCCAATCCCACGTGAACAGAGATTGCAAATTTTCTCAACACAAGAGCCTAATTGATTGTGTCATGTTAAGCCTGGTAAAGACGTGAAACTATTCTTCTATCATTCGAGAGAAGTTTTAGAAGTTCAAAGAAGAACAAGTTCAGTAAGTCAAGTAAGTACTCATATTATAACCTCTGTGGCATTCCAATTCTCTCAATACTGTCAAAATGCCTCCTAAGAAACCATTCTCTGGACAAATTAATTATGTGGATAGGAATGTCAATGATGATTTATTAGAATTACTCCTAGAATCCATTGTATAGCCTACACAAGTTAAAAAGTTAATTTCCTTAAACCCTAGGCTTAAAATTGGTGATGGCCTATATGACAAGGGGAACTGGGTTAGGGATGCAACAACTACTCAAACTAGCCTTATCTTGTTTAAAAAGTGGTTTTCAAAAAGAAAGTTGTTTGCCCCACATGCTAATGTATGGAATTTTGATTTGGGAAAGTTAGTAGTCCCAAGTGTTTTTATGGATTATGATTTGCTTGAATCCATTGCTAAGAATTATGACCAAGCCATTAGGTTTGTAAGAAGAAAGGATGGTGTGCCTCTGGTCTCGATTACTCCTGAAGAAATTAGAGAGATTTTTGACCTAGAACCATTATTAGACTACCATGTGCAAATCAATCTGCTAGAATTAGAGAATGAATATAAAGCAAAGAAGGATGTAATTAGGGTAGGTGCACTAAGGGCACATATTGGTACAATAAGAACTTTTCTAGTAATTACTGCAGCCTCTAGAGAGCCTTTTAAGAAGAGTCTTTTCACTTCCCAGGCTGTAGAGATATACAGGACCTTATGCTGAGTTTTTGGTGAAGATGAGCAAGAATTTAAGCCCATTGGTTTCATGTACATGATGGTTCAAATTGCTTCCTTTAGTGTAGATGTTATTTTTTATTTTGCTTCCTTTTTGGATGAAGAAATTCACATTGGTTTAGTTGGGATTGCAAAGGGCAAGGTGGAAAAAACTTTTGGTCACTACTCTCTATTAATGCATATGTTTTTGTTCAAAGGAGTGACATATTTTGGTAATGAGATGGAACTAAACAAAGAGGAGAATGGGGAAATACTGCCAGTCCAGTTGTGGAGTGCAGATATGACTTGGGATGCAAGTAATGCTCATTTTTTCAGATTTGATAGATATTTTGCTGCTAAATTGAGATGGCTCATATTGAGTGACAATCCTAGAATCCCTAGGGTACTAATGAGTCTCATCAGGCCTATGGATAACCCCCATGACTTGAAAGTTTCACATAATTGGGGAGATATCATCCCCTACCCTATTTTTACTATTTTTAGAATCTATGGTTTCAAGGGGAACCCTCATGTTTTGCCTTACCAAGTTCTTTTGAAGGTGGGAATGGCTGAAGTTTTATGGTAGTTAGGGGGAGTGGAAGAAATGTTTTTGCTGAAAAGGCAATTAGGGTCAATTTCCCTACCTGCACAGTGGCCCATCAGTTTGTGATTACAAAAGGGGGATGGATCTTTTTGCATAAAATTTTGGAGCAGTATATGATGGCTGTCTCTCATCCCCATTTTTTTTATTCTGAGGGGATTTTCAATTAGATTTTGATGCATAGAATCAAGTTGGGACCAATCAAGCATGATTCTTATTATCCAGAGGATATTATAAGGAATGAATTCTCATTGTAGGAGAAAGAAACTAAAAAGGAAAAATGGAGAGTTTATTCTCGGGTCTTAGAATTCATTCATTGTTTTGATAATAAATATGTTCCTTTGGATAATGCTATTACAGAGGCTAACAAAATAAGTAAGATCATGAATACCTTCCCTGAAATAATGGAGGTCATGAATGAAAAGAAATAATTTTTTATTAATTCATATCCCAATAAGGCTAGAGCAGTCATGAGGAGGTTGGCTTTCACTCCAAATGTGAGAAATGACAAAATAATTGTACAAAAAAGGCCCGAATATACCATAATTCAGAATAAAAGGGTTCCTATAGACAAGGGAAAACAAATAATAGGATCTACCAGTATAGCCCAAGAGGAGAGACTTGAAGAGCCTAATCCTAAGAGGCAAAAGGTAATAACAGAAGAAAGGCCTCAAGATGAGGAATATTCACCCACCCAGTCCCCTTTGAGGATTGGAGAAGAGTAGGTCACTGGTGAATAGGTTGAACAAATGGGATCACAGGGAGATATTTTTATTACTCAAACAGAATTAGATGAGGGTAACCCTCCAGAACTTCCTCTCCCAAGCTTGGATCTAACAATAGCTGATTATAGAGGCAGGGAGTTGGACCCTGTATTAGAGCAGGAAAGTCATCAATTTTTGACTGATGACAGTTTTGTGAAATCAAGGGCTTTTTAGCTGTTTGCATGGAGGACAACCATGAACATTTTCGAGGAGAAATACAAAAGTATGAAAATAGAGCATCCAAAAATGGATGAAACTTCCATGAAAAACCAAATTAAAGAAGAAATGATGAAGGAATTGCAAAATATAAGCCCTGAGGAGGGGAGGAAAATAATAAAGGCATCTAACATTTTATTATTGTCCAATTGGCATATTGCAGATGCATTAATTTTCAATTTTGTTTCAAGTAGATTGGAGTTGCAAGACCCAAATAGAAGAGACTTCCAAGGCACTTCATTCATTGAAGATCAAGCTACATTGGTCAGTTGGTCATTGAGAAAGGGATCTAGAGCCACACCATCACAATCAAATGATTCTGGGTTGATGGGAAATATAGCTGTAAGAAGGGTTGTTGACACTTCATGTGTACAGGCAGCATATTGGAATGTGGATTCTTCTAAGTTTGTGTTGGCCACTGCTAAGAAGGAGGAATAGGTTATGTCTGAGTTACGGAATAAATATGAAACACTTCTTGAGGCCTACAATAGAGAGGTAAAAAGGAGAATTGAACTTGAAAACAAGGCAATGGGGAAATCCACTAGGCCAAGAATAACATACCCTCGTCCTCTAGTGGAACCTTTTAAATCCACCCCCCTTGTAGAGATACCAGACACACCTCAAAGGCCTGAATATTATACAACTAAGGAATTTGAAGAAGAGAAGAGAAAACTATGGGCCTTACATGTAGAGTTAAATATGCAATATGAGGATAAGCTTAGAAAGGCTATAATGTATTTAGCGGACAAAATTGAGTGGCCCTTATTCTTTGATCAGTTGGTAAAAGTAATAGATATATGGGAGGAATTGAAAACTCATGATGATACCCTGAAGCCTATTGTTAATAAATGGGGAAGAAGGGAAAAGGAAATCACCCTTCTATGTTATTCAATTATAAAGTCTTCCCATGACCATGTTGAAAAATTGTATGATATTGCTAATGACCTGTCAGAATTTGATAACAAGAGAGTTGCTCTGCAACTAAAAATTGTTTCTTATTTGAATAAGTACAAGAATCAAAAATTTGATCTATTTCCTTGTGCCTTGGATAGAAAGAAGAAATTGAAAAACAAGGAAGAGTGGAGTAAACAATTGGATGACCTTTTTTGCACAAGTATAAATAAAGTTATTAATGAAAAGGGGCATACCTGGTGGGCCACCACGACAGAGGAATTGGTTAAAGTTCAATTATTTTTTCATTCTTTCAAGCAAGAATTTTTTGGTTTTGAAAAGGAGGCTAGTTATATTTTTAAAACGAAAAATGATATCCTACAGTTTAGCTGGCCAGATGATATATAATTTGACACTTGGATGGTAGATCTTCTATTGGACAAGCAGTTAGAGGAGGATAGTTCAGATGATGATGAGAAACTAGAAGGTGAGGTGCAAGTTATTGACACCTTTGCACCAGAACTAAAAAAAGAAGAAGGGGAAAAGGTAATAATGCCTACCTAGGGTGAAAGTAGTAAGAACCCATAGGAGAAAACTGATTTGGAGGTATCACAAGATCATCCTTCTTTGGCTAGCTTGGTAGCCATGTATTCTGAGGAGCCAAAATAATGAGAGACAAATCAAAAGTTGATGATTCACAATAGAAACTAGAACGGGCCTACCTGAAGGAATATTTGATACGCTTGGCATTCTATTGTGATTGTTTTTGTCTTTTTTATGATGCTTTGTTCCTTGGACACTTGTCAGAGCACAATTGTCCTTTGCTTGTTGCAACTCATGCTATATAAATGAGTTTTCAAGGCATTGTGATAGTTTGAGACTTGTGTAATTTTTTATTTCTTTCAAGAAGAGTACATATTCAGTTGGTCCAATAGTATGCAGAGGTTTTGAGTTTTCTTCCATTGTACTTTTTGATAAGCAAATTGAAATGACAAAAATGGCAATCTATTCTGGGCATTCAATTGGTTTTCTATTGGTTATTGCACTAGTCATATGAAAGGATAATACAAAGGGGTATTTACATTATATCTGTGGATCATCAATTTCTGTCTCCAATTTATGGGTTTGCTTAGTTTGAAGTCATTTAAATAAGGTTTATTTGGTTGAATGCAGTCTAGATGGGTTGTATGTTGGTTTTATTGTTGTTTTTAGATCAAGCAATTATATAAATGCTTTAGTAAATCAGTAGGGTTTATGAGTTCATAAAAGGGATATTGCATAAGAATGGAGATGGGTGATTGCAATTGATTGATTCTTATACAAGTTATTTGAATTAGATCTCCCACTAATAGTCAATTTCTTGACCAATGGATCAGGCACTGGTCCTATAAATCAGAAGTAAACAAGGATGAATTCTGCTGCTGCATATCAAATCATCTTACAAAATCAAAATTATTTTCAATCCTGTTCAAGAATTATAAATGCTGGTCTCAACTCATTTATGTCTAATTCCTGAGTCTTAGGTAGCTGCCATTTCCAAGAATATTTGTAAATTTTAGGAGGATTATGACTAGATATGCTAATAAGGGATGTGTATAAGATTGAAAGCATTGAAGAATTGAAGTGAGCTGTGTATGTATGCAAGGGTAACAGAGGAGAATCAAAATGAAACTAAGATAATTTCATGTTTGAATTCTACTACACCGTGCACTTGTACAGATCCTTTCTTGTTCCTCTTTGTTCCCACCACTTAGCCCACATTATTAAGTGTCCTATACAAGAAAGTCTTATAGCAAGCAATTTACCCAAGATTCTTGGAGTTGTTGCACTATAAGATATGATGAAATCATGAACTAATTGCCTATTATTTAAGAAAATGAGAAACACTATAAGACACTTTGTAGTGCTACAATAATAGCCAAATCACCAAAGTAGGCATGCTTTTTGGATCATATTCTCTCTCAGACACAGATGTAACATGCATTTTGGTTGCAGGTGATTTCTAGGAGCTTGGGGTTCACTATCAATTCCAACACCTTCGACTAAAATTTTTGAACAAGTCAAAAGTTGTTCCACTATAATGATTACTAATAAACTTTATCATTGTTCAAGTCAAAATTTTATCATTAGCAAAAATGGTAGATAATTTTGTTCATGGTCTCAAGGAAAACAAAGACTGCTTGACAATAGCAAGAAACAACACAGATGACATAGAAATAGTCTATCACAATGAAAGACATATTTTTCCCTTCATAACACTAGCAATGCTCTACTATCTCATTTTTGGTAACAGAGACACCCCCTAAACATGAAGGATTCACCCCCCAAACATCTTCAAACATGAAATGATCCACTGTCTATTAGACTGGTGTCTAATCCAGGCTAAACCTCCATCAGCAATTACCATCCAACACTGTACTTGCACCAAGTTTTCCCACTCTCCTACATTTGGTTAATATAGTACAAATAAATTATCACAACCTCATTTTCTCTGACCAATAATAGTGACTACAGGTGGTCGGAGATAATCTACATTGGAAACTTCTGAATAAGTACAGTTGACTGTGCCTAACTAGTCACTGGTTTGAATGCACTAGTCTATTATTCCTTACTCAACCCGCAATCAAAATTAAAAGAATGCGTGGACAAGATTAAAAAAATAATAAAATGTTCTCACATTAAATATTAGTCAAAATGCATTTGATACATCATAGGAATTCACTGTTCCATGGGACAGAGACTGAATTGCAGAGAACAAGATTATTTTATTGATTATAATTTTTTTACAATGCCTTGTCTCACCACCCCAACTCTACTTCTCCCCTAAAAACTCAAAAAAATCCCTTCTAAATAACCAAACAACAATAAAAAACCACTTTTGTCTAACTATCTGATTGTTACCAGTTAGTTATAAACTGAAATTTGTTATCTAGTTGACACAAAGTGTCAACTTCAACAACTTACAATCATATATGCCTTTAATATATTTCACTAACCTTTTCAAAGGTTTTATAACTTTACTAACCCTTCCAAAGACACCTAAAACCCTTATGAGTTGTACTAGGCCTAAAGACACCTAAAACCCTTACAAGCTTTTCTTTGCATTTTTTCTACATTTGATACTTTTCTTATAGGTGGACATGTCTATCACAAACATCCAACATGTCTATCCTTAGACTTCATGGCAAAAACCCTACAAACAACACAAAAAAAAGAAGGACATGAACCATCCAAACATCTCTAATAGCTTGCGGATATCCAAAGATGCATAAGTGCATGACTTGTGAAAACCAAAAAGATAAGACTAACTTGTATAACAAGTGAATAACCAAAATGATTTTATGTCTGTGTTATGTTTGAAAATGACAATGATATTTGGATTCAAGTATGAGGAAATTTGTATCAATCAATTCATTAAATATCATTTGAATACAAAGAAGATTTTAAGAGATTCAAGAGCATAATTATAAGCCAAATTTGTGGAAGACCTAAATCAGACCTAAGTGAACAGACATGTGAAGGCTTATTTTGAATATGTTGAGCAGATCCAAGGCAAAAATTTTATGAAGGTACATTCCAAGTTTAGAGAATTTATTGAAAAACAATATTTCAAATCTTGGTGGATTATTCATAAGTACAAGGCAGATTTGTTGAAGACCTTGAAGGAGATCTAAGGCAAATCTACCTACATTATAAACACTTTGCATTTCAAAGGTCAGTTCCTTCTGCATTGTAGGATTTGAGATTGGTGTCTCTTGCTAATTGAGTCTACACATTTGTTTGAAGTTATATACATACATACATATATGTGTGTGTGTGTACATACACACACAATTCACCTACAAGGATTTCCATGCTAAATAGTATATGCATCTTGTCTTCTTTTGTTAGACATCAACTATGTGAATTCTTTCTACATTGCTTTCAGTTGACTAAATATATATAATAAAATATGCAAGTTTCTATGCCAAACTAACTCCAATGTGGAAAAATATCTAATAATTGGGATTTAAACTAAGCAAGAACTATATGTTCAAGGAACCAAAATATGACTGCAATGAGACTATTACAAGCGAAAAAACTTCAGTCTCGTTAAAGAGAATTGGGATGTGTGTTTGAAGACTTAACAAATTTGAGCTTCACTTGGTTTCAAAAATACTATAATATTCTCTACTTAACAAGGCCAACCACATGAAGGTGGAAGCTCATCTGGCCTCACCCCCCTCCTCCTAACATCAATCTAAAGTACCCATTATCATCTAATTACATACTTCATTCATTCATTCATCCATTTATGAACTATAACATTCAATCAATACAATCACATAACATTTATTAATATGATATAAAAATCATTAATACACAATACTAATCAAAACTTCATTAACACATAACAATATTCATTAACATAAAATAAAAATCTGTATTAATACGCATCATTCATACTTAATTACTTAAAACAAAGTTCTTTCATTATCCAACAAGGTTTATCAAAGAAGATTTTTAAAACATCATTTCTTTTTTTTGTTTTTCTGAGCTCTCTTAAGAAAAGCTCTCATAGGGACATCCATATCTGCTTCATTCTCCTCCTCTTCTGGCATGTGTAATGTCAAATTATGATGGCTCCTTCTCTTTGGAGGAGTAGGAGGTTGCTACACTAAAGGGGGCTCTGTTGCAAGAACAAGTGAATGTGATAAATTGGCATACTCTTTTTCTTTTTCTAACTATTACAAGTTTGTAATTAAGTACGAGTACAACATAAAATGCATTTTTCTTACCTGACAATGCCACATCATGTACATTAACATTTTGATCTGCCACCGCGTCAACATGTTGAACACTTGGAAAATGGTCCAGTCCTTTAGCATGATGTTCAACATGCTCTGAAATATTCAAAAAAAGGGTACACGTCAAATTCCAATTGAAGATGTTAAATTGTATTCATAATTGCATAATTAATTTCCAATAGCAAATTAATACCTCCACCACTATAATGCACATCATGGCCTTCATCAGGAGCAGGTTGTGTGGTAGGATATGAAGGCTACAGTAAAATGTTATGCACATTGTTATGTAGTCAATTTACATTTAAAACTAATAACAAAAAAGAATCTTCTCAACTATTTAATTTCATTTACTTTTCATCTGACCAATTTACCTATGAGATATCATTTGGTACACTGGATTCTTGGGCAAGGCTTACAGATTCTTCACATAGGCGTGCAACCACAACTTTATAGCCTTTCTTCAAGGCAATTTTTCTATCTTCATCCGTGACCTCCACATTGAAATCTGTGCCTTTTGGTTTTTTCTTGATAACGTCAATTTTCCATGTATGGTTTCATTAAACAAAACTATTTGCAACATTAACCAATAGGTTTGACATCAATGATGACATAACAATTATTTCAATTATAGTTTCCAATAATCTCCCTCTTTGGCATTGATGGAAACACCTCAAGGTCCCATGTAATCCAAAACATTAATTGGCTTGAGAAACACCCTTAATGTATTAGATCTTCATCAGTATCCTTAGTTTCATTCTAATTCTCATCTTTGCAATTCATGGTATGTATAAACCCCCTCTTAGGAATCTCTCCCTCTTTTTTATTGCAATAACTTTCACCATCTCCCTCTTCCATTTTGGTCTCTCTACTTCGATAACCTTTCTAATAATCTCCCCCATGAGCCCTCCCTCTCCATGCTAACTAAATTATATCTTCCCCCTCTTTGATAACAATGCCAAAGAAACCTTCATCTCTTATATCTTTTCATGTAAATACCTACTTGTCATTTATGAATTCTTCATCAACTATCATCTTTGTATGATTAATCCATCATTTTTTACTTCTCCCTCACTATTACCTTAGCTAAATCCTAAAGTAGAATTGTTTGAATCAATTTGTAAGATAGTCTAATTAGTACATTTTATACAAAGCACCATCTTTGTTTAAGTAGATTTATTTAGGAGAATCACCCCTAGTTTACCTCTAAGATATTCATGAGCACCTTTAGGTAAAGCTTTAGCAAATATGTCGACAATTTTCTCTTTAGTGTTCACATATATCAATTTCACTTCTTTGTCTTGAACTACCTCTCTTAGGTAATGATACTTGATACGAATATGCTTATTTTTTGTGTGCATTACATGATTATAGCACTTGTGTTATCAAAGAAGATAACCACTAGATCAGCCACTAATAGATTAGGGGTCAATTTGCGACGGCAAGAAAAGGTAATGTGGTTTTGGCTTTTTTTTTTCAATTTTAGCCCGATGTCATCGCAATTGCGATGTCAGGCGTCGCAATTGTGACACCAGCGAGATATAAGAGAAAAAAAAAGCCAAAAACTCTCATTTGAATGAAATCGCGCAACACAGGGTTCTTCTAAAAGGAAAGGTGCGCGCATTGCAGGATAGCCTTTCGCATAACATTGGAAGTGTCGAAGGTACACTAATAACAAGATTTTTATATTTGAAATAGATATTTATATTAGCTAACACCTTATAGGAATCACTAATAACAAGATTTTGTCTGGTTTAATGACACAACTATGGACATTCTATCAAGTTATCTTCGAATCAGGGCTTATTCAGTTCTCCTAAAATCCTTAATATTACTACTAACTATAACCGTCTCCTACATATATGCTTAAATATTTCTGAATGTTTATTGATATCTTGTTGAGAAGGAGAATCTTGTTGTTGCAGAAGGCCTTTACCTTCACCTCCATTTCTCAAGGTAGTTTCGAGGTTGCCCTACTCTTCTAAGAAGGGGTGGGGTGGGGGTTGGTTCACAAGTGGGGGTTGGGACAAGAGCCCTCCATGGATGTTGGCTCTATGACTAGACCTGCTCCCTCCACCAACACTTCCTTTGACTCTGTATTTGGATTTGCAACTAGATCTACTGCATCTGAATCTACTCGATCCTGGGATCTGCATCAGAATATGTACCTGGGACCAGAATTGGATCGGCAAGGTGATAGTGGGGTTGTTGGAATAGGAAGAGAAGCCCTTCTGGGAATGGGATCTTTCACTATAATTTCCCACAAAAATAGAATTTAACACAACGAATAGACCAAGCAAAGAGTAAGAGAATGACTCATTCTCGGCAAAAACTGAAGAAAGTGATAGAAAACTGATTCAGATTCATAGAAAGAGATATTTATTATACACAGCAAATCCTTTCAATAGGCATCAAATTGAATGTAAATCAAGTGAAAAGACAGCATCATAATAGCATACTCTTCCATATAGATTTATTTTATAGAATGCAGGTATTGTAACAAGGAGATCGGTAGTGGTACAACTCCATTAGACTGGTGATATTGAAGCAGAATATGTCAAGATTTTATATATCACAAAGAACCATTTTTTAGATTTTTGTATGGACTTTAGTATGATTTTTATTTTCTAGGTTAGGTACAATATTGTCCATAAAAGCTAGATTTAACTCATGATGGACTTATACCTTAATCATCTAGGCCCCCTTCCTTTGAGTTGAAGCACAAACCTTAGTTTCCTCTCCATTTTGGAACCTTACCATTATTTATTCTATGTAAGAAAATTGGCATTCCTCCTTCAATACATGCCTTTGAATAATTGTAAACTTCACAATTCTAAATAGCTAAGAGGCATTAACTACATTTTTTCTTTTGCCACATGTATTAAGCATTTTATATTTCTTATATGTACTAAACAACTATTAACCTATTCAAATTTAGTGTAATTATTGTATAAAGATATGCTTCTACTATTTAGTATAGTTTTTTAATAGCTTTCTCTTGATGTGGATATAGCTTCCTCTTGAATTTTTTATTTTACAATAGATAGCTTAGCTAAAAAATTAATACCAAAAGTTGCATTTATGAAAACCATATAGTGCTCTAATCTGTTCTTATATTAACATCAAGTAACATTCAAATTGTGCAATAGAAGGACCACTGAGTTGTTTATATACCTAGGAGTGTGGCATGACAACATTAATTATGTTATATTTTTATGGACTAGTTAGGAATTGAACCTAAGATCTCCCATTTAGTAGTGAGAATATGAATATGTGCAGCCTGCATGAAGAATCTCAAACTTGTCTGGCTCTTCCAATTTGTAATGCAGTGAGTTGATTTCAAAGAAAGCACTAGGCACTCCATTGCAAGAAGATAGTGTGCAATCTAAGGTATGTCTCCAGTCATTCATTGGTCTCCATTACTAGGTATGTCTAAATTCAAGTATACTAAACACCTTTTTCTAGCAAACAATTTCTAAAAATAGTATAACTTGAAAGTGGTAGTGGTACATGGAAATTTTGTAGAAAGTTGTCCCATAGTTGAGGGTATGACACTTGCAAAATGATTATTCATGCTCTATCACTCTAAGAAGAGAACAATTAATAAGAGTAGTGAGAAAGGGTAATTAAGATGGTAATGACTAACCAACAAACTAAAACTTAAACATAATCTCTCTTAACGTTTTATCACTTTAAAAATATCAAGTACCCTAAAACCCTGCTAAGTAAATAAGTACAACTTAGAGGTACTATGAAAAGAAGCGAAAAATGAAACATGAAAAGAAATATTCAAATTCAGAGAAAAGACACAGTGAACATGCTATCAGTATTACAATTCAAAATAATAATATGTACAATACAGGAAAACATCAATGCAAGAGAATGCACATAATTATATTCTACATCTAGGTTCTACATAATTATCTCTCACTCACATGCATCCTACTTGATTATTTTACTTTGGCATATATGGAGCATGGTTCAAACTTCAAACAACTTGGCAAACTGGTGATTACATGCAGAAAAACTCAGTAATAGAAAAAGAGGTGGTTCTAGCATTTTCCTTTAGAGTAGAATCAAACTTAGAAATAGTTGAGTACTTATTTGTGCTGTGGCTGCAGTCTGGATCAGCTGAGGAATGAGAAGAGATCAAGTATTTCAAAGATGGTACCCAATACAAAGAGATAAGATCTCATAACATCATTAGATGTATTCCAATGGTGCCTTTGGAGACATGCACAATAGGATTTTACTTTCCATGAGGCAGGGCATTCAACATCATCATATTCAACTTTAGGAGTAGCAGCCCAAGAATTTCTCGCCCACACTTGTCAGTGCAAAAAAATATATTAACTATTCATTGGTAAACATCCTTCTATTTGGTGAATTAAAAACAACTTTCTGTTATACATAACAATTTTTCTGCTATCCAAGATTTTACTTGACGTTGTTTCTAGAAGTGATTGTATATGTTTTTTGAATCACAATGTTTCAGATCTCACTCTATGACAATCATATGGGATCTAGTTATGATCCTCTATATTCATATTAGAGGCTTTGATGTTGAAGTTGGCTTAGCAAATAATCATGACGATGACCATAGGGTATCTTGATAATTTGTTTGGTGACTAATCTATTTATGTTATAGTGGGATGTATCAGCATTGACTATAGCAGAAAAACAAGTTACACAGATGAAAACTTGCATTGTTGCACTTACAGCTGACATTTGACACTTGGAGTTGATATGCATGTTTCTTTGAGGTGGGTGATAACAAAGAGCTCATCAATTTTCACTGTGTTATCTTCTGGCTACAAGTCTACACCATTCTTCACTATTTTTTATTTATACCTAATACAATTTTATTTTTCAAAATGTTTATCACTGCCACAGTTTTTGACAGTTGGCTTCTTTGTATTAATGCCTATAAGGAGCCATTGGATATTGGAAGATAAAGGTTATAAATCTCAGGTAGTTTGTCTGCGAGATTTCTTTTGGATTTGGCTGTGTTACATCAAATGTTGAAGTAAGATGCACTGATTTCAACCCATTCTGATTGATTTGTACAAATTCTAATAACCAGTTCCATATATTTAATTACATATAGACACTATCTTTTAATGCTTTATTTCAATGTGCTACATATTCTCTTTCATATTTGTGATATATGATGAAAGTATTAGAACATATGGAGGAACAGTCCATGAGTGGCGTGGCCAGTTGAAATGGTTTTAGTTTCAATTTTACACCATTTGATACAAATAATTAGTTTACCAATCGACCCCTAGGTTCATTCCATTTGCAGTAAAATCTTCATTACATAGAAAATGTTCACAAAATCTATGTCAATGCTCACACATCTTCTTGGACTTATGCAAATCTATGTGAATCCTCACACATTTTCTTAGACTTACGCAAGAACTATGTTGCCCTGTAGCTCTTGTGAAATATGTTATCAACTTGACTTTTCTATTAAAGGCTCTCATGCTGAATTGAAAGCCAGGTAAAGAAAAAGATATTATACACTATTTTGTTGGTACCCTGTGCAACACAACAAACTTGTTCTTACTATAAGAAAATTTTATTTTCTTTTGTTTCATTGCAGATCTTCTACTTGCATAGAGGTCTCTCCCCATCATTGGACACACTTGATAACATTCGAGCTTTGGATCGCATACAAGAAGTGTGTCTATACACATAAGTATAAACTTCTTCTTTTCCTGCAACACATATAACAACAATTTTAAGTGCTTGCAAGGTATATACTTATGAATAAATATTACATCCTGATTTAAATGTATGAAAAAAATTTTCGTTCCCTTTAAGCTTCATTCATCTCGAGGTGCAATTCACAAACTCAAGAATAGTGGCTTTTTTTCTTCAGGATACCTTTAGGTGAAGAGTATGTGAATGCCCCCTTGTGTCTGGAGTCCAGTTTAGAGAAGATGGCTATTTACACTGCTAAGGTTTGTTGAATCTAATTCTGAATAACATTGCTTGCTATTGTTGAATCTAATCTAATGTATATTTTAACTAGACTTGTAGCTTATATGTTTTCAAATTTTTGTTAGGCCTTGTAGTTTGTATAGTTTGATTGCTGGAGAGCTTCTATAGCTAAGCAAGAAGGTCGTTGCATGAGTTATAGCCGTGCGCTCGGGTATGAAAATTGTTTTTTTTTTATTCTAATGTATATTTTAACTAGACTTTTAGCTTATATGTTTTGAAATTGCTTTTAATGGCTTAATGTTGTAAGGTCTCTTGAAATAAGACCTTCAGGCGGTTGGTCAAATTTTTACAAATAATCTTAGGAATAAAGTCAAAGAAAGTATTTTTAAAATATTAAAGTATTTACCTAGGTCTAAGAAGATTTGTGTACTTTCAACAGTTTTTCTTAATTTGTGAAAGTTGTAAACTGAAGTTTTCATAGCCCGATTTTTGCTTCTTGCAAAGAACGATCATGTCAGATAATATAAGTGAAGAACAAAACAGGGAGACAATCGCTAGATTGTGGTCTAACTTGAAAAGAAAAGGTGATGGAAAATGTTATTGTCCTTGCAATATTTGTAAGGGCTTAAACCATAGAAGACTACTAATCAAAATAGTTAAGAGACATTGTAGGGAGAATGGTCACATTCAAGGGGGGCATGACTATCATCCACTGGTAAGTCATTCATTATATCATTTTAACAATTTATTTACATATGAAATCACTTGATGATGATTTGATGATCATGGTTTATTTATGTTAATCAATTTTATATAGGTTGATCTTCCCAGGGAAGTACATGATGTGAACCACAAAAATCCAAAGAATATGGTTTTCAAAGTGGAGGAACATGGAGGTGCAAATATCCAAGGTGAAGATAATGATCCCATGGAAGATGACGATCATGCGCCAGAAAACACAATTGAAGAGGATGGTATAAATACATTGATCCATGAAACATCTAGTCCAAGCGTATCTAATCATGATGATGATGATAGCCTCGATGTACCTCTACTTCAGAAGGCATACGAGCCCCTATACAAAGACTCCCAAACAACTCTTCTCTCTGTTGTATTGTTGTTGTTGAACTTGAAGGTTATGAATGGTTTATCCAACATAACAATGTCACGTATGTTAAGGTATGTCATATATGTCTTTATAGTTAAAAAAGGGTGAATAGTGTACCACTAATATTGTTTATATTAACAACCTATATTTTTTGTTGTAGATTGATAGGCGAGTTTCTGTTCCCATCATCAAATATTCTACCTCGCTCATATCGAGAATTAACTGCTGTTATGAAAGATATTGGAATGGAGTATGAAGCAATACATGCTTGTCCCAATGATCATATTATATATTATAAAGAACATGAATTTGCAACACAATGCCCTGTATGTCATACGAGTAGATATCGAATAGATCGACTAACAAAAAAGGTGCCTCAAAAGGTTCTTCATTACATTCCCATTATTCCACAGATGCGACAATTATCCAGGTGTAGTAGCTTGGCTCAATTTATGGATTATCATGCATGCAATAGAAGTTGAGATGACATTATTTGAATCCCTGCAGATGGTTTGGAATTTATGCACATAGAGGAAAAGTGGCAACACTTCAAAGAAGAACCTCGTAATCTCAGGCTTTCATTGGTAGTAGACGGTGTCAATCCATTTGGAGAGATGAGATCTATTTACTCGGTGCAGCCTGTTTTTGTTATCAACAATAACATTTCTCCGTGGATGTCAATAAAGAGGGAGCACATTATGTTGGCAATAATTGTTCCAGGTATCTTATCATTTGATAGTTATTAATTTACACGTACTTACAAATCTTGCAGTAAAACGGTCACAATAACTATGTAATGTTACTGTTCATTCAAGTAGGTAAATATCAAGTAAAAGATATGAATGTATATATTGAGCCTCTTATCAATGAGTTGGTGGAGTTATGGAACGGTGTCACTATGTATGACGTGTCTAGACCAATACGACAAAGACAATTTCAATTCCATGCAATACTTGCATGGACAATACATGATGCCCCAAGGCTAACACATTTTTGTGGTATATTATAGTGAATTCAAGTTGCGCACAATAATTCTAATTATAAAAATCAACATATTTAATAATCCAATTACATCATTATCTTGTAGGTCTTTAAATAAAGGGAAAATTTTTATGTCCATTTTGTGGTCCAAAGATGAAATCTCATCATTCAAAAAGTTTAGGAAAGTAGGTGCTTGATGAGTGTAGACACTTCCTCCACAGGAATCATAAGTATCGAAGTACGAAAAAACATATTTTCAATTTGAAAGAAGAGACTACATCAGAGCCACGAAGAATGACACCTCGCCTATGGAAGTTGGAATATAATAGAATTAATCATCGAGGTAATGCCGTTCCACCTAATGGTTTATGTTTGTAATTTATATATTTCTATTGTGATTTTTGTTGACTAATTGTGTAATTGATGATTGTGAAGGTCATCAAGGCAATACTGACAACCTTCCAAAGGGACTAAAAAGCTATCCCAAACAATTTAGTAGGTTTCCCTACTACGAGCACTTACAAATTGTGCATTTGTTTGATACTATGCATATTGGAAAGAATATAACAGAGGCATTGAGGAAAATATTGGATGGAAGGCATGACAAAGAAAAAATTGTCAAAATTTGTAATGACATACATGAATCCAATCATGCATTGAAAAATTCCATTCACTCAAATAGCAACAAAGATTAGATTAATATAAGTGCCCTTCCATGGTTATTAACGGAGCAGAAAAGTGATGCCATAAAAGAATTCATATGAAAAATTCGATTTCCCACAAGATTTTCTGCGAACATAAACAATCTCATATAAAAAAAAAGTGAATTTGGGCCAAGGCTCAAAACGCATGATTGGCATTCTTTCATCAAGGTAAGTTATGTTCTTCTGTATTTACAATATATTCATAAACTACATGAATTGTTCGTTATGTTATGTTAGAAAATAATGAAATGATTGGTTTATAATTACTGGAGTACGTGCTTCCTCTATCTCTCCCAGAGCACTTCAACAATAACATCAAACAAGTGATATACGATCTTGGAAAATATATGAGGTAAGCAGTAATATCTATTCAATTTGTTGTATATATTTATTATATTCATGATTTATTTTTCTTGCTATGTAATCTATTGTATATTATTTTGTAAAGTCTCATATCTATATATTTTTTGTGACTTGAATCTCTTAATGTAGGTGGTTGTCATCTAAAGAAATCCATAAAGAAGATATAAATTATTGGAAGAGAAGAATTCCTCATTCACTGTGTGAAATGCAAAAGTGTCTACCTCCAACTTTTTTCAATGCACAGGAACACTACCTCATACACCTAGTTGAGGAGATTGAATTGTGTGGACCTATACACACTAGGTCAATGTGGATGGTTGAGAGGCATTTGAAATATTTGAAGGCTTTGGTTCGACAAAGAGCACATCCTGAGGGTTCTATGGTAGAGGGATATATGGTATACTAGACTATGGTGTACATTACTGAATATCTTCCTAAGTTTGCATCAAATATCCATGTAGATCGCATTTGGGATCTCGAGCCTTTTAAAAAATTAGAAGGGGAGTACTTGATGGGGAAAGGTACATTGAGGAAAGTGAGAGGTAATAAATTATAAGATGTTATTGTAATAAATTATCTCTTAATCTTCAAAATAAATCAGTTGTAAGTTGTCTATTTTTTTTTTGTACAGGTGCTCGAGAGTGGGATGCACTACATTTGTATATTGCAAACAATCTTGATTGGATGATGGTATGGATTGAGCGATGTCAACATTTTGGTTGCACATTAACATGGGAAGGTGTATCTTCATTGGTTAAAGAAGCTCATCGTAATGGAGATTCCAACGATACACAAAGGTAAATAGATTTAGCATGTGGTTCAAGAGATTTCTAGGTACGTACAAATTTATTAATCACTCGTATGTTTATCAACTCACAATGCAATAATTTTGATATGTTTCACATATTATTGCAGGTTAAACACCACAAGGCTATGTTTTGTAATGGTCAAAAATTTTGCGTCAAAGTGTTGGATGACATGAAGAAAACTTGTGATTTAGGAATAACTGCAGTCTTTCAATTGACTAATATTTCATCTAGAAATGACTTACATCCTCAAGAGTCTGAAAATCGATACTATGGCATTTTGGATGAGATAATTGAGTGTGACTTTAGTTCCTTCAAATTAGTACTCTTCATTGTCAAATGGTATAGGCTACGACTTAATCCAAATGATCCTGATAGAACTGTTATTGAACATGATAATGGATTTACAATGGTTAATACAAGGTCGTTTGAGCCAGTTGGGGATGAGCCTTATGTTCTTCCAAGCCAATGTGAGCAGGTATTTTACTCAGAGGTTCCATATAAACTAGGTTGGTCATTTTTTGTTAGACATGAACTGAAAGGAAGGCCAATAAAGTATAATGCGATGGAAGAAGAAGATACCGAAGAAGTAGAAGATGATGTAGATGGTGATCACGATCGACAGTTATTGGATGATGTTCCTAACACAAATTTTCATGAAGAAGAAGAAGAAGATGATGATGATGATGTTGCTACTGATGATGATGATGAAGATGATGTTGATGTTGATGATGACGACGACGACGAAAATGACGACAACGATGATGGTGAGGAGGATGATGATAACAATGACGACGATGATGATGAGGACGATGATGATGATGATGATGATGATGATGATGACGACGAGGATGATGATGATGGAATTTAGAGGTATGCCATCAATCCTTAATCTATTTAATATTCATTTCTTGATAGAGATATATTTTTCATAATATATTTCATTTTAGAATAGGAATAACATTGTATCAGTATGTTGATTTACAGACTAAAACTAGAAAACTTATTTCAGTACATGTATTTGGATCTATGGGATTTACATGGTAAGTAAAAAGAAACCAGTAGTCCATTTTAAAATTATTATAATGGGTTTTGGAAGAAATTATAGTTATCTTAATTAATATAAAATATCTAACTGAATTTCAAAATGTTATGCAAGTGGCTTTAGTCTAGGTGTTTCCTCCATCTCCACACACATCAAACAACTTCAAATAGCATGTCCCCAAGGTGACTAAGCCCTCAACTCATTAGCTGATACAAAAACCCAGTTTTAGCTCTTCACTAGGCCTACTTCCCTAGTAGGCTTATAATGTGAACCTAATTTAAGTGTTTTATTGTGTACCTTTTAATGTTTTTAATTTTTATGTGATGCTAATGATGGATGTGATTATGCTCACGATAATTGAATTACATTTGCAGGAAATTGAACCCCTTTCAGGAGCATCCTGCACAGTCTCATGGATCGACAGGTATAAGTCAATACTCCTTATAGAAATTCTATTTAATACACTTATCAATAGTAAGTTGATGTCTTCTAAGATCTCTCCCATTTGCAGGTACCAAAAAATAGGTATTTTTCAGAAGTGTCTTCCTCGAGTGAGGGAAATATAGGAATAGAAGAGGAAAGTGAGACATGTAGTTTATCTAGAATAGGGAGATTAACTAGAGGTCAAAGGACTAGAAGGAAATTCAATAAACGCATGAAATTTTTCCTTGCTCAAGGGGGGTCATGTTCTTATGATGATGAGATGGAAGGCGACATCAAGGTGCCCTTGAGGTACCAACATCTATAGAAACATTGGGTACCCAAGGAACTTCCTCCAATAAACACTGATTTTTGTGTTAACGAGAGGATATATCGCATAGCACCATCATCACTACATGGTTTGGGCCTATTTTCTATGGATGGCATAAAGGTGTCTTACAAAAAAGTTTCTGAATTGATGGAGTATGTTGGACCATGTTACGATTACAAAAGTTGGATGCATATTGTTAAATATAAAAAAAGTATGCGTAGGTATGCCCTCTCTGCAAATTATATACAACAACAAGACAATAATCAAAGTAAAAGTGTGGCTATATACATTGATGGAAGGCCAAAAACAATAGGGAATATTGCAAGTTTTATAAATAGTACATGACCTATGTCAACTATAAAGAAACCCAATTGCATATTTGAGGCACGCGAGGGAAATCGTGTATTCATCTGTGCAATAAAATCAATACGTGCAGGGGAAGAGCTTCTTATTGATTACAATTTGAATCCTATAGATACAAATGAGGCTACTATCATGGGGGTGGTACATACTATTAAACCAACTTCTAATCAATGACTCCAACATACCATTTAGTCAATAAATTTTTGGCTAACATTTTTATTCTTCATCTTTGACATAGGGGCACAATATGGAGAAACCACCTAGAGGGGATGCTGACGATGCTCCCGGCTCATCTACGCATGAGCAGGTAAAACTCATTTGTAATTGTGCAAACTAGATAGAAGAAAAATGTTATTTTTATAATGTTGTTTTCTTTATTGTTTTGCAGTAATTTTGATAATACTAATACTATTGTTGTCACAGAGGGCTAGTGGTCGGAGGGAGGGAAAGGAACCTACAGTCCCTTAGCAGGCCCCCCCTGAGGAGGACCCTTTCTATATCGATTTAGCAAAGACCGATGACCTGATCGGTTCAATTAAAATTAATTTAAAGAAAATTAGCAAAGAAATTCTACGTTTGGCAACCATAAAGCCTATGACTCAACAAATAAAAGATAGGGCATCTAAATTGTTGCACACCTCTGAGTCCTTAAAAGTAAGTATTAATGAAATTTTTAATTATAACAAGAGTTCAATAATGGTTTTTATGTTATGCTCTTTTATGGAATTAATTAAAATATGGATGCGTTGTCTTTACAGAGTTTTTTGCTTGATTTCGAGCCCCGTTCCCATGATGAGGGTGCTACAGGTGGTTCAGGTAGATCGCATGTTCCATTCCCCACTTCTGTTTTCCACTGAATATATATAGGAATGATCATAATCATTGACAATACATGCTCGAACAATCCTTTTTTTTAATGCTCTAACAATCTTGTCCATGCTAGTCCACGCGTTCTATATTTATGCATGCTCTAACAATTTTATTCTTCAGCTTCACATCAATTGAATCCTACGATGATGCCGCCTCCATCCAGGACAACCACAAATCTCTTTTCGACTGCTGAATCAGAAACACGTAGCTTACATGCATCGACTGTTGCACCATCTTTTGGTACACAAATCCCTCTTTTTCTCTCTTATGAAAGCAACAAACAGTTTCTTTTTTACAACTTTATAATGTCAATTATCATTTGTTCTTTTATAATTCGATCGTGACAAATACTTATGAAACTTATGAAACTTTTTGCAATAGGACTTGCAACATCATTTCCTAGATGTTCCTATGTTCATAGTACGGGAACGGTGAAGGATGTCACATTGATCGTCAGCGACGATGAAGGCATTCCATTAAAAGTAGCCAAAGTTCCAGGTACTTTAAAGTTATTATTATTCTATAGTGATATAATAGTAATTTAGTTTTTGATCACTCTTCATCGACTAATGATCCCATGATTGTTTTGTAGGGAATGATCTTTTTTGGAGAAAACTTGGTGATGAGTGTTTGCAAATATTTGGGCCCACCATGCGTACCTGGTGGAACATCATATCCTAACTAAAACCCCAAACCACTATTTTGATTTCATATCATTGCTATAATAGTTTTCCTTTTCATCCATTTCTTGAACTATATTAAAGGTAGCTTCACTTCATTTATGATTCTAACATGGTTTTTTTTACTTAAAAGGTGGAATCACTAACGCAAACCATTGAAGGATGATCTTATAGAGAGCATGACCCAACTCTTTGGACCTCATGCATTCAAGAGAAACAAGCTCCTTGAAAAAGCTGGTTTATGTTTGAAGTATATTAGGGACCAGTACAGAAAAAATTTACGAGATAACCCCAGGTACGAGCATCCGCCCTATGTTCCTGAGGTTGAGTGGCAGGCTCTGATTTTGGATGGAAAGTATAAAGCTGACAAGAAAAATAATATTACACCAGTGGAGAGTACAGCAAGGTATGTGATACTGTTGAGAATCTAATTATGTACTAATTAACCTCCATATTTATACTATCTAACATATTTCAAACTTTTCATAGATTGCCTAACACATCAAAGGCAACAAAGGCAAGACTAGAAAAGCACGGGACACACAAGCTCAGCTCTGGTGGTTTTTCAAAACTTTAAGCAAGAGTTGTAAGTATTAGTAAATGAAAATTGTATCAAATTTTTTATATAATGTGAAGGGAAATGCTAGGACTCCCTTATTTAGCTCATCAATTATAAATAGGTCAATAGAATATAATAACAATAGTGGATTTTCATATTCAATATAAACAATTCAACAATTGAAGTCAAGACTCTGCAATCTAGATTAGTGAAGAAAACTTGTGATTCACTAATATGACATTATTGAAAATCTCACCCTTGACTGAATTTTCCTCCAATAGTTGAGAATAAAGGTAGTGATTGAAAGAATGAGGGAATGCAGCAGCACTTGCAGCCATTTTTATTTCCAAAGAGCTGAACTAACTCTTACCCAACTTAAGAATTTGGAGAAAATATGTTGGTACAAGCAAAGCATACAAACATGCAACATTTATATAGTAGATTGCTCCATCAAAACTGCTCAATTTTTCTCCTATTATATTGTGATGGATATAGATGATTTGTTGTTGATATTTTAACTACCATCCATTGGCGTTGATGAAACAATGGAAGAAAAATTCACCATACCACGCAAAAATGCATGGCTCAGAGTTCAACAGATGCCTCACAGAAGACAATAAGAGAATTGGCTTCCAACAAGGCTATAGAGCCATGGCTAAATGGCTACAAGCTGAAATTAGTGTGGAAGGTTCTAATACTGATGCATCTCAGCCATAGGTAAATAAGCTAAATGAAATTTATTTCAAATTGAATACTTTACCAATTAGTCTATTTGATGTTAAGTTCCAATATAAAGTGAGTATATCTGTTTTAAGCAAGCAATGATAACAATGCATAGGATGTTGGAATGCAGCCTAACAATCCTTCTACACAATCTATGGATGTTGAAGGTTCGCATGATGTGCATCCCAGTGGTGGAGGTATACATTTGCTATTAATTTTTTTATATGTAATTGCAATTGGTGTTTGGATTAACATAACATTTTGTATAGTAGTTGTAGAGGATCGAGGGGTCGATGTTCCTGACCGTGTTGACATTGAGTCCAAACAAAATGATCTGGTTAGATCAGGTAAAGAGACACAGTTATGTTATTTAAAATAATTAAATACTTGTAACAATTATAATAAATTATTTTTAATTTAACTCTTTTATTTGTTATTGCAGAGGACCCCCCTTTGCAATAGCATAGGAATTTGATATCATCAAGAACAGAGAACAGAACAATTGATGAGGGGGGAATTGATGATGACACTGATGCTCCTCTTAGAGCTTACATAGAAAAGAGAAATAGAAAGAAAAAAAAGAAATGATTGTCACTACATACCTTAATTGATAATGATTGTATTTTATGTCTCAATGAATTTAATTATGTGCTAATGAATGTTCATGAATTATGTGTTAATGCAAAATATTGATGAATGTTGCATGTTAACGAATCTAATGTGTTAATGAATGTTATCATGTGATATTGATTGAATGTTATCATGTGATATTTATTGAATGTTACATTTTATTAATGGTTGAAAGAATGAATGAATGTTAGATGTTAATGGGGAATGTAGAGTGATGTTAGGGGGAGGGGGGTGGGGCCAAATGAGCTTCCACCTTCATGTGGTTGGCCCTGTTTAGTAGAGAATATTAAACTATTCTTGAAACAAAGTGAAGCTCAATAAGATACTTGTTATTACCTTTTAAAAAAAAAATTGTGTGCTTTAGCCTTGATTTTTGAGCATGACATTAACCTTTAAAAAACTCCATGGTTAAGAACATTTGGGTTGGAGTGGTGCTTGGGTGGGTAACATCTCGAGAAAGCCCAACGCTTCACCTCCGTGAGCAAACCTAGATGCAATGAGTATTTAGTGTTCTATTCATTCTAATGAGAAAGAAGTTATTGTGAAACACTACTCATAAACATAGACCAATGAGTTTGACCAAAAACTACACAATTGAATCCTGATAGCAACATCACAACATTAAAAAAACTTATAACTTGTTAATGCACAAGAAAATTTTGTGTCAATAACAATATTTTTTGGCTAGTTGAAAGTAATACTTATCGAAGTTGTTTGTACTTCCTCATGTAAGACATTTGATATTTACTTTATTGATACTAGAAGAAAATATAATGAACTCCTCCTTAGACCATTGAAGATAATAATGCAACAAAAAAAAATCTATAAAAATTAAGAAGAGTGTTGACATAAGAGAAAACAAGACGAGAAAAGAAACATAAGATATATACTCAAATAACCACCCTACCCCAAAACACACGAATGTGTGTTAGTTCTCCATATAGGTTGTGATACACTCATAAAATCCAACGCTTCATAAGAGATCGCCACTCTAATTTCTTATGAGTTCAAATACCATTTCCTTAAAAAAGCCAAATAAAATTTTCTATTCAATCTTCATCCAAGCCTTCAATATGTAGGCCAAAGAAGCTACATTGATTTTCCAAAGCCATAAGCCAATACTTGGTTGAGATAGCTCAATTTACTTATGTGATCCAATGCTTCATAAGGGATCTATGTTTGATAAGTATGGTGTTTCATAGCATACGCCTGGTATTATGCTAGGAACACCGGTGCATGATGATGCAGTGGACTGAATTTTATGTTACAAAATTTGTTGTAGCTTAAGAGGGGAGACAACCAAATTTTAAGTTGAAGCTTTTGCAATTGTCAATTTTGAGATGACAAAATATATTATAGGGAATTTAATGTTATTATGGTGAATAAAGCAAAGAGGATGTTATTTTTCAAGAGTGGTTTTGAAAGATTTGATTAGAATATGATTGAAAGAATACAAATGGAAGTGCATGTATTTCCTTTACTCATTTGTTTGAGGATCTGATAAATTGTCCTAAATTGCTAGATAAGAGAAACATCCCCAAGATACTCATGGAAAACTATCCTCATCCTTCAAAGAATGTTATCACAATGCTGAACTGGCATATTCTTACAAAAGAGGTTCAAACTTCCATTACATTCATAGGAAGTTGAGGGGTAATGACATAGGGTAGAGCCATTAGTAAATCTTACAGCTAAGGACTAATACAAATTTTAATGTTGCCAACCTTGGAGATGCATCTTAGTGAAAGGCTTATGATGCTCATAATTGTTCTTTTAACAATGTGATTTAGCAAATATGGTAGGTGATAGTTTCAGTTTCCCTGATGTCTTCTTTTAACTCTTAGGTAGTGTTTCTCTGAGCTTCTAGGACTGAGGGATGCAGGGAAATAGTTTTGAGGATGGCAATTTTTTTCCAAAAGGTTATGGCTACTAAAGTAACTTCAAGAAACTAGGAGAAGCTGAAATTTTGAAAAGTAAATACAATGTACTGAATTTGCAATGACCATCTTCCCACCTCTACCTTCTAGAGGCTTTAACTTTTAAAAGTTTTTCTTTAACAAATTAGCTTTTTTTAGAACATTATGCAGAAAATGATGTAGGCTATCTAATTCTGAGAAAGATGGCATCCTTTCCGAGTCTCTGAGTCTTGAGGATGTCTGGAACATCAGGAAAATCTTCCACCCCCCAGGTAATGCAATATGCATTCCCATGGAACACTGCATTAAGGCTGTCTTTTGGATGAAAACTCTTTCTTTTGTGGCATAATTGATGTCATGGTTATATGTTGGGAAGATTGTTCCATTGGTAGAATTTTGTTGTTCTTGATGCACTTCTAGAAATTCATAAATATGTAAAAAGGCATTGACATACAAGAAACTTCATGATAGATGAGAAATTAATACAAGATTGTATGTAAGGATTTCATGTCATACCCACCCCATGATTAATCTATTTCAAATAATGTATCAATATGGGGCAAAGGTGTCATGGTCACAAGAAGTATATAATACTTAAATTGGCAAATGGATATTAAGTAAAGCTCTTAAAGAATTGACTATTTCAAAAACAACATATCATTGTCACTGATTATATAGAATTGATAAAGAATCTCCTATTGAGTTTGAGATTCAAATCACATGTTTTAGAAAATAAAAAATATTTCACTGTCAGTAAATTGAATGCTTTTTTGATGTCTGGAAACTCGTTCGACAATTAGTATGGTTGATGGGCATGATGAATTGTCTCTTCTGCAAAGCTTCCTATATGAATTCGTTTTTCATGCAATAGATTTAATTTTAATCAAATAACCCATATTCAATAAAGAGAAAAAGAACAGTATTAGTAATAGAATAAAAAATCCTATGTCACACAGATCTGTCATGGTAGTTATACTTTATATGCAGAAATCTACAGTTTTTATGACTGTTTTAAAAATAATTGTCTATAATACTATATTGAGGAACACATGCTTGATAACTTATTCTGCCCCATTTTCAAGGCATGAAGTATTTAACATTCAAAGACTTGAAAAAGAGTTGGTACTACTCCCTAAATTAATCTTTAACAAGCAAGAGAAACCATGTTTACTATAGATTTTAAGCTAATCATTTAGAAATATCTTAAGAGGCATTCAGAGCATTTTTCACAGGTAAGAATAGAGAATATTAGACACTAAATCAATCTAGTAGGTGTCAGGGGCTGTAGTTTCAAGATTTGTTTGAAATTTACAAGTCGATCTATGTCTTTTATATTGCTTAAGAGTTTCATTGTTTGTCACTGGATGATGCACATATCTTCTATTTTCCTAGTCAGATCAAGGAAGAAATAAGATCTGTTCTAGATCTTACAGAAGTAATATTGTCTCAATTTGGTTTTAAGAGCTATGAAGTCAACTTATCAACAAAGCCTGAGAAAGCAGTGGGTAGTGATGATATTTGGGAGAAAGTGACTTCTGCTTTGAAAGATGCTCTTCAAGACAAGGGTTGGGATTATTCTATTGATGAAGGAGGAGGTGCATTTTATGGTCCAAAGATTGATCTTAAGATTG
This sequence comes from Cupressus sempervirens, assembly GCA_028749045.1. NCBI lineage: Eukaryota > Viridiplantae > Streptophyta > Pinopsida > Cupressales > Cupressaceae > Cupressus > Cupressus sempervirens. The sequence continues at coordinate 79,040,985 of CM053792.1, read as the reverse complement.
AAGATGCCGTTGGAAGAAAGTGGTAATGCTCAACAATTCAGGTAAACACATTTGGCCTATACTCATGAATTTTAATTAGTATAATCTTGGGGAGTTGACTTTGATTTTTCTAATCGAAATAATACTATGGACATCTGTATGCAGGTGGATTTTAATTTGCCTAAGTTATTTGATAAATTCTATGTTGATTCAAACTCAGGGAAACACAGGCCAATAATGATTCACAAAGATATCCTAGGATCTCTTGGACGCTTCTTTGGCATATTAATAGAGAATTACACTGGTGATTTTCCCTTGTGGCTATCTCCAGTACAAGCCCATCTTTTACTTGTAATAGACACCCAGGTCTGTAGATTGATTGCATGTTCATATTTTGTTTTTCCTACAAAAGGTTTCAGGTTGACTGATTAATATAGGAATTCAACAGGTACCGTACTGTCAAAAAGTGGTGGAAATGATGAGAAAAAATAATATTAGAGCAAAAATATCATATGGTGAGTGTCAGATATATAGTTATTCCAATGGTTCAGAAGTTCTCCATCATTATTTTAGGCATGTGATTCTATTATTCCTGGGAAATGATCTGTTGTGATACTAGATCTCTGATTTGCTATCTCTGATTTTCTGTCTTGATCAAGATATTTTCCCAAAAAAAGGTTGATTAGGATTTTCCCAATTTTTTCCAGAATTTTGGCCCACATTTTGTCAATAATTTTTTTCCCCTTAGCATTAGCTAGTAAGGAGGAAAATCAAACTTGTTGACTTCTTGCCTCCAAATCTGACAAGAACTCCACAAGCTCTTCATTTAAAAACATAGTGATTCTTTTCAAACGCAAATAAATCACTAACAATTCATTTTGTTTGTCCCGTCACAATAAGCACAACATTTTTCCTTTCCATGTTGCTATTTGTCATTGCTATTACATCACCATTGCCTATATAAGCTGAGTAGAAATGGATCAATCGAGAGCACTTTATTATGAATTTAGCTTTCAAATTGCACAACACTGGTTCTTCTGAATCGTAAAAGATGGTAAACAAAACTTGTGAAGCCTAATGAGAATTTTGTGCCTCCTTGAGGTACTCAAATATATGAGCAAAATTACCACAAACTGTCAAAAAGCTATGCAAATATTTCACACACAATTTTCATTTTAAAAATAGAAGTAACATCATTTTTGTAGCTTCCTGTGTCATTTGTAGGCAAATCATCTTAGTGAATACTATAAAAACAAACAAAAACAAGTTTTTATACCCCTATGCAAAAATCACAACTACTTAGGGTATAGTCCCATGAAGAGAGGGGAGCCACTTAAATTGCTAAGAAGTTCAGGAGACTCATAAATCAACTGGTCCCATGGCTTTTATAAGGCAAATTGTACTAAAAAAAAATTGGTTGAAATTTTTTGGGACATTAGCAGTCTCATAATTCTATGGCACCAATTAATGCTAAAATAATTAATTGAGAGTCTTTGTAATGGCTGATGTATTTGATGTGGAATAACTGAACCAAATTAGGAGTTAAAACAAAGCTAGACTTTTTCATTAAGAACTACAACCCCCTCATGGATCGTACATCATAGTAGCCAGCCTTACTGGCTCATCTGACAAGTGTTTCTTTGTTGCTTGGTACTTACCTTTTGTAGTTTTTGATTGATTTTGATGGATTTTGATTGATTGATTATTTCTGGTTGAGATCCTGCGCAACCCTTCTAGAAAAATATTTGAAGTATAGTTCATTAAACCCATCTTTTTATTAGAGTTCACATTTGAAGAAGGGAGCATGATAGATTGGCCTGAAACAATCCTTGCACTAAGACCAAGTGTGGACCCTCGCCCTCTTGGCCCCAACTAGCAAGCACATAGGACATCAAGCAAGAGGCAGCCTACCTAGTGTAGTGTTGGTATCTACCCTCCCTATTCATGCCACATCTAAATTTATTTCACAGAATCCAATCACCATACAATTGGAATCAGGGAGCTTGTGGTGGCGACGGTAGTTGGCGTTGCCGCCACAGCAGCCCTACCATATTGCTAACCACGGACATCGCAATTTTAATGTACACACGCGCATTGCAATGAAATAAGCATCGCGTGCATAGCGACGCTGTCGCAATTGATGATTTTGCGTTGTAATTGTGACACATTCGCAAACATTATGACGACTAGCGGTGTCGACAGCACTGTCGCAAATTTTTTTGGACGTCGCAAGTGCGATGCCCACAGATGAACTGTAAAGGTTCCTACCTCAGCAAACTCATGGGCAGATGCCGATGCCACCTCATCACAATGCATGGTGAAGATTTCAGAATTACGACAGGAACCACATCCATTGCGACGAGAGCAATGATGGGATAGAATGTTGAGCTTGCGATGGATATGCGTTGCAATTGTGACGTCCAAGAATAGACATCATAATTTGCAACTAAAAAACAATGACGTATGCTGCCGTCACAGTGGTGACACATTTGTGTTGCAATTCTGACACTTGGCTGTCGCAAATCGATGCCAAATGTATTAGTGAGAAATCTCTTCTTTCATAACTTTAAACAATCACTTGATCCATATGATGTTTGAACAATTAACTACAGCTACCACATACCTAGCTTTAGCTATTGATTGGGAAATGTAGTTCTTCTTCTTCCTTGTCCATGAAATCAATCTCTTTCCTAGAAGTAATGAAACTCCAGTTGTGCCTTTTTTGTCATCAATTTTATTTTGCCCAATTAGAGTTAGTGAATACCTTTAGTTGAAACCTATCATTATTATTGTAATATAATCCATTGTCTTTTATTCCTTTTAGATATCCTAGTATCCTTTTTACTAACATCATGTGACTCTCCTTAGGAATTTAACAAAATCTTGGAACTATCGCAATTTCTAATGCAATATTAGGTTAGCTATGAACAACACATTATAGTTTTCCAATCATTGATCTATATTGTGTCTATTTATCATGAGAATAATCATTATTCTTAGATAACTTATGTCTAGTAGACATAGGTGTACTCATTAGTCTTGAATTTTTCATCCAAAATTTTTTTTAGTATCTCCATGATATATTTGGACTAAACAATAAAGATACATTGCTTCATTTGATATGCTTTTAAAACAAAAAAGAATTTGATCTCTCCAAATGTTAAAATTTCAAATTCTTTCTTCATTTCATCAGAAAAATGTTTCCATACTACTTCCTTACCTCCAAATATGATATTATCAAAAAAAAACATAGATAACAATAACTCATTTTTCTTACAAGTCTTCAAGTATATATTGGTGTTATCATTTGCTCTTGTAAAACCAATCTTCACCAATTGATTATGTAGTCTTTCATACCATTCTCTACAAGCATGCTTCAAATCATATAAATTTGTTTGCTTCTTACATACCATATTTTTCTTTCTAGGATTTATAAATCCTTTAGGTTGTGCTATGTATACTTATTCTTCAAGTATCCCAACTAGAAATGAAGATTTGACATCAATTTGATATATCTTAAATCCTTAATAAGTAGAATATGCAAGTATTTTCCTAACTCCTTATAGTCTTCCTATAGGGTCAAATGTCTCTCCATAGTCAACACATTTTTCTTGTGCATATCCTTTGCATACCAATCTAGCTTTGTTCCTTGTGACCTAACCATTTTCATTCATCTAGACCTTGAATACCCACTTTGTTCAAATAATTTTGTTTCCTTTAGCTGTGGGAATTAGTGTCCTTGTTTTATTATTTTCAATCTACTCAATTTCTTTATTCATTGCTTGTGTCCAATTTTCATTAGGCTCAAACTCACAAAGTAAACATGTATGACTTCTAAGTATTTTTCTTATCATAACACTAGATTCTTTATTGCCAATGATTTGTTCTGGTGCATGGTGTATTCTTACATATTTCATTAATACACGTACTTTTCTTTTTTTATCTTCAATAGGTTCATCTTGAAAAATAATTTCAAGCTCATTTATTGTCTCTTTTTCATATTTTGGTTCATGATGTGCACACTTAACATATCCTTCCTAATGTCCATCTTCATCTCTCTATGACTTGACATCATTTCCTTGTTCCTTAACACCCATAGTTAGTTTCTTGGAAATAGGCTTTTGCAACTTAGTATTGTCAGTCTATTGAGGATTTTAGTTTTGTTTCTTTCATTCAGGTGGAGTCTTAGGAGCATTGTCAGTCACATATATGAATGAACTCTAATCTTCGAGTTCTTTCTTGCATTAAATTTTTTTCTCCTCTATATATTCATCAACTTTCACATTTTTAATTTCCACAACTTTTTTAGTATTAGAGTTCTAACATTTATAATCTTTTCTCTTAGTGGAATATCCTAGGAATATGCCTTCATCACTTTTAGCATCAATTTTTTTATTTCTATTATCTTTAAGTATGCACAAAATTTGCTTCCAAAAAAATTGAAATATTTCATATTTGGTGCATATCCATACTATTGTTTAGAAGCTGTAGCATTTGTACCTTTCTTGAATTCCATTATGTTTAGGATATTGGGACTCAAAATTGAAGCCTCGATTTGGAGTACCATTTTGGAAACCAAGTCAAATTGAACCCCTATAAGAGCTTTTCATGCATGTGTACCCAACTATCATTTTGGGGTCGATGAAGTGTTTCATGTTTCTAACACCTTTTATTTAGTATATGCATGCATCCCATAATGATAAATTGCCATTCTGAATTATTCCATGAAGTTCCATTTTGAGTGTTGTTCAAATTTGCATTTTTGCATAAGTATCAAACAATGATAGGAAACCTAGTTTTCAACTAAATATCTTGCACCTAGTTATGTTCCATGACTCACCTCTTTGGGAGTGTTTAGTATGCACATCAAATAACTCATGTTTCATATTTCAAGTCATTTTTATATGTTTTTAGTAGGTTTTGAATCCCTCAAAGTGGGTTGTTTACTATTGTCATGTTGGTGCATATTTCTCAAAATTATAGGAAGACCTATTTGACTCGTTATACCTTAGACCTAGTTAACTAAATTGAGAAAATGAATTTTTCATTACATTTGAGGGGTTAGACACTTTCTATGCTGTATATTTGAGCCTATAACCAATTTGTTTGACTAGGTTTCAAATGTGATTCCAAATGTAATTTATAAAGTTTTTCTAGTGCCAAAAAGTGCAGATTGATCAGTAGCCTTGTTTGGGATGTCATAACAATGAATCCATGATAGATGAGACCAAATTGATTGTACCACTATGTTCTATTCTGAAAATAATTTAAGTGTGCTAGTTTTTAAGCCTTGATGAAAATCACTTTTTTGCCAATGTTCCTAGTTCTACAAATCCAAGTACCCCACTTTCATCATCCACCAAATTCACCTAGTTATTAGTCATGAGTTCAAATCAGAAATTGATGTAGCATAGGGAAGGATAATCCCCAAAGGAGATGTCCTAGCCCCCAGCTATATAACCATACAATGGAAACACAACAACAAGAAGAATTAATGCAAGATCTAATACCAAATTACAATAATTTGTTCATAAAATATAACTGATTACATGCAATATGCCCAACTAGAAGGCCCTTTGGGTTAGGGCCAAATATAAATATCAATTATTAAATTAGTTCTACAAAATCCCTCAAGATCCAACTTACAAAACTAATCCCAGCTAGCCTAGATATGTAACATAGCAACAATTTAGAAGAAACCACCAAGGAAATCTGAACTTGTGCTTGCAAGCCCACTAAGAAATCTCCATGTTTTCTAGCCATATCCCTAGCTCTACTCTAACTAAACCAAGATCCAAGTGTAAACTACCTCACATTCAATGCTCTATCTGCACACTCACAACTTTAGCACAATCCTATTGTAGACTACCTCACATTTGGTGCTCTATCCATAGACTCAAGAAAAACTTGCTCTTTAACTACCTCCTCTTCTCCAAGATGGTTGCATAATCCCTTGATTTAATGAAGATGTCACCATAACCCCTAATTATACCAATCTAAGCCAAAAGTCAGCCAGAATGACAAAAACTAACATTAAATACTTGAAGAGCCACAAGTTAGCTTGCAACAACAATTAAATGTCCAGAAATTGATGCCCAAACAAAACTATGATATCTCCTAGCTCTGATTGAATTAGAACTCATGCTTTGAACATCATAGAAATTTAGGTATTCTACAACATTTTAAATTTGTATAGGCTGATTCATTAAGGATAACTTCACATCCATCTTGAAAGTCAAACACTAAAAACTGTCACACAAAACTGCCACAAATTGATACTCTGGGAGAATTTCCATATCTCCCAACTTATGAGGAATTAGAACTTACACCCTTGATAAAAGAAATTATTCTAGGTCATCTTTAATCCTTGAAGTGATTACTATCTCATTCATTGAAAAAAATTAGTTACATTCCCTACAACAGGCACCTAGAAACTAGGAAACATAGTTCCAATAGTAAGGTACAAACAGATCAAACTTCAACTCAATCCATCCAATCTCTATGAAATCATCAAGAAAGGTTTCCCAATGTGTTTCCAACACATCACTAACTATGAAATGCATAGCTCCACCAAAATCCAAGCTTGATACTCCTGCATCAGACTTCCCAAGTAAATAAAAAAGTTTGTCCCATACTTTGATGCCCAAAGAAAGATCTGCAACCAACTTCATCTTTACCAAAGGCTTCCAATTTGTCAAAGTCAATAGAAAAAATCTGAAAATCCACCATTTATGCTTCATCCACTAACACATCAACAACCCAATCAACATGCTCACACCCAAGAACAAACTAAACATAAGGCTTCATCAGTAAACCATCATCCACATTAGAAACTAGTGAATCGACACCATCAGCAACAAACTCCATATCAAAAACAATATGTAACTCCTTAAAAAAATATGCCAAAATTTCAACACCAAAAACATCATTTCTCAAAATAAGATTCTATGCAATACACAACTCATCACCAACAACAACTAGATCATCCATGATCAAGTGCTCTGCAATTTCCATGTTAGATTCAACCAACTAATCATGAAAACAAACCTCTATCCTAGCATCAAAAAAGTTAAGAATATCTTCAGCAACAACCTCCAGCTACTCTACAAGTCATATATTAGACTTCACAAACTGATCAACAAAACCAACCTCTTACAACTTGATCTTGCTATGCCATCTCCTCTCACAAACAAGTCTCTTAACTGGCCAAACAACTCTCTTCCAAATTGGTAGACTCTAGCTCCACAAAAATCTACAAAATGACTTCCTCACCCTATCCTTATATCAATCATATAAACTAGTTTCAAACTAAGCAACCACCTTCTTAGTTTGATTAGCCAAACTAGCTTCAAACTGAGCAAACATCTTAGAAAAATTCCTCTCCATCACATCATGGAGATTCACAATCATCCTAGGGTCCAATCCTCTCGAAGCCATCTCCAAATATCTTTGTAAACCCTCTACAACAAATCCTTCCCATGCTCCTTGTGAAAATATTGAATTTTTTCCAACTGAGATCACAACTTGCCACCTAGCATGAACAATCAAGAACCACATCATAAGTCTAGGACCATGGCTCTGCAACCCACAAACTCTCTATGATCATGCCTCAAAAAGATCTGTCTTCCATCTTAGCATCCATCAATCCATTTGCAAGCCCTCTAAAATTTTAAGATAGAACCATGATCTTCCACCTCATAGTCAAGATATCTAGGGTAGTAGAAAGAAAACCCACCATTAGATCAAGTTCAAATCAGATATAGTTCTCCACTCAAGTCTTGGTGCAAACTACCTCAACTTTGGCAATTTGTCTACACAGTCAAGAATAACCTTCACTCTAATACCATCTAACATAGTGTAGGGTAGGAGAATCCCCAAAGGATATTTCCTAGCCTCTAGTTATATAACCACACAATGAAAACATAATAGCAAGAAGTGACAATACAAGATCTGATACCAAATTACAATAATTTGTTCATAAAATATAATTGATTACATACAATATGCCTTGTTTTAAGGCATTTTGAGTTAGGTAAAAATACATATATAAATGACCAAATTAGTTCTACAATATCCCTCAAGATCCAACTTACAAAAACAATCCTAGCTAGTCTAGATCCATAACATAACAGTAATCTAGAAGAAATCACCATGGAAATCTAAACTTGTGCTCACAAACCCACCAAGAAATCTCCTTGTTTTCTAGCCCTAGCCCTAGCTCTGCTCCAACTAATCCAAGATCCAAGTGTAAATTTCCTCATATTTACTTCTCTATCTAGACACTCACAACTTCAACATAATCCTATTGTAGACTGCCTCACATTTGATGCTCTATCCACAAACTCAGGAAAAACTCACTCTTTAGCTACCTCCTCTTCTACAAGATGGTTACATAATAACTTAAATGAATAAATAATTCACCATAACCTCTACTTATACCAATCTAAGCCACAAGCCTAACTAGAATTCTGAAAACTAACAATAAATACTTGAAGAGCCACAAGTTAGCTTGCAATAGCAATTAAATGTCCAGAAATAAATACTCAAGAAAAATTGTGATATTTTCTAGATTCAATTGAATTAGAACTCATATATCTAACTAAAGGTGGAAATTTAAGTCTTCTACAACCCCTTAAATATGTAAAGGTTGATTTATTAAGGATAAGTGTGCATCCATCCTAAAAGTCAAGCATAGAAAACTATCATGCAAATCTGCCAAAAATTGATACTCTAGGTGAATTTCTATATCTCCCAACTAATGAAGAATTAGAACTTGCACCTTTGAAAATGAGAAGAACTCTAGGCTCTCTTTAATCACTAAAGTGTTTATCCACTCATTCATTGCATAAAATTAGTTATACACCCTATAACAACCACCTAGAAACCAGAAAACATAGTTGCAGTAGCAAGGTACAAAGAGCTCAAACTTCAACTCAATCCATCCAATCTTTATGCAATCATAAGAAAAGGTTTCCCAATGTGTTTCCAACACATCTATAACCATGAAAGGCATAGCTCCACCAAAATCTAATCTTGATGCTCCTACATCATAGATTCATGCTCTCATCATGATAGGAAACTAATGCCCTAGTTTTTGTGCCTCCAAGTGTCTATTTGACCTATTTTTAAGCCAAAACGAACACACTTTATTGTTTTTTGACATGTTTATTTATAGGTAGTTTTAAGTGAGCAACATTGACTATCAATATATTTTGATTCAAACATCATCACGACATGAAATCTAATAGGGTATAGGAATGTGGAATAGAGAATCAATATGATTTTTTTCAACGTTAGATTGTTTGTCTAATTCAATTTTTAAAGCTAGTTTCATAGACCCTCTGGGCATAAAATCAAAGTTTTCATAAATTAAAAAGATGAGTTTAAAATGATCAAGAAATGATCATTCTTGATTCAAATTATTGTGAGGAGTTTAATGGATAAATCCAAAGATCAATTGTTTGAAAATGATGTTTTTTTTGGTTGGACCCACTTTGGGCTCGTGACTATTTTTTTCAATCTGAATAAGATGGTGTGTGGGGAGTGAAGGTGTTTTAATAAGATTGAATGAATTGGATCTTCAAAGCATTGTGGTTTAAGGGTAATATGGGTAATGGAAAATGTATTCAAAGCATAGGCATGATATTATTTTGATTCAGAGAGAAAGGTTTTCCAATATGGACATATCATAATTTAAGATTAGATGGGGGATTATGCACACTACAATGGATAATAGAAGAGAAATTTGAACACACAAAAGGGTCATATGAAGGACAAGAAAATTATGAATAGTTGAATGCCACTATTAGTTGCTAAATGACATACTAAAGCTTAATGTGGTCATGAATGCAAGTCTAAAGGATTATAAACAATGATTTTTTATTTTATTTACAACCTATGACCAAATTTCATGAGGCATTTGTGGGAAAGAGCTTGCAAGACCCGAGCCAAGATTAATACAAATGAATCATTTTATCAATCTTAAAATCAATGCTTCACCTTTTCATGCATGGATACCTTTTCATGGTCATCTCAAGTGAGTTTTGAGAGAGGAATAGGAACACAAGTAAGGAGATATCTTTGTTTTAACTTTTCCCTTTAACATGCAAGGAATACCCAATTTATAAGTTGGTAAACTACATTGATAAAGGCAAGAGAGATTAGATTGAATGCCAAACTTGTAGGATACAAATCGCCAAGTTATTCAATATTAATATTGGTATAGTCTAGAATAGTAAATTCTCACATTGCATTTTGAATTGGTCTAATTGTGCATGCAACTAGAGTGAATCTATTCCTATCTCATGTATTGATAGTAGGGGAGAGGGAAACACAGAGTAGAGCAAGAGAATAATTGATCTATTTCAACTATCCTATGTAATTTTTCTTGGCCTTGATGATTCAAGGGTATGAGTGATGGGAAGCATTTTCTATCTTGATAGCTTGATAACATGTACACCATCTATGGATATGGTTTTATTTCCAACTCCTCCTAGGATAGAATCATTTTGGATGTTCCTTGTGGGTTGCTACTAGAGTAGCTAGCAGAAATTATGTTCTTTTTAGTGCTAGTTCTTTAGGTCAGTCTTTGTTAGCTACATGGGAGGTAGGCCATTTTAGTTGAGGAAGTTCTTTGGCTCTTTTTAGTAAGTTACTCTCCTAATTTTCAATGCCTAGCTTGTGACCATTAAGTGGTCTTCTCACACAAAAGATATTTTGGATGTGCCTTAGGCTTTATTAGTTGAAGAGAGTGGTACCAGCCTTGATTTGACTTTGATACAAGGTTTGGTCATGGGCAAGATAAGTTTTACTGATGCAAAATTTTAAGGCTCATCACAATGAAATATATAATGGTCATGGATGGAGAGATTGTTGGCACTATGCCATGGTTTGAAAAGTTGTGCTCTATAAGGATAGGCTAGTGATTTTTGGATGTTGTTAGAAATCAGAGAGATGTGTTGGATTTTATAATTAATAAAATGTAAAAACAATTTATCCTACATTGGTCATGAAATGAGATTTTTTTTATATTTATATGCCCAATCACACAATTCATGTAATATCTAAATGGCATAAGCCTTTTAAGATAGAAGGCTCATGCATGAGTCCTACTCAGCCAATTGGAGGCCAATAAGAAATTTTGAACAACATGCACAAAAAGGATGATGACATGACAACTAGCTAGACCAATGAGAGAACATCATGTGGCATGCTTCCTGAGGTGGCTACATTAGTAGATAGGACACATGGTGGCCCATTGCATTCTCACAAGTAACATGGCATATTGCTAACTAGGATGCAAAAATGTGACATGCTGACCCATAATAGGGGTAGTGATGTGAGGAAGTTAGCTAAAGCAACATAGTAATGTGTTGACATTTGGAAATGGGCACAAATGATAGTACAATAGTTTTGACCAATCAATTGATGCCATGTGGTGGTGATGTGGTGAGCCACCTAATAAACTGATGATGTGGCAAGGTGACTGTGTATGGGAGACTCAATGGGAAGCTACCACATAGTAATGTGTCAGATGATAGGTGGCAGTTTATGGACCAATCAAAGGGCACCACATAGTGCCCAAGTGGTGTTGAGTGTGTGAGGATGGACAAATGACCCCATGACATGTTTCAAAACACAATCAACCTAGTTTTGATGTAGATGAAAAAGGGAGGGAAATTTGTTAGATTCAAAAATGTTAATTTTTTATTGATTCTCCATTTTGAATGCACACATGATATTAAATAAAATTTGGTTTATATCCTAAAGTTTTTTTTGATATATAGTGTCCTCTATTAATAAAATATACTCAGATTAAAATTCACAAAAAAGGGTCGGGGGATACAAGATCACCCTGTGAAAGAGTTCACACGATTGAAGCTAGACTAAAAACATGGCCACAACTAGAAACATAAACTATTCATCAAAAGAAACCATATAAGGCAACCTTAGGCTGCCAAAGTAGTGCCAACTAAAGGTGGTGGATCATCTTTGTCTTGAAAACCCCAATCATCTTTAGGATTGTGGGGCAAGTTGGGAATAGTCCAGCCAACATTAGCAACAAGAGTAATAGTGGTAGCCTCTGCATCTTTAACCTTTGGCTGCGAAGGAGAGATTGCTAGGTCTAGGCGAGGCCACTTCCTAGAATGCACATGATGAGTACCATGAGGAGGAGTTGGGGACCAAATAGAACCTCCATTGGGTGGGGAATCTAAGTGGCACCTCCATCTACCATCACCATCACTAGAAGAGTGGTGGTGGGAAGCCTAGGAGCACAAGGTGTGTGAGTGGTGGCCACAAGAGTGGCACCAAGGATGGCAGCCACGAGTTATCGAGGTCTCTGCTAAGACATTAGGAGGAAATCTAGCAATAGTGCATGGAGCATTGCCCCAGTGATTTAGTAGCTCCCACAAGTGAGCTACCTTGAGTGCAACTTTTCTAGCTTGCACCTGAATCTGCATAATTATATTATTACAAATGCATACCTTAGTGTACATAGAAATGTAAACATCCCAAAAACTATGTGTGAAAAGAACAACATTCCTATCTTTCCATATAGAAAAAAAATCTCCAACTTGAAGGTATGCCAAATTTGGGTGAACTTCTAAGGAAATCTAGGAGAGTCACCCAGTAAAATTATGTGCCAAGAAAAAGACTCAAGTTTGAATGGCTTAAAAAAATCATGAATCTAGTGCCAATAATTCTGAGCATGCTTACAAAACTAGAAAATATGCAAGAAAGACTTTAGTTGTCCATAGATGGGGCATCTAGGATTAAGAACCCCAATGTGTTTGAGTTAAGGCCCCAGGGGAAGACCTTGGAAGGCCAGACACCAAGTAAAATGCACAATCTTGGGTTCAATTATAGCATTTCATATGGTATCAAAGAGTTTTGTCCATTGAGAAAGAGAAGATTGCAAATGCCATCTATGGTTTAGCATATCCACCATCTGAGGTGAAAGCCATTTGTAGCCCAAACTTGGCTTGTAATTAAAAAAAGGAGTGGCATAATACCACTTCCAATCAAGCCACCAAGGGCGAACAGACTAAATCCCCACTTTATGAACTAAGTGAACAGTGATGGAAGAAAGTAGAAAGTCAAAAGTCTACTAGTCTAAATGGATAAGGTGGTACTATACTTGCATATCTTCTAAAGTCTTGAGACTCATGGTGACCCTTGAAAAGAGGTCCTTAGGAATTTTGATTCCACATTCAAAAAAATGCAAAGCATTGGCCCCTTGAGTCTTGGCAAGGGGAGTACCCTAAATGGAAAATAAGGGAGACCACCAAATGTTCTACTAATTCAAGGAGACGTCATTACAAAATTCATCTCTAGCCCATCACTGCTAGAGCTTAATAGCCTCCCAAGCTTTCTAGATTCTCTTAATGATGAATGAGCCCTAAATGACCAAAGGCTCATGCATGATGAGAAGGGTTTGGAAACTAATCCCCTTCCAAGTAGGCCTATTGACAAAAAAGCCAAAAGAAATGTAGTGCCGAACCAAAATCTTCCAAGCTTCATCTCCTAAAATAGTCCTAATAATCCATTTTGCACAAAGAGAAAGGCCTTTTTTCTAAGTGGAAAGTAGGCCATGACCACCAAACTCTTTTGGGAGACAACAAAAATCCTAGGCCACTCTGTGGAAGCCATGGCAATTAGAAATAGAGGCCCAGAGAAAATCCTTGAGAAATCTTTACAGCTTCATGTAAGAAGCTTTGGATGGAGTCCAGCAAGAGGAGAAATACACATGAGTGGCTACAAGAATCTTTGAGCAAATTTGGAATTTTCCAGTGAGGGAGAGTGGCTTTGTGATCCAATAGTTGAGCTTTTTGCTAATCTTGGCTAGCATAGTATTCCAAAGTTCCATAGGCGATGCCTAGAATGTAAAAGGAATGCCAAGAAAGTAGAAGATTTCCCTATAACCAACCCATTTCCACTCAAACTAGCTAAGCCAAGGTGGAGCTAGAAAAAATGAATGATAGAAGCAAAGCATTTTATGCCATTGAATGGAAAAACCAGAGGCTTAACAAAAGGTGTCGAGGCAACTTAAAGCATTATTGATCTTCTATTCATCCTCTAAAAGAGTAAGAAAAGAATCATTGACTAATTGGGAAGATGATTTAGGCAAGGAAATGCCATGAACCAATCTTGAGGACACAAAATGTGCAAGTAAATAGCAAAACCTTCTACAATAGGGACATAAAGTGCAGGAGCTAGCAAACAACCTTGCCTGATGGAACAAAAAAGTCCAAAAGCCTCAGATTGCAAATTGTTGATGGTAATGCAAGCATTAGCATCTTCAAAGAGAATCTCCATGGATTGAAGGAAATTGGGGCCCAAACCCAGAGCCTGGAGCATAGCCAAGATGAAGGGCCATTCAATGCTATTATAGGCTTTAGCAAAATCTATCTTTAAAAAGATAGCCTTCTGATTGGACTTGTGAGCCCATTCCATTCCATCCAAATAGAAATGATGTTGTTTAGAATATTTGGACTTGATGAATCCAGTTTACTCTGGCTGCATAATTAAGGGCAACATGTGCCTGATTTTGTGACAGAGTGCCTTGGCAATAATCTTATAAGACACATTTAGAAGGGTAATACGTCTCCAATTGCATATGTCCTCTAGATCACTAACATTAGGTATGAATTTGATATTTCCTTTGTTTATAATGGCTCCTAAGCTTTTAGAATAATAGGCTTCAAGATAAACTTTGTGTAGATTAGGACCTATATGCTCCTAGAGCTGTTTGTAGAATTCAAAAGGAAACCAATCACACCCAAGGGACTTGTCATCTGCCATGGAGTAGAATACCTCTTTAAGGCCTCAGAGGGAAAGAAGTTTCTCACAAAAAGAACATTTCTCAATTGCTAGGTGGTTTGGAGTAATAGAAATACAATTTTTGAGAGCTTTCTCCTAAGCAATTGAATTTCCCCATGAAGCAAACACATTCTCATAGTGATGAACAAATGCTTGTAGGATGGTAGGGAGACTAGATAGAACAACATTTCCTTGTTTAATATTTTGAATCCCAACATTGGCATCATGGGTGCAAAGAGCCTAAAAAAACTCCTTCGAGGCTTTGTCACCAACCTCCAACTAGTGGAGATGAGATTTGATTTGGGCTCCCCAAGTAGCATAATTATAAGCAATTTGTTTGTCATGGAGAAGCTTGGCAAGCTAAATTTGTAAGTCCACATCAAAGGGATGGAGGGTGAGGGCCTCAAAATATTTTTAGAGGGCAAGCATGTTGGCTTCATATGACTATTTTCAGAACATAGCCAATTGTCACCCATAAATATGCAAGAATTGAGTAGTTCTGGTAATGGCATTATTTCACCATTAAATCCATCCCCTTTGAGAATGTGGGCATGGTGTTGGGGTTTGAAACTACTAAACAAAAAAATGCTCAATACCATAATGATAATACTCAAATAACCTAAGGATTAGGCAATCCCTATTAAAAATTATATAAGTACAACCACTTGGACCCAACTTCAACAAAACCAAGGATGGTTTCCTACTCTTTAAGCTCTACAAAACCAAGGTGGGTATACCTAGGGATGACTCTAATGCAAACTATTGTATGAAAATTGTCTTAGTTTCATTATGATTCTCATCTTCTATCCTCAGGCACATACATAGTTTACCAATTTCTCTATGCTCTCAAGTTTATATGCATCCCTTATAAGTAGATCTAGTCAAAATTCTCCTAGAGTTTACAAGTATTCTTGGAAATAGCAACTACCTAAGACTCAGAAACTAAATGTAAATGAGTGGTGACCAGTATTATAACCTTGAACAAAATGGACAAAAATGACTTTGAATTTATAATTATTTTGACATGTAAAAGGATAATTTACTATATATCATCTCTGATTTATATGACCACTGTCTTATCCATGGGAACAAAGAGTCAAGTATTAGTAGGAGATCTTGTTTAATTAACTTGTAATTGAATCTATCAGCTATAATCACCTATTTCCATTCTTATGTGATATCATTTTCATAAACTCATGAATTCTACTAATTTATTAAAGCATTTATATAATCCATTGAATTAAAAGCAACAATATAACCAATATAAACCCCATAAATGAACATTATTCAAATGATCTCAAAATTAATAAACTCATGAAATGAAGGCAAAAAATGGTGACACAGATCTAGTGTAAATACCCTTTTGTATTATCTGTTTTGCTGACTAATATAATAACCAATAGAAAATCAATATGCAACCCAAAAATGCACACTAATTCTATCGTTTCTATTTGTCATCAGAAAAATACATAACTAGAAGTAAATACAAAAATAACTATACATGACTGGACAAACTATATTTTCTTGAAAATTGAAAACATACAAAATTTTGGACCATCACCATGCCTTGAAAACTCAGTTATACAACATGAGTTGCAACAAGCAAAGGGAAATTGTGATTGATAGGTGTCCTTTTAAAACAATAAGTACAACAACCTTTTTCAAAATATCCTAGACACCTTAATTCAAAATGAAACAACAAAAAGTAGTTGCAAATGACAACTAGAGCATAAAATCTTTAACTTTGTCTTTTTCTCTAACTGCTTTTTATTGGTAAAGCTTTTATCTCTATGATTGCTTCCCAGACAAAGATTTCTCTCTTGGTGGGCCACTCACATGTCTTGGTCATTACTAGTTCATTAATAAACTTCTACAACTTGGCATCAGTGATCACTCTACCTTCTGTGGTAAGCCTATTCATTTTAGTTTCAACCTTGAATAGGGTGCCAATAAGTTCATTGAAACACACTCATCAATATCACCTTGGAAAATGGATTCCACCTATGGAAAGTCCACAATATGGTCAAAATAATTAGACCATTCATTGAAATCCTTTACTTTACTATTAGAATCAAGGATAGAAAGAATTAAAGAATGAAAATTATTTGTTAATAATTTCATTTTATTACGTATTGTTGCTAGTTTCCCTATGAAAAATTGCAATAGATCTTTCACCTTGTCCATGCCTTCTTTTACAACAATAACTTTATCTAGTAGATCTAGCTTTTTGGCTAACAATGGTATCAATCTATCAAATAATTGCATAGATGGTCCCCATTCTTGGAATATTGGATCAAGCCATCCTATTGAATACTTGCATATCTATTCTATAGATTGTAGATTGATGAATACACTATAAGCATCTTGAAATATTCTCTTCAAAGTTCTTATTCTATGGCTTAATACATTCACCATAACATTTTTCTTAGTTGCACTATTAGATTGAAGAGCTTCTGTCTCAACATTGACCATAGGCATTGGCACTGTTACCCCTATAGGTATCTCCTTTGTTTGGGCCTCTGCTTCTATAGTGTGCCTTTCTTCTTCCACCTACCTAGGTGCATATTCTACCTCTGTTGTAGCCTTGAGTTTCTCTTTGAGGGATTCCACTTCTACTTCTAAAATTTGAATTTACCCCTCCAACTCTTCTATTCTCTACTTTTGCACATAGCTCATTTTGAGCTCCTCTTCATACAATTTTCTCATATCTAAACATTCATTGTATATAGAAACTAGCCTATCCTCAATTTCATCTACCTTTACCTCATTCATGAGTGCAAAGTGTTTGACTAGGATAGAAATTTCTTTCCTAGTAGTATTTTCTAATATCCACACAATCATGTTGCCCTATACAATTTCCTGTATATCCATCTTTCTGGGATTTTTGGTGTTAAGGGAAACACTCCACACTACTAGGGTTTTTGGATCTATGTTAAATCATGGCCCCCTCTTTAGTCCCTCACTACTACTAGCCTCATAATTGATGGCTTTGTCTCATCTAATAGTTTTTCAACTAACTCTTTGTTCTTCTCTGGATCCTCTCTTGGCATGAGGCTCAATGTAAGATCATTCTATTTTATTTTATTAAAAAAGATTTTAAATTTTGATGATTTGATGAAATCATCATCTTCCATAAACTTTTTAGATTGGATGAGCCTATTGTAATCACCCAAAAATGGTCATCTAGACTATTAGCCCAAATTTCAGCATTTTGGCTAATTTAATTAATCATTTACCTAGACCGAATTGCTAATAATCAATTAGTTTGATTATAACCTATAGTTTGACTATGCTATCCTAAGTTCATTATTTTATTAAAATAACATGTCCCCTTTTAATTAAATAAAAAGACACCATTCTTCTAAGCCACTTAAAGTGCACACATAAAGTCCTTTTCTATTTTTCAAATTAAAAGAAAAGCTTATGAGAATTTTGTCTTATATGACAAGTCAACTCATTTTCTATTGGTTGACTTGTGTGTGCACACAGATCCCTCCCATTCTTGAATTCAAATGTTGATCATCTACTCTTTAAATCTTAATCTCCACTATCCATATGGCTTTAAAAGCAAGAGAACTTCTCCCCTCAAAGGATCCACACTCTTGAGTATTGTTATGTTGTAGGATTTTCATTAGAGTACTTAAGAGCTTCTTGTGGAGAGCAACATTTTCTTTCATTCATCCTTTGCATTCATGGCATTTTACTTTGCATAGCATCTTAGCTTAGCTTGCATATAGTCTAGTTCCTTTCTTTTTACAAGTAGCTTAGAACACATAATTTAATTAGGATGGCTATAATACTTTCATTTATGTAGCTTAGTTACATTGTGCACTCCATTTCTAGCATAGTTTCATTTTACATTTCATATATCCAAGGTTCTTTGACATTTTCATTCTTGCTCTTGCTCAAAGAATCTCCTATTTCATAGTTTACTAGCAAGAGCTGCATCTCTAAGGCTCAACTAAGAGCCATTTTGTGCTCATTGTATGCTTTTGCACTTCATGATTAAGGAGCTCTAAGCCAACATCCAAGCTTTCCAACTAATGGAAAACCTTGGATAGAAGGTTTTAAAGAAGTGTACTCTTTTTAGTGTACATTTTTGGTGCCCACTATGGGGCTTGAAACAAGTTTCTAGCTCCATTTGTTTTCCTTTCTCATTTTTGGTTTTTTTTATAGCAGCATATTGGATCTAATCAAGTGGTTTTGTAGAGTTTTGACTTTGGTTTTAAGGCTAACCCATATGTAGATTGGTTTGAAGGCCAAAAACTTAGTTTGTTTGAAGATTTGATCATATCTCCTAAACCACTTGGATTTTGGTTCTGAATTTTATTTTTTTATAGGTTACCTATGTGTCCCAGATGTCTCAATCCAATTTTTAGATCATTTTGACTTGATTTGGATTAGTTATGAATTTTTCTTTATTTTTCATAAAATGTCATTTCTGGTTGTAAAACAGCAAATTTTTTAGAAAAGCTTACATTTTCATAAAAAAAATTTAATTCTAAGGGGGTTATTTTCTTTGTGTTTTGAATTTTGAGGTCATATTAAGAATCAAAAATTTGATTTGATAAATATGGTTTATTTTGACAAACTGGGTCCTTAGGGCAGAAATGAAAATAATTTTTTGAATTTTTTACATTCTTGGAAAGTTCTCTAGTTTTTAGTATGGGTATATTCCTTTCATTTCTATTTTTGTACCTGAAATCATAGCAAAAAAGTCTAATCTTGTTGACTAGGTCAAAAGAAAAGAGTAAAAATAAGAGTATTTGTGATTAGTTTGCACTTTCTTTGCATACACTTGGTTGGAAGATAACTTGGATATTTGAGGCAACTAACCACTTTTTGTTGCAGGTCTTACTTTTTTAGTATGCCCTAAACCTTGGTTTTTTTTGTAGTGAGTTTCTCATTTCATTGCTAAAAAGAATGCATGTCAAAGCTTCAAATGTACAAGGGCTACTAACAATTGTTTGCAGGGCTGCCCAAAGCATAAAAACCAACCTTTCTTGTATTTATTTTATTCCATGTGTGGCATTCCACTAGTTGATTTCATTTATTAGGCACATTAAACTTGTAATTGGGATTCCTTGGTGATAGGAGAGTATGGTCTTCACCCTTGTAGTGAATCAAAAATCTTGACCCACCTTTGGATTTTCAAAGCAAGTGGGTAATTCAATATTCTTGGTGGGTTTGGGGGAAGCAATCAAGGTAGGAGAGTATGCTCTTCACCCTTGAGGTGAATTATAAATCTTGACCCTTGAGAGTAGATCCATTTTGTGGTAGTTAGGATCCTTTAGAGGGCCTACTCTAAGACAACCTGAGAGGAACGACCCAAGTGGGGACAAGAAAATTACCTTGTTATTCAAACCCACTATAATATCAAGGCTATCAATGATACAAAACCTTGGTATACATAGCACTTGTCTTACCTAGTGTTATTTCTTGTGGGATTGCAACCTTGAGGAGATCACTAGGAAGGAATGCTTAAGGTACTCTTGTGGTCGCGAGACTAGTTACTCATCACAAGGTGAAGTGTCCTGTATCAGGACCAAGAGAAGTGCTATGAATGAAAACCCTTTCTAAACACCCTAGGTTAGTATCTACCCTATTTTTCCACTCAACTTCTTGGTGCAAGGATCGATCCTAGTGGATTACCCAAATCACCCCAAGATTTTACTCTCACCATCCATGTTCCCTTGGTTATGCTTATGGCATTTCCATGACAAAGCCAATATCTCTTGTGGGAAACCACGTGGTGTGAGGAAAAGGAGCATCAAGTCTAGGCCAATTTGTTGAGTAATGAAACATGACTTCTAGGTAGATATTGCTTGATGTGTTCTTGAATGTGCTAGAACTGTGGAAATCTTTCGAACATACACATGATGATAGATCTAGGGCTTTATTTTAAGACCTCACATATTCTTGTATCATGCAAGGTTGCTTTGTCCCTTTCTTTATTGTTTGAAGACTATTCCATGTGTCACTATCTTGCTTGGAAAGAAATTTCTTTTGAACATCAAACTTGCTATGCAATCAACTATTGTCAAACTTTATCAACCAAGTCAAAATGTCAAGTGCAAACATTTTATTATGTTGCTTGCTAAGGAGGGTTTCATCATTTGGCTTTGATTTTTTATGTCTCTTGTGATTAAACATGCTTAAATTGGCTCTTTGGTCTTAGTTCTCTTGGTCTTTTTGTCTTCATGGTCCATGTCCTCTTGCTAGTTATCATTTTTCTGAAATAGTAACCTTGATTTCTTGACTACACTCTTGGGTGGGGAAAGTTGTTCACTTGTCACCTAGCTTTCTCTATCTACTTAGCTATTTAGCTTCCTGCCTAGATCTTGACTTGAGTCACTAGTGTTGTAAGTTTCTTGGAAAATTTCTTCACAAGTCACTTTACTCTGTCTTTACTATTTTGGCAAGTGAACACCCCACCTCTTTAGTTTGGACATCAAGTTATCTTGTGTCACCTTATTAGCTTCCTCTAGTCTCCTTCATGCTTGATTATCTATCTACCACTATGGAATTCAAACCTTACTCTACTAAACCTCAACCAAATATAGATGATCATGATATCTTCCATGCCACTAAAGAGTCTCAAGATCTATACACTCAATACAAAGAACTAGAAGAGACAAATGATCTTTCTTACCTTCATTTCTCTAAGCGAATGATAGAAATGAAGTCTAAACTTGAGAAAAGATTAGAGGAGAAGATTGCACTCTTAAATTATTCTCTCTTAAGACCTTTACATACACATGGGTCATATTCTTCAAGGTCTACATATTCTACTCCAAGATATCAAATGTCTTCATCTTCTAGATCTAAAGACCTCCTTAGAGAGAAAGAAAGTGATACCACCTTTGAGCCTATTCCAAGCTATCATGATGGAAATATCTTTAACCAAGACAATGATGAAGATATGGATGCATACCATTCACTTGAGAAACAAAAAAAGGACTCTAGACATACTTTTGATAGAACTTTTTCTCCCTTGGAAGATTCTTATGATGACACTTCACAAACACTTCTTAGCACCAAGCTCATCATGTTACCTAAGTCTAGCTCATATGGAAACACATTCTTGGATATCTATTATGCTTATCATCGACATAATGAGCATATTACTTCAAATTGCATTGAGCTTAAACATAAAATCCAAGATCTTATTGATAATGGGATTATTGATACCTCAAATGACTCATTTGATGAGGATACTTTTCTTGAGAAAGATTATATTAATGAACTTATGTCTAGTAATGGTTTTCTTGATACCTCCATTTCTTCCAACACTCATACACCTTCCAATACTTCAAATATTTCCATCGTGCCTCTATCAAATAAAGAACTTAATGCGTTTCATGTACGCTATGCCTATCCTCAAGGGCTACCTCTAAAGGAAACTCAAGCTAACCTTCACTTGGCTGCAAAATTTTTCCATGCTACTAAGCCTAAAGATCCAAGCACTACTCCATTCACTCTTAATTCTCCCTTGTCCTTAGAAATGGCTCCATGTCAAGAGGACTCTCAAAAAGAAAAAATTATAAATGTCAAGAAAGATCAAGATCAAACACCCTTTCATCTCTTTCAAGATTTTTCCCCTCCATATCCTATATCTTATCCACCTCCTACGAATGATGAAAACACCACTTCCACCATTTACCTTGAGCTTACTAAAAATTATGAGAAAAGTTCTCTTCCTATGCTATCCAAAGCTACTTGTCAAGATCAAAGCATCCCCTCGCATTCTACTTCTCCATATCCACTTCAAAATTGTGCTCAAGCTTCAAGTGCTCCTATTAAAAATGTTGTTCCTATCAAAGCTACTCATCAGCGTATCGATGGCTTTGACCATGTTGCTCACTCGAAAGATGTCAATATCCCTTTCCACTATCCATTTGCATATCCTAATTCTATCCTTAGTCCTTATCCATCAAAGCTAAAGCCTTCAAACCTTCCATCTATATTGGGACCTTATGTTCCACCATCTCCTACACTTTCCACTCCTAGCTCTCCCATCGTACCTCAAGATCAACAAAGAAACTCATCCTTGATGAATTTACACCCATCTATCCATCTAAACCAGTCATATCATCCTTATTCATCCACAAATCCAAAGTCCTTTGGAACTGAGAATAAGCAACATAATCAATTGAAAAATAAAGATCACTATATCCCATTTAATTGACATGTGAATGCAAAGAAAAAATTCAAGAGACAACAAAGGTCCACTATGAAAAAAGCTAAATCAAGGCAAATATGGGTTCCTAAACCCATTATTGAAGAAATGTGTTATGAAGTATCCAAAGGAAAATCTAAAGTTATATGGATTCCCAAGTCTCTTTTAAAAGACCTGAATATTGAAAATACTTCAAAGTTGACATTCAAGCTTCCAAAGGTTTCTATTCCATCTTCTTCCAAAAATGTTCCTAAAAATATTCCAAAGCTTTCCACTCCACTTTTTTCTAAATCTTTTCTACCACCTCATACATCTAAACCTCAAGCTATTTCATGCATGATTCCTCCATCATTCCAATACCCTCCAAGGTGTGTGTCAATGTTGATCTTGTCCAATATTTCAGCTACCCTCATGAAATTCTCTAAAGCTTACACTTACTTTCTATACATGAACTCCTCCATATACTCTTCCTACTATCATCTCCCTTCCATCACCCTATCAACATCTTTGAGAATACTTATCTATGGTCTTAGCTTATCATGACTTATCCTTCCTATAAGAGCATTATCTAAATTGAAAAAAAAGAAGCTTGACCTATTTCTAAAAATTTCACAAAAAGAAAAAGAAAAGGAAAATAATAGAAAAAGAAAAAAAAGCAAAAAAAAATGAAAATTCAAAAAAAAAAGTGCCTTGGTGAAAACCACTTCTTGTGGCACCCTGGTAGAAAAAGTAAAGAGAAATAAATTTTTCCTATGGTGAAAACTACTGCTTCTGGCACCTTGGATAAGTACCATGATGAAAACATGGAAAAAAAGCATCATGTGTAATTCTTCCATCATCCATGTATTCCCTCTTCCTCTTTGATCTTGACATTGTTGAGCTATCCAAGTGCATTAGCTATCTTATCTATTGCTCACCCCATCCTTCTCATTCTCTCATATTGTTCATATCTAGCTTCATTCTTATTGTTCTATCCCATTACTATCCTATCTAGTTGACCCCTTAGTCTTGATAACAATAAATTAAACATGGTCCTCATAGGTCTCTTGACATGGCTACTCTTTTGGACTACACACTTCATGCTATCTCACTTGTTGGCTTCACTACTTATTTTGCTCATTACCTCCATTTCTTATCTAAAACATACTTCATCTGACTATTTCACCTCTCTTCCTAGCTCGGGTAATCTTGAGAGTTAGTCTTTCATGATCACTTTCAATTTCTTCATACTCCTTTCTTATATGTCTTTTCTTATCTACCATCTCGTTGCTCCATCATCTCCTATACCTTGCTAGACATTGGGAGAAAATGATGTGATCTTGCTTGAAATCTCTAAATCATTTTAAAAATCCAAAAAAAAATATATATGATGTTGAAAAATCTTAAAAATCAGAAAATGTCCTTTAAAAATGATCATCTTAGTTAAAAACTAGCAATAGGTGCTTTGATGTATGAGCAAAATTTAAAAAAAAAAAAAATCAAAAAATCCTAAAAAAATAAAAGTCTACTGAGTGGTGAAAACTTGGAAATAGGTGCTACTTGAGACTTTTGCACCTATGTCTATCAGTCACAATCACACATTCTGCAACACATTTCCTAGCTTGGAATTGTTTCTTGTCCTTGTCTTGGGGGCACAATTGCTTAGCCTATTTGAGGTCTCCTTGTGCATTAGGGTTTGTGTGGCAACTCAAAAAATAGTGTTTCTCAACACTACCCCCAACTTGACATCAAGTGTTTCTCAACACTTTTCACATATTTTACCTACAATCTCTGATGTTGCGATATTTCTCACTATCAAATTCAAGTCTTGAAGAAATGTCCAAGTCACACACACACACACACACACTTAAACCCTTAAATGACTAAACTATGCTAATCTTTATCTTCTTTGTGTGTTGTCTATGATGATTTATTTGCTATGTGTTCCCTCCCTAATAAGTCTTTTGAGGATGTCATGGACTAGAAGACTAGGGGCATGGGGCATGTTTTACTTGCTTTTTGCTTATGGGTATACTTTCTTAGTCTATGGTGTTTAGAGCATTCATGCTTGTCCTACATGGCACTTTGGACCTACAACATATCATTATTGTCTATTTTTGGAAGATTGCACTTGGGGGTTATCTTGGCACTTATGCCTTGATACAAGTGCAATCTTCCTATACTAAACTTAGAGAATCTAATCACGTAGTCATCTTGACTTATATGTCTCTGATGCTTAGATTGGATTTCCACATACCTATCTAATATCGATCATATTCATATCCTTATAATTATGCTAGTGATGATTGTATGATCTTCTGATGTCCCTAATAAGGCTCAATGATAAAAACTAGGACCTACTTATGTAACCCTTGCAATTGCACCTTTTCATACTCAATTGCATTCAAGGGTTCATTCTAGCTTAGCTTTGCATTTTACATTGTGAGAGAGTTTTCTTCTTTATCTTTCATGGACATGTCAGCTAACTATGTTCATTCTTTTCTTACCTCTTCTCGATCTTATCATATCTCTTCTTTTCTATCTTACCATCTCATTTATGCTTTTGAGCTATCTTTGTTAATCTTGACATCTTAGATCCATTTTTGGGACCGAAATCCAAATTTGACTTCATCTCACTAGTCAAAAATTTCTTCTCTCTTCTATGTAGTTGGCTGACCTATTGAGGCTTAATCTTTGAATCTTATAGGGGAAATCATAATTTCTTCATTTCTTCATCATTTCTAGTCTTTTCCACTTGACATAATTCTTATGCTTTATCTTTCTTGGTCAAAGTTAGTCAAATTGGGGCATATCTTCATAGTTTGGTGGTCACTCTTTGGTCTTAATATCTTATCTACCATCATGAACTTTTCTTTGTTTTGATTTACTCATATCTTACTTATTTTTGAATCCCCTTATCTCATTTTGATTTCGATCCTGAGGGGGAAAAACTATTCTATAACCACCTACTACAACTTTGTATTTCTTAGGAGCATTTGTTTGATCTATTCATTTGCTCTTGGTCTATCTACTTTGCTAGGTGTTAGAATTCTTTTTGAATTCTGACATCATCTTTTTCCTAATGTTCAATACTACCACTATTAGGTTGTACATTTAGGATGTGTTATCTCTCTTTGTAAGTCATTCTTTGGAATCAGATATCTATATCTATCGCTGCCATCTTGGCTTCCTCATTCTTTGACATCATGTATTCCTAGATCAATCACACATTAGTAAAAGAGAGGGAAATGCAATCAACTAAAAATGGTCATCTAGACTATGAGCCTCCTTTCTAGAAATTTTCCATAATTTATTTAATGGTTATTTTTTATCAAATCCTCAAAAATCTATTTATTTGATTAGAACCTATGGTATGACCACTTTATCTAAAGTTCATATTTAATTAAAAGAACATGTCCCCCTTTTAATTAAATAAAATTCCCCACTTATCTCTTATCCTAAGTGTGCACACATAAAGCATTATTCCTATTTTAAAAATAAAATAAAAGGCATTTTTGTCTACACATGAATGCACATTTTTCTATGTGAGAGGAATCTTCTAATTTTAAAATAACTTTAAGTTTCCTCCACATAGTTTAAACCCTCTCAAAATTCAACCATTAGTTGTGATTGGTTGAGGTGCTTGTGCACATAGATCACCCCCACTTTCAAACTCCACCCTTGATTACATTCATCTTACCTCTTACTATCTACCATCTATTTTTCTTTAAAAGGGAGGGCTCTCTTCTCATTAAAAAATCTTAGTCTTTCATGCTATTGTTATGCTATAGGTTTTCTTGCTGATTTTGTAGGCTTGGAGCATTCTTGCATTTTTGCATTTTAGCTTAGCTCTCATTCTACTTACATTATGGCATACTTTTTAGCTTAGTTTCATTTATTCTTTAGCTTAGTTCTCTTTGTTAGCTTGCATCTCATTTAAATTAGTTTGCATTTACATTGCATTTTATTCTAGATTCTTGGATATTGGCACTATTGCCTCTACTCTTTGACTCTCTCGTTCTATGGTGCAGCTTGCAGAAACCACAGTGTGGCGGTGGGTGAACCTAAAAAGAGTAAAAATAAAGATGTATCTAATAGTGAAAACCTCTTTGAGGCACCCTCAAATGAGGTACTTGGTGGCCTACTAAGCAATTTTCAAGATAGATCATCAGTTCTTATTGAGCCTACATAGCCAATCAACTTGGGAATGGAGGAATCTCCTACAATTATCCACATAGCTCAATCATTGTTAGTTGAAGAAAAGGAGTAGTTTACCCAATTTTTCTAAGATAAAAAGATCAATTTTGCATGGACATACTCAGACATGCTTGGGCTTGACATAGATCTCATCATGCATCATTTATCTATTTCTCTTGATATCAATCCCATTAAACAAAAATTGAGGAAAATGCATTCCCATGTAGCTTTGTTGGTAAAAGCAGAGTTGGAGAAGCTTTTGAGTGCAAAATTTATTAGAGAAATTGACTATGTGGAGTGGATTTCCAATGTACTTATCACCAACCATGAGAAAACCATCTGAGATTGTATCGACGTCAAAGATTTTAACAAGGCATGCCCTAAAGATCATTTCCCACTACCAAATATTGATATGATTATAGACATGACTGCAAGATATGATACATACTCCTTTATGGATGTTTTTTTTTTGGGTATAACCAAATTAAGATAGCTCCAGCTGATCAAGAGAAAATAGCCTTCACATGTGCATGGGGTACCTTTTTTTGGAACATTATGCCTTTTGGGCTTAAGAATGGCAGTGCTACTTACCAAAGAGCAATGACCACCATCTTCCATGACATGATGCATAATAATATGGAAGACTATGTTGATGACACATTGGAAAAATCTAGAACAAGAGACAAACACCTTCAAGAGCTTAGTTTGATATCGGACCATATGGAACAATTTCAACTTAGGCTAAATCCAAAAAAGTGTGCCTTTGTTGTCACTTCAAGAAAGTTGCTAGGTTACATTATCTCAACAAAAGGCATTGAGGTTGATCCTAAAAAAGTCCAAGATATCATAGATATGCCCCCTCCAAAGAATATTAGTCAACTTAGAAGCCTACAAGGGCGTCTACAATCCACAAGAAGGTTTATTTCTCAATTGGCTAATAAAGCTCAACCTTTCAACAAGAATTTGCACAAAGGGTCTACTGAAATCTAGAATGATGAATGTCAACAAAGTCTAGATTAGATCAAAGGGTACTTGGAAAAACCTTCATTCTTAATGCCACCTATTCTAGGAAAACCTTTGATTTTGTAGATCTCAGCTACAGCTTCTTCTTTAGGAGCACTATTAGGCCAAAGTGATGAGACTAGTAAAGGATGTGCCATATATTATATTAGTCAAACTTTGGTTTCCTATGAGATGAATTATACCAGCATTGAGAAAGCTTGTCTTACAGTGGTCTTTGTCTCTCAAAAGCTTTGACATTACATGCTAGCACATATATTCCACCTAGTCACTAAAATTGATTCTTTGAAATAGTTTTTGAGCAAAGCTATGCTTATTGGTCATCTAGGTAAATGGATGATGATTCTTTTTGAATTTGATATTTAGTATGTCAAACATAAAGCCATCAAAGGACAAGCTATAGCTGATCAACTTGATGATTTCCCTTTAGAAGATACAATACCTATACAAGCTAAATTTCTAGATGCTTCAATAATGTACATTACTGAAAGGACTTGGAAAATGTTTTTCGATGGTTCCCACACACAAAATGGAGCTAGAGCTGGTATATTGTTTTTTTCTCCTCATGGGTATACGATTCCCAAATCTTGCAAACTCGTGTTCCCTTGTACAAACAATATGCCTGAATATGAGGCTTTAACAAACAGGATCAAGATGGCTCTTGAATGCAGGATAACTGAGTTGCATATCTACAGGGATTCTCAACTTGTTATTAATTAGGTGAATAATGACTATCAAACACAGGATGACAAGTTGATACCTTACAAAAGGTTGATAGACACTCTAAGGAACTACTTCACTTTTGTGACATTTTAGCAAATTCCTAGGGTAGAAAACAAAGTTGCAGATGCTATGGATATAGCCTCTATTCTCCAACTACAAGAACTTGAATCTCAATTTGAGTTCTTGGTGGAAGAACTACATCATCCTGCCTATGATTCCCCCAATAACCAAGTGATCTGCATTGTTGTAGGTCATGATTCTTCTCACTATGCTAACATCTTTTCCTATCTACATGATCAAATCATTCCTAAGAACCTCATGTACAACCAAAAATTCCAATTCCTTCGTAACGCCTCACATTACATTTGGGTCTTTGGTAACTTGTACAAAAGGGGTCTAGACAAAACTTTTCTTAGGTATTTAGAGCTAGAAGAGTCTAAGAAGGCACTTGTTAAAGTCCATGATGGCATTAGTGGGGCACATTCTAAGGGCCTTGTACTTCCTCAGAAGCTACTTAGGGTGGGTTATTACTAGCCAACTATGCAAGCTGATGTTGTCCGTTATGCCAAGTCCTGTCAAAAATGTCAACTCCATGGTAACTTGATCCATGCTCTGGGACATGAGTTGATCCCTTATGTGACATATTTTACATTTCAACAATGGGCCTTTGATTTGGTGGGGAAAATTCACCCAAGCTCCTTTAGTGGCACTTATGCCTTAATACAAGTGTCATCTTGCTATATCAAACTTAGGGAATCTGATCATGTAGTCATCTTGACTTCTATGTCTCTAGAGCTTAGATTAGATTCCTACATACCTATCCAATATTGATCATACTCATATCCTCATAGTTATACTAGTGATGGATATATTATCTCATGATGTCCCTAATAAATGCTTAATGATGAAATAATAGTCTAAATGTTATATGTCCCTTACTGATAACCCACTTTGCATATTAGCCTACATTTTAGGTTCATTTTTCTAGTTTAGTCTTGCATTTTTTGCATATGGGGAGAAGTCTCTCTTCATCTTTTTTTTGTATGGAATTGTTAGCTAACTACTTTAATGATCTTCTTTTCTTTCTTTATCATGTCCTTCACCTTCTTAATCTAACACTTCATATATGTCTTGTTGTCCTATCACCACAAGGGGTTAATCTAAACAACACATTCAATGTTGGAAATATTCAAGATATAATAGGTTACTAAGAAGGGAGGGGTGAATCAGTAACAATAAAACTTTTAAGTAAATTCAAAATAACCATATACAACATTCACTCATCTAGCCTGCTGCAAAAAAGAACTATTAAATATTTAAACCATATATGCACAGAGATTT
Organism: Cupressus sempervirens; assembly: GCA_028749045.1. Classification (NCBI taxonomy): domain Eukaryota; kingdom Viridiplantae; phylum Streptophyta; class Pinopsida; order Cupressales; family Cupressaceae; genus Cupressus; species Cupressus sempervirens. Next base: position 79,010,747 of record CM053792.1, on the reverse strand, counting down.
GGTGACCCAGAAATCTTCCAAAATAGAAAGTAAAATTGGGGTGGGGATGATACCCACAAAGCTTCATTATTGCAGTATGAAGTTGGCCAGTTAAGGCTTACAATGATCACTTCTCATGATCTGCCCTATTAGGAGCATAAGGATTTCTAGATCCACCTTGTTAGAGGATTTACAAACATACTTTACAAGTATGCATTCTATTAGGAGATCTGAATAAAGATGATTAAGTCTACCTTGTTAAAGGATTTACAAGAATGATTCACCTATTAGGATGAACCAACATATCAACTTACAACTTGACTAGATTCTTTATTGTAGATCACCTTCTATGATTGATGAAACCATTTCTGCTTCTTGTAGACCTTGCTGAGTATTCTTTACTGCTGATGAATTCACATATCATATCTTATGTCCCTCTTTTATGCAATATTATATATCTTCCTTGTATCTATCTATCTATTGAATGATATAATACATTACATGTATATACCTTTCCAATAATTATTCATGCAAGGTCGGCCAAATACAAGTAAACAAAATATAACTAAGTCGGCCAAATGGTAAAATAAACTTGGGTTCTTCAGACAGACTTGATGACCTTCTGATATGCAGCATCCACTACATTACTCAGCATCATCATGCACTCAATAGAGGTAGGGCCTCGATTCATACTAGTCATACAACATTTCCTAGAACTCGGTAACCATTGGTGACTCGGTAGATATAGTGTCACTCGATAGAAACTAACTTCTTTGTTAACCTCTTGAGCTCGATTATCACTGAGTCCTTCTTTACTCGGTCATCACTAAGTGCTTCATCACTCGGTTAATACTGAGTGCATCTTTACTTGGTTAACACTAAGTCCTTCTTCACTCGATTAGAACTGTGTCTTCGATGCTCGGTTTGAACTGTGTCTTTAGTGCTTGGTTTGAACTGTATTGCCATCACTTGGTCTGCACTAAATTACTCGGTTTGAACTGTGTTGCCATCATTCGGTCTGCACTGTATTACTCAGTGCTCGGTTAGAACTGTGAGTGTTGTCACTAATGGAAAATGACTTTATGCCAACAATCTCCCCCTTTGGCATTAGTGACAAAAACAATTATGATTCAAAGTTTATGTGCAACAATTGACATACAGTTCTGAATTTTCAAAATTTCTCTTTGCAAGTCTTATTACACATATCTTTCTTACATGTATCTCCCCCATACAATATGCATAGTATTTACAAGTCATTACACATATTTCTTGCATAAGTATCTCTGGGAGTGTGCTATCTCCCCCTTTTTGACAATAATGCCAAATTAAACAATATATATTTACACAGAGAGTCCAAAGTGAGAGATAAACTCAAAATGTACCTTGAGAATAAGAGCCAATGTCTTATCCCAATTTTCTTGCAAAAGTTTGCTGGTGGAGAGTGCTATTTGAACTTCTGCAGAGAGTTCAATCATATGATCTGCAATTGAGAAGTTTTTGTCATGAATCAATGTTTTGGAATGGGCAATATGATTCTACATTGTGTCCATGATAGGAAGGATCATATTTTGGACGTCAATCAAAGTACTCCTAATCCTTGCTTCCTCTCTCAACAATTCTACCTGTTTCTCTGACAGAAATCTTATTATTAGTTGATGGGATGAACTTGAATTGTGGTCAAGCTGCAACATTTGGGCACTGACCTTCATATCCTCATCAATTTTATTCAATTTTTCTTTGATTTCCTTAGTATACTCGGTAACATCACAAAGTTTTCCAAAAAGTGAAGTTACATTATTAAAAGAATGTTCAAAATTACTCAAAATTGTAGACAATTCTACCTGTTTTAATGCAATATGTTGAGCAATGTGCTCAAGAACCTTATTGTCAAATTTCTTCTTTGCCTTTTCAATCAATTTTTCTTGGCCAGAGGTATCCTCATTAAATTTATGTACAGCCTCTTCTAACTGAATCAAAATGTGTTGAGTAGAATCTACTTCAACACCTATAGCCTTTGTTAGAATATTCTTAGCACTTTCAATAATACTATATTCCTGGTCTCTCTCATGCCTTATTTGTTTTTGTCTTTCTTTCTAATCTAATAGCTGACTGATCATTCTCATTTCATCAACTGATGCATTATCCAGATCTATCTTAGAAATGACAATGTCCTTATCCAAGTCTATTTCCTCATTTAGTGCCTTGCTGGAAATCATGTATCTCTTTGCTTTTCCTGCAGTGACTTCACCTTTTCCCTTTGAATCTGAAACAATAGTTGATGAGGCTGGACTAGCTGACAAAACTAGAATAGGACTAGCTAGAGGAAAACTAAGAGAAGTGCTAATAGTATCAAAAATTGATGTTCTTCCCAAGATTGATGTACAAGTTGGTATGGGAGAACTAACAGATGCAAAAATTGGAGCAAATGAAATTGTCAAAATTGAAGTACCAATGGGTACATTTACTGTACACTCTACGGTAGAAGTTGATATGCTTGATGAACTTACTACTGTAGCTAATGATGCCTCAGTCAATAAAGGTGGCTGTAGCTCGGTTGATGAAGTGGTAGACACTTGCATAGATGGTGCCCGGAGCTGAGAGGAGACAGGTGAAGATTGAGCAATTGATGTAGAGGCTATCTCCACAGTTGATGTAGCTTCTTTAGGTGGAGAGTGAGGAAGAGATGCAATGACTTTGGCTGCAATTTTTACAGGGTCATCTTCCTCCTTAGCTTGTTCAGCTTCTTCTTCATCCATTTCATCTTCCTTTCCTTCTTCCTCCATTTCATCTTCCTTGAATTCTTCCTCAACATTTATCATCATTGAATGCAGATCCCCTGGAATATCTTCAATATCATCATCATCATTGTTGTCATTGTCCTTGATTTCAACAATATCCTCACTGGATTTATGTAGATGATAGATATGTTTCCACATGTTTTTTGTATAATTTACAACATGCTCAATGTCTTTGATTAGTATCAAACAAGTGTGGAATCTAATCATCATATTTCTTTCATGATCTTTCAGTGATTTCCTCACTTCTGCATCAATGAGACTCGGCAGGAGATTTTTCAGGGTTTGCTCAAATATATCCTTGATAGTTTTGATTGCAATTTCCCATCTTGGTTGCAACCTCTCTAATAGCTCTTTAGGGATTTGAGAGGCAATCTCGTCTAGAGAGTATTTCCATCTTCCCATTTTATTCAATACCAGTTCTTCAATCTATATTTTCTCCTATTCTATCCTTGTTTCAAACTTCAATGCTTTGAAGTTTGTGAAGCTAGTACCTTCTTCTAATTGCTTCAACCTTGCCTCAAATGTGAGTGGAGGCTTGATAAGTACAGGTTCCTTCTTCCCATGTCTTGTTCTCCTGGAGAAGACTGTAGTAGCTTGCTTTTTAGGTTTAGTGATAATCACCTTACCTTTCTTCCGTTGAGGCTCCTCTTCTTTTTCTAAATTGGTTTCCTCTTCTTCTTCTTCATCTTCTCCTTTCCCTTCAGTAATCATTAGAGGACCAAGTTCTATTTTTAGCTTTGCAATCTTCCTCTTTCCTTTGCTAATGACCTGAGGGATTTTGATTGAAAGCTCAATTCTAGCCTTAACTTCATCATAAGTTCCAAAGACTGGTTGCTTTGGGTCTACTGGTTCATTCACCAGTGCTTCTATGATATCTCTGGTTTCATCAATATTAACCTCATAAGGAAGAGGTTTCACCCATGCAACTCGGGCCCTGACTGCCTATATGTATACTTTATCACAATCTACCATAAAGCATACATCTTCTTTGTATTCCTCAACTAGTTTAGGTGGAATCTGGAACCTATTGTTCATTCTTTCCTTAAAATCTTCAAAGTAATTATCCAAAACACTGTCAAAATTTTTACCTAACTCTACAATGAACTCATTTATTTGATAAAGAATAGGAATATCTTTTCTCCATAGTATTGATCCTTTTGATGGAAAAGACTTTTGAACATAGAAAAATAAATAGATCAAAAGTGAACCGAATTTGCAAGAATTGTTCTTTAAAGTCCTTATGCTTTCCATATTTTTATTAAATTGAGAAAAAAGAAATTCAGACAGATCAAACTCAACATTCTTCTTTACTACCTTATATGCTAAATCTATTGCTTTGCAAGGTATTGTTTGGATGGTTGGAACTGTAAATTTTATGAGCAATGACATGAATACCAAATCTTAAGTCAGTGTTAGCTACTGTACTGAGCTTAAGTCCTCTACCATCCCATTCTGGTTGGGTTAGCCTTTGCAATTCTTCCCAACCTAGGGTTTTGGTAGTCTTAGCTTTTCTCAACATGGGAAGGCCAGTAATCTTGTTAATCATTTTCTTTGTGATAACTACTGGTTGCTCTAACCACAATTGCCCATTGTGAACTCGACTGAGTACATACCTAACCCATTTAATTTGAAAATTTCTTGGTAAATGTGAAATGTGGGTTAACCCTTTTGTTTCAAGATGCTTATGCTCGGGTTTCAAATTTCCATCTACACTCATTTCTAGGGCATTATCAATTTCTAGGTTTCCAAGTTCTTGAATGGAACATTTGAAATGAGAGCGAATGTCATTTATAAGGAGTATCTTTGGAGGAATTCGAAATTGAGTACCATTAGGGTCAAGTGATTCTACAATTGTTGGTGCTAATTTGAAGTTCGACGCCTTCCATTCCACAACTTTAACTAGCATTTCTGAGCCTCTCTTTGTCTTGGAGCTGCTACTTCTGGATGCCATTGCTGCTCGGTAAGTGAAGAAAATTTTTGAATAGATTCTTTTCCCTTTTGAAATTTTCTTGAAATTACTTGAAGCTTTCTCTGGAATCACAGAAGATAACTTAGCTCAAAGTTCGTAGTGAAGAATGAGATCAAATTTTTCCCTTTTTGATGAAACATTCATCATAAATGCTTGGTATGATGGTAGATGAAATGACAGGTTGTCATCCACTTGCTTGGTAGATACTATCAACTTGGTGATCAAAAGAAAACATTGATGTACTGACGTAACTCGGTAAGGTCACGAATCGACCTTGCTTGGTTGATATAACTCGGTAAGTGAAGCTTTATTGCACCTGACCGAACTCGGTTGAGTCTAGGATCAAAGTGTATCTGAATACTATTATGATCATCTTTCTTCTTGTGGAACTGCTTAGGATAATTCTTGGAGGATGTAGTTCCATACTTTCTTTTATGAATATTAATTGGAAATGGTGGAGTCACTCATTTCTTGAGTGATATTGCCATTGCTTGACTTATCTTGTTCCGTAGATTTCGGAATCCATTGTTGCTTCATTTGTTTCCAAATGTTGTCTGCTTTGATTTTCTTCTCATCTTCAATTCTTTCTATATTCATGCAATTTCTAGCTATATGAACAAGTTTTGTAGATGTATAGCACCTTACAGTAGTGTCCTTCTTTCTTAGGTGATGTCTTGCACAATTTATGCCAGTATGTCCATATTCTCCACAATAGTGACATCTGCACTAGGTGTTGTAGTCCCATCCAAATATGGCTTTGACAAATTATTTAGTTGGATTGAATGATTTGGATCTGCATTGGAATGCCTTGTGATCATGTTTTTTGCATTTTTGACAGTTGCCTTCAAATTTTGGTTTTTCCTTGCACTCATTTGCTCTATGACCATGCTGATTGCAATTGAAGCATTTACCATTGAATTTTACTTTTCCATTGCTCTAGCATTTTTTTGATGTATGACCTAACTTTCCATAGTGATTACAAGTGGGTTTTTGATTCCTTTGTTCACCTTGTTTGGAGGATTCACCTTCTTCCTTCTATCCAAGACTAGCTTTACCTTTATGTTTATAAAGATTTTCCTCATTTTGTTGATTTAATTGATTCATATCTTCTTGGGATTTTATCATTCTTTCATTGACTTGCCTTTCAGAGATTAGATCATTTTCCAAGCTTTCATTGATTTGTCTCTTAGTTCTTAAATCATTCTGTAGACTTTCATTTTGTACTCTGAGAATCCTAATTTCTTCATTTGCATTAGAGAGTTGGTCTATAAGGTCTTTATGCTGATGGGATTGATTATGGATTTTATCTTCCAATTCTTCTTATGCTTTTTTTATTTGTTCCAAAACTTCACATAGCCTAATTGATTATATTTCTTGCTCTCTTTTAAGCTTTCTTACCTCTTCTTGCAGAGATCCATTCTTTCCTAGAAGTTCTTTGATTGCCTTGTCAGCTTCTTCTAAACTACTTGATGGTAACAAATCTTCAATATTTTCTTCAACATAGTGATGGTCATTCATTTTTCTTGCAAGTTCCTTTCTTCTTTTTAGGGATTGAGAAAGATGCTCCTTTGCTTCTTTGAGTTGAACCATGGCCATTTCTAGATCTAACTTTTCATTTTCAATAACTTTCTCCAGTCTAAATATCTCCATAACTTAGATCTTTGCTTAAGCTGTCAAACTTTGTCCTGAGAACCAAGAATGCTCTGATACCAATTGTTGAAAATATTCAAGATATAATAGGTTACTAAGAGGGGAGGGGTGATTCATTAACAATAAAACTTTTAAGTCAATTCAGAATAAGCATATACAACATTCACTCATCTAGCCTACTGCAAAAAAGAACTATTAAACATTTAAACCATATATGCACAGAGATTTGGTGACCCAAAAACCTTCCAAAATAGAAAGTAAAACTGGGGTGGGGATGATACCCACAAAGCTTCGTTACTGCAGTATGAAGTTGGCTAGTTAAGGCTTACAATGATCACTTCTCATGATCTGCCCTGTTAGGAGCAGAGAGGATTGCTAGATCCACCTTGTTAGAGGATTTACAAACATACTTTACAAGTATGCACTTTGTTAGGAGATTTGAATAAAGACGGTTAAGTCTACCTTGTTAAAGGATTTACAAGAATGATTCACCTATTAGGATGAACCAATAGATCAACTTACAACTTGACTGGATTCTTTATTGTAGATCACCTTCTGTGATTGATGAAATCATTTTTGCTTCTTGTAGACCTTGCTGAGTATTCTTTACTGCTGATGAATTCGCATATCATATCTTATGTCCCTCTTTTGTTCAATATTCTATATCTTCCTTTTATTTATCTATCTATTGAATGATATAATACATTACGTGTATATACCTTTCCAATAATTATTCATGCAAGGTCGACCAAATACAAGCAAACAAAATATAACTGAGCCGACCAAATGGTAAAATAAACTCGGGTTCTTCAGACAAACTTGATGACCTTTTGATATGTGGCATCCACTACGTTACTCGGCATCGTCATGCACTCAGTAGAGGTAGGGACTTAGTTCATACTAGTCATACAACATTGCCTAGAACTCGGTAACCATTGGTGACTTGGTAGATATAGTGTCACTTTGTAGAAACTAACTTCTTCGTTAACCTCTTGAGCTCGATTATCATTGAGTCCTTCTTTACTCAGTCATCACTAAGTGCTTCCTCACTCGGTTAATACTGAGTGCATCTTTACTCGGTTAACACTAAGTCCTTCTTCACTTGGTTAGAATTGTGTCTTCGATGCTCAATTTGAACTGTGTCTTCAATGCTCAGTTTGAACTATGTTGCCATCACTCGGTCTGCACTGAATTACTCGGTTTGAACTATGTTGCCATCATTTGGTTTGCACTGTATTACTCAGTGCTCGGTTAGAACTATGAGTGTTGTCACTAATGGCAAATAACTTTATGCCAACATTCAATCCATCCAAGTGTTACACATTTTTAGAAACATAAAAATCTATACCATACACATGAGAGCTAACAAAATCATACATAAAAGAGACACATGAGCATAAACACATACATGAGCATAAAATAGAAACTAAAACAGCACATGGAAACTAAAATGCTAAAACATCCATTTGAGACAAGTACAAAAATTGTTGATAAAATATAGTATCTCATATATATATATATATATATAAATGAAATAGTACATATACAAAAGAATGAGATCCAAAATCTAGATATTTGTCTCAAAAATACATGATGTACAATCAAAACTATCAAAAACTGTCATGATCAGCCTATGACTGATTTCCACCCTTTGTAGTAGGTGGAGGTAGTGGCCCTAGTGGTGGAGCCTATCTCCTATCCGGTGGCTATACTACATCCTTTGGTCTCCCCACCTACTCAAAATAATAAGGTAACCCCTACCCTAGTGGTAACACCCCTCTATATATGACATAATAGTATGCAGCTCGAGCACCATGATGAGCTACCTCACACTGTGTAGCATCCCTCTCCCTAAGGAGCTCATCTTATCACACTCGCTCATTGATGGCAGAGAACAATAGATAATTTTTTAACCTTTTTATGAACATTTGTCTATATCTTGTTGAAAATTATCATCTTTTAAGCCTAGTATTTTGAACCTTTTAATATATAAAGTGTGAACTTGCAACATGAAAATGATAGTTGATATTATGTTTAAAGAGAGTTCATTTTGTTAAGTCTTTCTTCATGTATGCTTAACATGGCTAGGATTTCCTACAACTAAAAAGATTGCAGAACCATTAGTTGAATAATTGATGCTTTTCTTATAAATTAATAAATATGAATAGATGTTGTCAGAAGTTTTGTATGTATCATTGATGTCTATAGGAATCTAAGCTAGGCAGGAATCAATCGAATGACCATGAAAGACTCACATTGAGGAAGCATTGGTGTTAATGAGACTTGGCAGCAAAAACCAAAAGGGACCTATTTTCATGGATGATAAGCAAGACCTAGTAAAGAAAATAAGCAGGAAATTAAGTATTGAAGTGATTAGTTATATATGCATGGAGCTGTTATGGATACCTAGATTCTTGGAGGATGATTTAAGTTAGAAAGAGGAGCAAATCTAGCATCTGTTGTGCTCTATATTTATGAGAATTCAAGGGAATAGTTAATGCTTTTGCATGTTGTAAAGGACTATCCTTCATGAAGAAGTCATAAATTTAGGACTTTGTTATTCCTTCTCTTTAAATAAAACCCTATCTATATTCAGAAGGTCAAGAGAGAATATAGGAGAATAATAGAAGGATAGATTGCTAGTTATCTAGCCTTTTCCAAATCTATGTACCACTACATGTTTGAATGAATATATGATTTTTCTTAGTTCTTACACTTTTATCTGAGCTTATCTTTCCTTCATTCTTCTATGGGAGCCCACATGGAAGGTGGATTTTATTTTAGTCATTAGGGGTTATTTAGTTTCAAAAGTTATTTAGCTTCCTAAGTCAAGTGTAAAACTATTGTTCCTACAACCACTGCAAATATAACTAGTAACAATTCTTGCAGCAATAGGTGTATAGATGAATGATTAAGTCGTTAGGATCTCTTTCTAAGCATTTGGTAATTTTCTTTTCTATTGGTAAAATAGATTTCTTCAGTAGTATTTGCATTCAAAGTAGTAGTGGCTTTTAGTGGAAATTAGAGCATATACTTTGCAGACATCATCTCAAGTTCACACTCCTGGATTGACATTTAATGGAGATTAGCATAGTACTTTGGTAGTGAAGGATGTCTAATCCTATAGCTAGAAAGGTATTATATTGGCTAGACATTTTTGGCATCATTGCCAAGGATGGTGTCAATCTAGTATTCACTACAGAGTCATCCAATTAGTTTCATTTTAGTATCTTGCATGCATAGGAGAAGAGACCATCTTGGAAGATTTCTTCCCAACTTCAATTAGGAAGATCCTTTTCTTGAAAAAGAAGAAGAATAACTTTTTGAGAATGTGTTTGCAAAAGTACTGAATCAAGAACACTCACCAACCACATCTGAAGAATCTCTCCATTTGAATAATCTTTTTGACGAACCTAAATATCAAGATAATCCACTAGCTCTGGTTATTTATCAACCCCCACTAGGACATGCACAAATGGTAGTTTCTCAGCCTACCTTTCCATTTCCAATCCCTACTCAGCAGGGTAACCAAAATCTAAAGAACATACCCTCTATTGCTTTTCCAAAGCTTTACGACCTCATTACTGGAGACCCAGAGACCTTTCTCTTTGAGTTTGACATTCTTTGTCAAAGCTATGATTACATATAGATGCTCACAAACTAAAGTTGTTCCGATTAACTATCAAGTAGGTTGCTTTGAGATGGTTTATGAGTCTGGATGCCAATGTTGTGATAGACTGGCAACATATGAGTAATCTATTCCTTGATAAATACAAGGAATATTGTAGAGGCCATGATTTAAAAGGAGATGACATCTTTAAAAGGTCACAAAGGGAGGATAAGACTTTGGAGGACTATGTTTCTTATTTCATGTTTAACTTGCAGTGTAATACACAACATCAATTAAATGAGGAATCTCAGAAGCATCTCTTTTTGAAAGGAGTTCATGATAGGAGTATGGAAGCCTTAGACTTGGTTGCTGGAGGTGACATTACACATAAGACATGGGTTGATATCCATAATATTTGTTTGAATTATTCCAGAGCAACAATAAAAAAAGGACGAGGTGTAAGAGACTTACTTTAAAAAAACCCTGGTGTAGGAGTGTCCAAAGTAGAACTATTAAACTTCCTATCAAATTTCAAGTAGGACATCATTAATAATGTTGCTACTCAATTGGACACCATGCAAGCACAAAGGAAGAAGGAGGAAGCTAATCTTATGAGGGTAGAGTATTGTCCTCATTGCAGAGAAAACAAGTGTAACTGCCGATGTAAACCTGTTGCTAGCATGAACTCACAACATGTGTCTATGGAGTTCAGAGCGATTAATGAAGATAGAGAAATTATCTATGTTACTCAACACAGGTCATGGGCTCCAAAATTAGGTATTCCTCAAGACCCACTTCATAATTATAGTGGTAATAGTTAATGGCAATAGCAACAAGTTAGTCAAAATAATTGGTAGCAACCTAACCAAGGGTGGCAGTAGCCTAACCAAGGTTGGTAATAGCCTTAGGGTTCTTAGAATTGGTAGCAGCATCAGCCAGCCTTGCCACTGCCTCCTCAATCACAAGCTCTAATGCCTCCTGTATCCAATACAACCCCTCTTAAACAACCACAATTTCTTGCACAACCTGCACCCAATCCTAATAATTCAAAACCCTTAGCCCAACAACAAAGTTATTCCATCACCTTGAATGATACTCATTTACAATCTGGAATAATGCTTGCATCACCTTAGTAGCCCATTATAACAGAAGTAGATGATACAAATACTGAATCCATTTAAGAAACTACCAATGTTGTTTCTCCTATAGCCAAGAAACCACCATTTCCTATTAGGTTGATGGAACAAGTATTGCTAAACGAGAATCAAGTTGCATTAGACTTGATTGATCAACTCAAGCAAATGATGGTGAAAATCCCTTTGCTTGATGCAATAAAAGAAGTTCCTATATTTTCAAAAGCTATCAAGGAAGCCTATGTTAAAAATATAGGAAGGAAAAAGAAAGATTCAAAGACTATCCATGTCCTTTGCCAACTTTCTGATCTTATGCTTGATAACCTAGGGATACCCAAGTATGTAGATCTTGGAAGTCCAATAGTCACACTTACCATCCAAGGAATACAAGTATAGAATGTCTTGATAGATTTAGGAGCATCCATTAATGTAATGACGAAGGAAGTGATGTGCAAGCTAAAAATTATTGGTCTTAGGAAAACTCAAACAATATTGGAACTAGTAAATAGTTCTACTATTGTTCCCAATGGTATGTTGGAAGATGTCCATGTTACATTACATTCATGGGATTACCTGGTTGATTTTGTAGTACTTCCTCCAAAAAAAAGTACTGGGGGATATCCTATCATCCTAGGACAACCATAGTTAGCAACAACAAATGCCTATATTGCATGTCAATAAGGGAAAATGACCATTTCAGATGGTACAAATACTAAAAAATTAACCCTATATTCTCCCACTCAACCTCTGCTCCAAGATGACCAAGTTGTCTAGCCAAACATGAGGGATCCCAAAATGGACTTGGATTCTATTAAAAAACTAATGATGATTTCAAGGGAGTAATTTGTAAGCATCAAAGAAGAAGATGAGGTCATTTCCTCCATCATCTTGAATGAATATGGAACACAAACTGAGACATCTTCTACACATGATCGTGTTCTAGAAAGTATCTTGCCTTTTCCATCCTAATCTCATTATTCTAAGTCTGTACAACTACCACATTCACTCCTTCCAAATGAAATAGATTCATCACCAATTTCTCACATCTCAATGGTTGAAAAAGTAGTCAAGATAGCAATTGCTCTAGGAAAAGAACTTAACTTAAGTAAATCCTTGTCTCAAGAACAACATCATGATGTCCTGCAGCTATTACAGAAACAACAAGATGCTTTTGCATGGGAATATATGGATATGAAAGGTTTGGACCCCAGACTCTGTACTCATAGAATCTACATCAATCCTAAGTGAAAACTTGTGAGACAACCTCAATGTAGGATAAACCCAGCATTAAGGGATATTGTAAAAAATGAGCTGCAAAAACTACTCAATGCTAGTTTCATATATCCTATTTCAGATAGCCAATGGGTTTCATCATTGGTTATTATACCAAAGAAAGGAGGAAAATGGCTAGTTTGCATAGATTATAGAGAACTCAATGTGGCCACCAAAAAGGATCATTTTCCATTACCATTTGTTGACCAAGTTCTTGATAATCTTGTAGGGAAAAAGTACTTTTCATTCCTAGATGGGTTTAGTGGCTATAACCAGATCCAAATAGCACCTGAGGATCAAGACAAAACTACATTCACATGTCCATGGGGGACATTTTCTTATTCTTTCCTACCATTTGTTTTGTGTAATGCACCTACAACCTTCCAAAGGGTTGTCATTAGTATTTTTTCTGATATATCTACAAACTATTTAGAAGTGTACATGGATGACTTCACTACATATAGGCAGACCTTTGAGGAAGTGAAAGAAAATTTGGATAAGGTCTTACAAAGATGTAAAGACTATAACCTATCTTTAAATAGTGAAAAGTGATTTATAATGATGCAAGAAGGAGTGGTGTTAGGACACTTTATTTCTCCCAAAGGGATTGAAGTGGATCCAGAAAAAATAGAGGTTATTTGTACATTATCTATACCAACCAAAATAAAGGAAGTTAGGAGTTTTCTAGGGCATGCAGGGTATTATTAGTGCTTTATCAAAGATTTCAGTCAAATTGCAGCTCCTCTATATAAGTTGCTTCAAAAAGATGTTGAGTTTGTATGGAACAATGATTATACAAAAGCCTTCCTGCAGCTTAAAGAAGTTCTTTCAACAACACTAGTTCTCCAAGGACTAAATTGGGAGTTGCCTTTCTACATACACACTGATGCTTCAAACCATGCCATTGGAGCCGTACTTGGTCAAAAGTTAGATTCAATAGAACATGCAATATACTATATCAGAAAAAATCTTTAGGGAGTCAAATATAATTACACTATAATAGAGAAAGAGTTGCTTGCTTTAATTTATGCTTTGAACAAGTTTAGACACTATGTTACAGAATATCAAATATTTGTGCACACAGATCACTCTGCTATCAAATATCTGATGAACAAATTGGCAATCTCTAGACAATTGGCCCAATGGTTGTTGTTGATGCAAGAATTTGACATAACCATTGTTGACAAACCAAGTAAGGAAAATGTTGTAGCTGATTTCTTGTCTTGTCTTCAGACACTTGATGATCCTGCAGTCATAGAAGATAGTTTTCTTGATGAACATCTCTTTCTTCTATCAGCACAAAATCCTTGGTATGCTGACATTGCCAACTATCTTACCACTAGAAGAACACCCCCACACTTCTCTGTCAAGGAAAAGATGCTTTTGGCATAAAAGAGTTTTAATTTCTCATGGATCTCAGGGTTCATGTTTTATACTGGGCTAGACCAGGTGACACAGAGGTGTCTCCAAGAAGATGAAACATATGATGTTCTTCATGCTTGTCATGATGATCCTTGTGGTGGTTACTTTGCTAACAAATAGACTACATTAAAGATTTTGAATACAGGTTATTATTGGCCTACACTTCACAAGGATGTGGTTCAATATACAAAAAGATGTGACAAATGCCAGAGAATGGGTTGCCCAAAAAGGACAGATGAAATGCCCCTACAACCACAGATAGTAGTAGCACCATTTGACAAATGGAGAATTGACTTTGTTGGTCCCATTGAACCACCATCAGAAGGAAAAAGTTACATCTTGGTATGCACTAACTATGTTACTAAATGGGCAAAAGTGAAGCCTATGAAGCACCCTTGGGATAACAATGTTGTAAGGTTCCTGTATGAATGTATTTTCAATAGATATGGTGTTCCAAGAGAATTGTAGTCAGATCAAGGGCCTCAATTTACATCTAATCTAATAGCTGCACTTATGGAGGATTATAAAATTTGACATTGTAAATCTTCCCTGTACCAACCAGAAGCTAATGGAAAAGTTGAAGTGACAAACAGGAAGTTGGAAAATATACTCTCTAAAATAGTGTCCTTATAGAAGAAGGATTGGGCAGCCCAACTTCCTGAAGCCTTATGTGCATATCAAATAGCATGGAAGTCTACTATTGGGTTCACCCCTTTTGAGCTCCTATATGGAAAAATAACTTTTATGCCCATTGAATTTGAACACAAGACTCTGCAGACAGTCCTAGAACTAAATATCACTCTTCCTACATCACAACAAGAGCATATGTTGCATCTCAATGAGTTGGATGAATGGCACAAGTCAACTCTTCATAACACAGAGTTGATATAGAGTCAGAGGAAACAATGGCATGATAAATTTATTAAAGAAAGAGAATTCTCAGTTGGTGATTGGGCACTACTATATGATTCACATTATTAGCACCATCAAGGAAAATTTCAAACCAAATGGCTTGGACCATATGAAATTGTTGCAATTTTTAGTAATGGAGTAGTTCAATTATCTACAATTGATTTGGTCAAATTTAAAATCCTAGTTAATGGACATCGTCTAAAGCTATATCATAAACCAACCACCCAGGAGGAATTTCTTCAATAGTTCAAAACAACAAAAACATCTCTTCCTGCAGCCTCTACATCAAAGTCTTCCAGTTAAATGCCTACAGCCCCTTGAATTTATTTCAAGGTCTTCATAATAAAATTTTTGCATTTTATGTAGAATTCATTTCTTTTCCATTTCATTCCATCTCACCTTCTTATCTTTCCATCATCACTCCATCCCATCATAATTTTGAGGTATGGTATTCTTCCAAGCACGCTTCCTATCGCACTCTAGGTCAGGTGACACTCAACTTCTCTTCATTTATTGATTTTATTATTTATTTAGAATGGCATAATTATTTTGATTTTCAAAATTCACAATCTTTAAGGTCTAGTGGGACCCAGTCCATGATAGTTTGGGACCCAGTCCATGATAGGTTGGCAGGGGGGAAATCAAAGTCAAACCAAAATTAAGTGACTTGAAGCCATAAATGGAAATATAAGGAAATATTATGTTGGCACGAAAGCTGTACAGGGTAGGTCATCTCAGGGATGAGTTGGCATCACTTCATACCTCCTTTGTATGTGTGGAAGTAAGTGCGGTCATTATTTTATGATTTCCTTAGTGCATAACTTCTTATTAACACCCTAATTATGGTAATTTTGTCATGCAATACTAAAGGTGATGTGATGTGATGTTTGAAAATTGTGTTTTAAGACTATTGTTTTATTTTCAAACACCATTGTAGCCATTGTTGAAACCTTGTAGCAACCTCTGCCCCCACTTTTAGTCATTTTCAATCCCTTTCGGTAAACTTGCAGCAATTTTTTTTTAAAATGGGTGGAGAACCTCAATGGCATGAACCAGAAGACCATAGAGTTTTGTTGGCAAACCCTATATCATGCAATCTATTTCAACAATGAGGTTGGCTAGCATATTGTCTTAGTTTGAAGCAATTCGACCAAGAAATTGCACTTTAGTTTCACAACACATTGAGGGATGGGTATGCTACTGTGAAAGAAGTTCACATAGAATTCACTGAAAAAGTGGTTACAAAAGTTACTAGGTTACCCAAAAATGGGGAACGATGGACGAAATACATGGACGTGCTTACAACAAAAGAAAAATTCTTAGTGCATGGAGACCCTTAGCTGGAGGAGGATAAAAAGCAAGGTACTTTGCGATTGTCTCTCCCTCTCCACTTTATCCAGCCTCCTGAATTCATTATAAGATATTTTACTTGTGAAGGAAGATACTCTTATCTGCATGCTGTGCATTTTAAAATTTTAACTGGGTTACGACATGGTGATCACCCTCTGAACCTTCCAATCTTTCTCTATAATATTGTTAAAAGACAAGCTTCTTATGTCTAGCAAGGAAAAGCCCAATCAGTGTCCCACCATTGTTTAATTAGGGCCATAGTTGAAAAGGAATTGACTAGGCAACACCTAGTTACATGGGAGGATTTTGTTAAATTAAAACCAATGGGACCTCAGAGTAGTGGGCCTAGAGGGCAAGGAATGGGGACACATGATAAGATTATTGTAGGAGTTAGGAAAGTGATATATAAAATAGCTTCAAAAACTTTGGCTTCTACATCCCAACAAAAAGCTATGAAAAGGAAAGTTCCTCCCACGAATGCTTCTACCTCCAAAAAGAGGAAGGCCCATGCAGTTGCTGTAGAAGAAAGTTCAGAGGAGGTATCTCCCTTGTCACACAAAATTTCACTTAATTCTGAAAAGGGGAAAGTTGTCGATAAGGGCAAGAAACCAATTTCTAGGGAAAGCTATCTATAAGGGCAAGAAACCAATTTCTACCCCAATTTCTAGTCTATGACAAGTCACCAAAATGTCTGGGGTAAATTTGAGAACTAAACCTCCTGTACCACCTACTAAGCGTCCTATACCACCTATTGATATTAAAACTCTAGTACCTACACTTGCACAACCATTAGACCACACAACACCTACATCTGAACATGATAGTGATCTTGAGGAAATTTCCCAAATACTAGTTAGTCCTATCAATATTGGTAGTGATATAGATTCCTTAGAAAGAATAGTGTTTGGGTTTGAGCAACAAATGGAGAAAAATGATAATTTACCTTCAGAAGAATACGCATTGACTACTCAAGAAATAGTTCAAGAAATTGTGGAAATGTTCCAAGTTAAATTGGCTATTGCGTCTTCCCCTATAGCCATTGTGCCACAAGAAGAATTGGCAGTCTTGGTGGTCATCAACCACCTGAGGATGACAACAATGTTGCTGGACCAAGTGTCAATCCTTCCACTAGTCATGATGATGAAAATCATCTGGTTGTTTGGCATCATTTTCCAACTAATATTTTCACTCCACTATTAGCCAGCGTTAATGTTTATCAACAATTTCAATGGGAAAAAGAAAATTGCGATCTAGAAAGGAAACAATTGCTCAAGACCATTAAAGAATAGGCATGTAAAATTGAAGACAAATATAATAAAATTAAGGTCCTACAACAACATGTTACTAAGGTAACAGAGCTCATTCCAGAACTTCTGAGTTGCAAATTGATATCTCCTATTTATACATTGTTTTTAAGAGAGAAAATGGTCAATTTTCAAGTATCTTGGGTTATTCAGGGGTTGAATCCTTCCTTGAACACACCCCAAGAATTTTATGCAGCATTTAAATCAGTTCCAATGGCTCTCCAAGATCTTCTTTATGAATTGTACATCCATAATCTTGTAGTACCAAATAACAAAGATTGGAATTCACTGTTGTATGTGGGAGGTGTGTAGCTTAGAGCCATTATGTCGTGGATTCCAAATGAAATTATTCAATGAAGTTAGGCTGCTCCATACAGGGAAAAGGAAATATTGGAACTGTTATACATTCATCCTGAGGTGCAAAATACTCATAGAGTTTTCTTTGACTGGCTCTCCATTAACAATAACCCAAGTGGTGATACTAAAATTCATCCTGTTCGAGAATAGGCATTCCTAGACTGGGAGTAGCATTGTTCTACCATTGCTCTTGAAGCCATAAGAGCCTCTACTCAGAGGTGGATTTGGTTATCAGAAGATCTAAAGACAAGGGAGTTACACTCACCTTAGAACTTGGAATTGGCCACTTACAGAATGCCTAGGTATGTGACAATGGCTAGAAATAAGAAAAGCTATTGGGTTCCTCTTCACTTTTAACCACCTATTTTGCTACATCCCATGCTTCGAAAAACTAAATCATTTGCTAATTACAACTTGAACCATGAGGAATAGAAATGGGAAAGATTGAAACAGAACCATGGATACTTCAACTACAGGACTCATGAGTGAGGAGAAAATGTTCCTAGTGACCTTAGGATGTGGATACAGATCAGGAATTTGTGAATGCTAAAGGGACCAACATTAGGGTGGTTGGGGGGAAAAATGATGGCATAGAATAATATATGATTTTTTAGCCCTTTTTTTGAACATTTGTCTATATCTTGTTGAAACTTATCATCTTTTAAGCCTAGTATTTTGAACCTTTTAATTTATAAAGTGTGAACTTGCGGCATGAAAATGATAGTTGATATTATGTTTAAAAAGGGTTCATTTTGTTAAGTCTTTCTTCATGTATGCTTAACATGGGTAGGTTTTCCCATAGCCAAAAAGATTGTGGAACCGTTAGTTGAATAATTGATGCTTTTCTTATAAATTAATAAATATGAATAGATGTTGTTGGAAGTTTTGTATGTATCATTGATGTTTTTAGGAATCAACCGAATGACCATGAAAGACCCACGTTGAGGAAGCACTGGTGTTAATGAGACTCGACAGCAAAAACCAGAAGGGACCTATTTTCATGGATGATAAGCGAGACCTGGTAAAGAAAACAAGTGGGAAAGTAAGCATTGAAGTGGTTAGTTAAACATGCATGGAGCTGTTATGGATACCTGGATTCTTGGAGGATGATTTAAGTCAAAAAAAGGAGCAAATCTAGCATCCGTTGTGCTCTATATCTATGAGAATTCAAGGGAATAGTTAATGCTTTTGGATGTTGTAATAGACTATCCTTCATGAGGAAGTCATAAATTTAGGAGTTTGTTATTCCTTCTCTTTAAATAAGACCCTATCTATATTCAAAAGGTCAAGAGAGAAGATAAGAGAATAATAGAAGGATAGATTGCTAGTTATCTAGTTTTTTCCAAATCTATGTACCATTGCATGTTTGAATGAATATATGATTTTGCTTAGTTCTTACACTTTTATCTGAGCTTATCTTTCCTTCATTCTTTCATGGGGGCCCCAAATGGAAGGTGGAGTATATTTTAGTCATTAGGATTTATTCAATTTCAGAAGTTATTTAGCTTCCTACGTTAAGTGTAAAACTATTGTTCCTACAACCACTAGAAATAGAACCAATTATTGTTCTTGCAGCAATAGGTGCATAGATGAATGATTAAGTAGTTAGGATCTCTTTCTAAGCATTTGGTAATTATCTTTTCTCTTGGTAAAATAGATTTCTTCAGTCATTTTTACATTCAAAGTAGTAGTGGATTTTAGTGGAAATTAGAGCATATACATTGCAGACATCATCTCAAGTTCACGCTCCTGGATTGACATTTAATGGAGATCAGCATAGTACTTTGGTAGTGAAGGATGTCTAATCCTGTACCTAAAAAGGTATTATATTAGCTAGACACTCATCCATGAGCTACTAATCATGCATTGCAATGGTCACCTACACTGCCTGTAACTCTGCCTCCAATGTGTGGATCCTAGCATCTCGATCATCATTACCTGCTCTCACCGGCTACTCTGCCTGTTCCTTTGCTCTCCTAGCTCATCACCGCCTTAGTGTCACCTCCTCCTCCTCCATCTCCCTTATATCCTATGCTTGCATCATCCTCCACCCTGATCAAGATCCCTCTCCCACCTCCATCCATCTCACACCCCTACCTCCACCTCCACCTCCTTGTCCCACTCCTACAGGTAGTGCATCTAGCTCAATAAAAATCAAGAATGGGTTTCTTTGCATCTCATATAAATATCCAAGGTCTAACTTTGCATTTACCACATCTAGGCAATAATCTCAATGAGTTTCTACTAAAGCTGTTGTATCCCGTACTATCGTCTAATAGTCAAACATCGATAACCACCCCAGTGGCTCATCAGATCACATCCAAGCGTAGGTGGTAGTCTCCACTAATATACCCTATCACTCTATAAACTACTGCCATCCTTGGATGATCATGAACTACTCTAACATATTTGTGCTTCGATCCACCAGTGGCTTTCTATACCTCATATAATCTAACTCCCATGAATCAGACCATCTATGGCACTCTCGATATGGCCACCATGTGAATTTTGTTAGCTCATCAAACACATGTCGATAGTAGGTCACATCATCACTATGTCTCTATGGGATAAAACCTCTATACCTTAAAATGTAGGGCTAGCTCCACTCTCATGGTTGCACCCATGGTCGAATTACAACAATGTGCTTCCATGCCCTAATCTACACTAGTATTGCACTGCATGCCCATGAGCCACCTCCATGGTACAATATCTCATGAAGCTCATGACACATCTATGCCAGTATAGCTAGCCACCATGCCATCCTACATGGTTGTGACACTAGATCAAACACCAATTGACCCCATCCTAGTGGGAAGCCCTTATGGCCTCGGTCTGTCACCAGGGCCTGGGCTATCAACGAGCATAACAAGCTCAGCAAAGGGAAATCATCTTCATAATCATAAATCAATCTCTCCTGGCCGAAATGACAATCTAGGATCATCACATCATGAAACAACTGTTGCATCCATGCTCGCCCCTCTATTGGGGTCTGATCATAATACACCTATGACATTACTAAAGCTTGGCATTAGTATACTCGACATCAAACCATTGAAATTGCCAACACATGATCAAGAACTATTAAATAAACAACTTACGAGCTCACCATGGCATGGCACTTGAAGAATAAAATACACATCCTCTAATGTAATTGAGGCCTCTCTAGTCTATAAAAGAAAATTGTTATGCTTGTTGTGCCACTGCTTAGCCAGTACAGTCAACAATCCATGGTTCATCTGTATGAACCATCACAATCCTATAGCAGTTATGGTGGCCTGCACATCATTGTTCAAAAGACCTACAACACATAGCCCCACCACTTCGGGGGCTCTGATATGTAATGCTAGAAATACCTCATGTCAACACAAAACCTATAAACATCAGTAAACATATTGAAAACATGATTATAATGCAAAAAAATTCACAAAAATGCTCAAATAAAGTTGTGCAATACTTATTTTAACTATAGGTGATACAATTTGCTAGAAGTTCATTGCACAACACTTTTTCTAAGGGTGTGCAATATAATTCTTTCATGCAATATTTTGCACCAGCCCGAGTGACATATGGGTATGACCCAAATGACAGTTTATAGAACATCAATGCAACGCTATTTCAAAAAAATTATGTCACATGACATATCTCAAAGTTGTTGTGCGATACTTTTTAAACATCACATGATATTTTGTGCAAAACCCTTCATACATGTGAAAAAGTACATAAAAAGCTCAAAAACATGACAAAAAGAGGTTACTTATAGGTGCCCCATACTGCTCTAGTCGGTTGTGCAATCGGCTACACTCGAAATGGTGTCGATGAAGTGGAATGTTTGCCAATTCCATGATGCTCTCTGGACCACTCAAAAGCTCTCACCAACTCACAAAAGAAAAAATAAATTTGAAAATGATACTTGGGCCCCTTTTATAGCTTCTAACCCTATTTTGACCTAATTTTTAAACCTCTTAGAATTGCACAAAAACTACACCCTACAAAAATTTTGACATCCTGGATCCATTTTTAGGATCAAAATTAAAATCCAAGTTTATCTTGATGGTCAAAATCACATTTTAAAATTTTACCTTCTTCTAAGTAGTTAGCTAACCTTCTAAGACCTAATCTCCAAATCATTGTTGAGGCATCTTCAATTCTTCATGCCTTCACCATTTCTATGCTTCATATATTCTTCTATTCACCTTTCCATATCTACAATCACTCCTCTACTCAATTTGACCTAATTTTTGTGCTTTATCTTTCGCGGTCAACTCTAGTCAAACTAGGGCATTCTCCCAATTCCTCGTAGTCACTCTCTAGTTCTAATCATTTATCTGTCATCTTGGACATTGCTATAGCTCAATTTATTCACATTTAGCTCATTTTTGCATTCCCCTTACCTCATTTTGATTTTGATCCCAAGGGGCTAGGAATACCCTATCATCACTTGCTACAACTATCTATTTCTTAGGAGCATGTGATTGATCTTTTCACTTGCTTATAATCTATTTACTTTGCTAGGTGTTAGTATTCTTCTTGGATTCTAACATCATCTTCTCCTAGTGTTCAGTACTATCACTATCAAGTTATACATTCAAGATTTGCTATCTCTTCCTGCATTTCATTCTCCAGAACCAGATACCTATATCTATTGCTGCTTGCTTGGCTTATATTGTCTTTGACATAATGTGTTCTTAGATTGATCACACATTAGTCAAAGAGGGGCAAATGTAATCATCCAAAAATGGTCATCTAGACTATTAGCCCCCTTCTCAACATTTTGGCTAATTTAATTAATCATTTACCTAGACCAAATTGCTAATAATCAATTAATTTTATTATAACCTATAGTTTGACTATGTTGTCCTAAGTTCATTATTTGATTAAAAGAACATGTCCCCTTTTAATTAAATAAAAAGACCCCATTCTTCTAACCCACTTAAAGTGCACACATAAAGTCCTTTTCTATTTTTGAAATTAAAAGAAAAACTTATAAGACTTTTTTCTTATATGACAAGTCAACTCATTTTCTATTGGTTGACTTGTGTGTGCACATAGATCCCTCTCATTTTTGAATTCAGCCATTGATCATCCACTCTTTCAATCTTGATCTCTACCATCCATATGGCTTTAAAAGCAAGAGAGCTTCTCCCCTCAAAGGATCCACACTCTTGAGTATTTTTATGCTGCAAGATTTTAATTAGAGTACTTGAGAGCTTCTTTTGGAGAGCAACATTTTCTTGCATTCATCCTTTGCATTCATGGCATTTTACTTTTCATAGCATCTTAGCTTAGCTTGCATATAGTGTAGTTCCTTTCTTCTTTCAAGTAGCTTAGAACACATAATTTAACTAGGATTTATGTAATACTTTCATTTGTGTAGCTTAGTTACATTGTGCATTCCATCTCTCGCATAGTTGCATTTTACATTGCATATATCCAAGGTTTTTTGACATTTGAATTCTTGCTCTTGCTGAAAGAATCCCCTGTTTCATGGTTTACTAGCAAGGGCCACATCTCTAAGGCTTAGCTAAGAGCCATTTAGTTCTCATTGTATGCTTTTTCACTCCATGATTAGGGAGCTCTAAGCCAGCATCCAAGCTTTTCAACCCATGGAAAAATTTGGATAGAAGAGTTTAGAAAAGTGCACTCTTTTTGGTGTACACATGTCATCCAATCTCAATGCTAAAATTTGGAGATCACTAGAGGCTTTTCCTAACTATGTAGGCCTTTGATGTAAATAATTTTTCCTAATATGAGTAAAATACTCATCATTATGTGGCATCACTTGTAAGGCTCTATTTACAACCCTCTCTAGGATGTGCATTGTCTTTTTCCTTTTATTTCATTTTGGCACCCATGTTGAAGTTGATGGTTACTCCTCTTCCAACTCAACCTCCAACTATACATTTGGCTTAGGGGATTCTTTGTTTATAGTGGCTTCATCTCCCTCTAGCTCATGTGGCATCTGAGACATGATGTGTTCAAAATTATCTACCATTTTTGTTAGGTTGCAAGGGTAGGTACTCTCTATGTAAAAACCCTTAAAATTAGGGTTGGTCCTTCTCATGGCTTCCTCTACACCTTTCCTATTTCACCATACTTTCTTAATAGCTCATCAGCTTCCCCTCTTGCCACTATGTTAGCATTAAATCCTCCACATAGATTGACTTTCTTAGAGGTAGGATGTATCCCTTAGTGGCTTTTACCTCATTTTTAATATAGTTTTTAGGGTCATACATCCTATAAGATGCAGTAGCAAATTTGTGCTAGCCTACGTACTCACTCAACTCCTCATATTCATTTTTTTGTATTTCAAAATCCCCTACCTTAAATGTTCCACAAACAAATGTGGTCTTATGTAGACAAGGAGGGATCATTTCTTTGCTCATCAATAAGAATAGCCAAAAGAATTCAATAATGGCCAATCTAGGGGGTAAATGTTTAGGTAGAATATGAGGATGCTATGGGCATGCATATATTCTCATCAAGGTGCATTCTTTAAACAAAAAGATGTCCCCCTAGTTATGATCTAATTTTGTTTTCTCATCTAAGAATGAAGGTCTAAGCAAGGTTTTTAAAACATTTGGTGCCCTAAAGAAGGTATGGTCCAATTGCCTCATAATAACAGAACTTAAAAAATTAAAGAATACAAGTTCATTCGAATAATGGAAATTCTTATCCCAAATGTGAGTCCAAAGTTGTATAGGTAACTCACCAAATTCATCAGAAGTTTGATTAGTAAAGTTTTGGCTGATGTAACCAATGTTTTAATATAAGATCAGGTACATCAGTAGTGAATAATGGTGGAACTTGAAATCCATCATTTCTCCCTTCTTTGCATTGATAATTTGGTTGTGCATGCTATCCATGACAAAGGCCACATAGTCATATTCTTTATGGTGGAAGGGGTCTTGTATGTCACAATCCATTAGGAATAGGGAACCATAGACACAATCCTCTACACCATCACTTGCCAGCACTTTTTTTAGCCCATATACTATGTGTTGGCACTCAAAATTGCCTCCCCATTTTGAGTGCCCTTTCCAAGTTTTGTGCCCCTATGAGCGTTTTTCAAGCTTATGTCCCCAGCTGATGATTTTAATGCCTAAATGTGTTTTATGTTTCTAACACCCTTCATTTAGCATATACATGTGTTACATATTGATAAACTATCATCGTGAATCATTTGGTAAATCCCATTTTAAGCTAGTATCAGTTTTGCATATTCTGCCCAAGTGTCAAACAGTGATCAGAGGACATGTTTACATTTGAAAATCTAGTACACGGGTAAGATTCATGACTCACCACTTTGTGAATGTTTATTAAGCCTAACACAAAACCTATGTTCCAAGTTTTAAGTCATTTCAAATCCATTTGACTAGGTTTCAAACCCCTCAAAGTTGGTCAGTTGTCTTTGTTACAATTTGCATTTTGTCCATTTTTCCAGGTAGCCCTATTTGAGAGACTATAACTTTTGACCAGTTGACCAAAATAACAAAATTCCTTTTGCATCATATTCTAGGGGTCAGATACTTTCTATATCCCAAATTTGAGCTTATGAAAAATCCATTTGATCAGTTTTCAAACACGATTCCATTTGCAATTTCTAAAGTTTCACTGGTAACCAGAAGTGCAGATTGATCGAGAACCCTGTTCGAGATGTCATATCTTTGTCCTTATGATTGGTATGATCATGTGGTTTGTTCCCTTGCATTCTACTCTAAAAATACTACAAGTGTGTTAGTTTTCAAGTCCTGAAAAATCTATCTTCACACTTTATTAGGGTCATTCCATTTGCAAAAATACTATTTTACTGATGTTCCTGTCCTACAAATCCAAGTGGCCATTTTTCGATGCTTGCCAAATCTGCCACATGATTTTTCATGAGCCTAGATCATAGAATCATATTCTTCTAATGACAATGTACCAATGCCCCAATTTTGAGATCCCCAAGTGCCCATATGTCTAGTTTTCCAGGCCATTTCCAAACACACTTTCAAATTTTCTAACATGTTTATCTGCAGGTGAATTTAAGTTGGCAAATTCAGAGGTTGATATCTTTTGACCCTGATGTTGTCATGTGATGAGATCTGGCAAGCCTATTGAACATGTTAGAGAGAGGATATATTCTGAGTTTTGGGGTTTGGTCAGATGTTTGAATTAGTTTTTAAGGCTGCCCGACATGCCCTATCATCAAAAGATCATAGTTTATAAAGAACAGAATAAAAGAGTTTTTCAGTGATCAATTTATGATCAAGTTTGGATCTAGTCAGTTTGAGATAGTTGATGCATTAGTTTGCAATATCAGTTGTTCAAAAATTTTTTTTTTTTAGCGGGACCCACTTTGGGCCCGACTGAATCCACCAGGATTGATAAAGCTCAAGTGAGTTTAAAAGATATCTCAGAGGAGAGGTTATGATAATGTTAATCACTGAAATGCATTTCATATATTTATCATATTGTCTAAAAAGAATAAGGAGGAGCCTCACATTGCAAAGGGATCCCATGCATAATGAAGAGAGCATACAATGAATAACATTAACTCTTATTTTTTATGATTTTCTATTGACCATTACTTGTACAACATTACATCATTAAGGTTTCCCAAGATGTCTAGATGAAGGAGATGCCAGTACATTCTAGATGAGGTTGAGAGAGTCCAAGTAGGCATTGGTTTCATTCATCTCTTACACAAGCAGAGAGAGTATTTAGTATATTCATTCTGTCATAATCAAACCCCAGATTTTAGACCACCTTTACCAGGCAGAGAAGATTCCAAGTGAGCAACAGACCATGTTCAACAGGAACTTATGCATAAAAAAGAAAAACATTCGCATGCCAAATAACAAAGGAGTAGCTATGAGCAAATACTTTGAAGGGATTTCATGCAACACCTGCAGCCACATCAGATGAAAAGGAACCATCCATGCATTTGAGAGAAATGCACAATGGAGTAGGCCCTAGATTCTACGTAGGGTGAAGTTTGGTATAGCATTGTTTTTGCAGATGCTAGGAAGAGAATGCTTGAAAGGTCCTTCCACAAAATCTTAAAGGCATAATTGAGTTGTACCCTCTGCATATGACAAAGGGGTCATGTTTTTTCAAACCTGCAGTCAGTCAACGGGGGGCCTATGCATTAGAGAGGCATCGATGACCAAAGTGAGAAGCCGTTGCATGGAGAGTTTCAATGTGTAGCAGAGGGGGTCACTGTAATCACAATGGAGGAGCTCCAGGGCTGAGCATCCAACATAGGTTTAGCATATTCAACAATGTAGAGATGGCATATCCATGATTGAAGGCCAGATAAAATGAAACTCCTCATAGGGCTTTTATCCCACATCGGTGGGGTGACAATTTTTAAAATCTTAAAATATAATTACAAATAGCAAGCATTGTGAGGTAAAGAAAGGAGCTTTTTAAAGGCATGCAGATACATGCACAAGGCCCATTAAGGTGGTTGTGGATGATGTCAGCTCGAGGGAGACATACTTAATTTTGAACCAAGGTACATGCGCACTGATGTGGTGAGTTTAAATCAAGTTGCAACGAGATTTAAACATGTGTCTGATCTGATAGTTAATTAGTGTAGGAAAGCAGGTGAGCACCACATGGTAGCGGGTCCAGTAGGTGGTGATGTGGTGCTCAAGAAGTAGATTGAGATAGAGCTTCAGGATTGTGACATGTGTCATGATCCAATGGACAGTGCACAATGCACACCTGCATTTCAGAGATGTGCATTAGTTAAGGAATGCAGGTAAGTGAGAAGGTGACACATGGCACTAGGCCCCAAATAGATGGCGCTAACATGGAAGATTATACAGAGCAAGTGGCTAATCACAAAGTGCCATGTGGCATTGGTCAATGAAGGGTTGAAATCAAATTCAGAGTATAAGCAACAATTTGGAAATAGTGAAAAATAATATTTTATTATTTTTGTAAATGGTGCATGTTCAACTTTTAACTTTAAAAGAGCATTATTCTAAAGTTTAAAACTTTGGTTTAATTTAAATTTTTCAAAGTTTAAATTGCAAAGAGTTACAGACCTAGTTTTCCACTAAAGGGGGATATTTTTCAAATTAGGATTTCAGAGGTTTCTGGAAGGCAAAGTATGTGATGTTATATACTGTCAGAACTAGGTGAAAGCAATTTTTCCATTTTTGTAATTAGTTTTTGAGCAAGTATAAACTAGTATCAGCTATAGAATCTTTTCTGATTTCGGGGACATCATGGTGAAATGTTAAAATTAAATGTTGCAGATGAAATTGCAACCAAATATAGAGATTTTTTATCATTCTACAACTTCTCCAATGAATTTCAAGTTGATTAGATGGTTCTTGAATGCAGTTGGAGCAGTTATGGTTTTGGGTAGTAGAGCAAGTTGATTTTTCTTGCAGATGCAACTTGACATGTTGAGATCAGATTTTAGACCTTAGTACAATTTGATGATTTTGATATCTTCTTCAAACAGATATTTTCATATTTTATGTGAAGATATATCAGATATTTTGCATCATTAATGGCTTTTTCAAGTGCAGGTAGGTAGAAGAATTTTAGTTTCAACAACTTCATGTGTGAGGATTTCTCATTGGGACAGATGTCAAATTCAGCCTGTATTTTGTGAGATATCTTCTCCTATATATCTCCTTCTTCTACTCTTTTTAGGGGTTCCAATTCTTTGAAGATTTTGGGTAGATTGACAGACCAAGTCTAGTTTCAATTTCTTGGGTTTTCTTACAGTTGTGATACCATTTTCTCAGTCTGATTCTATTACGAATAGCAACATATTGTATTTCTTCTAAGGCATAGCTATTATACAGTCATTTCCTTGTGTATTTTCTGAGTTTTATGTGTAGATATTGTATTGTTTTCAATGAAATTAATGCAAAGAGTTTAACCTTCTTAGTTTTATTCTGATTCTCATCTCTTGCTTCTGTTACTTGCAATGTTTTGTGCTTAAGAACTAAGGTCTTGAACTCAGTTGCAATCCTTTAAGGTTGTATGTCATGATGAACTTGCTGTTGGAACAAAGAATCCAAGTAAATGCTTGTTTACATTGATAGGATTGTGGGTTACATGATGAGGATATCGTCATAAGTACGAGAGTTTTAATGAAGATTGATGTCTATTTTCAAGTCAAATAGATAGATCATATGCCTGAATATATGAGTATATTTTAGGTGTCCATCTGCATGATTAGGTTTAAATTATGCCCAATGGATAAGGGACTAGTTAGCTTGAAGGATACATGTTCTCTATTGTTGCATACTTGGGTTATGCTGAGAAATCAAAACTTTAATCAAATTTCCCATTTTTTGTTTTGAAGAACTAGAAGTGTGGGTCATGGCTTGTTTGCTATTTCTTTCCTGGGTTGTAATTAGCTACTACAATTAGGAAATTTGCCAAAAAATTGAAGAAGAATATTGACCATATCTACTATAGAGGGTAGTTTTGGAGAAGAAGTATGAAGATAAATTAGACAAATCCCTTAGGTTTTCCCACCTTGGCTTTGCAGTGCCTAAAGTGAAGTGAGTCCTGATGACTCTGTTAATTGGTCCAAAACTAAGATTTAGCCTTGCTGAATATAGGATTTGGCTCATCCTTAGGCATGTCCCTGCTCTTTTTTTCTTGGTATCAAGTTTAAATCTACCTGGCATGTTCTTTACCATAAAGAACTCCAACAAAATGGCGACTCTGTTGGGGAGTCATGAAGAAATTCATTAATAAAAGGACAAAGATCTTTGATATAATATATTTTAGTTCAAAAATTTGTATACTCAATTTTGTATGCGAGGTTTTATGTTCCCAATCAAGAATGTGTTCTTTCACTTTGTTAAGGGTGTGATGTTCCAAGGTTGTGTGTGAGTTTTCAAATACCTGTTATAAATTTTGGACCAGCTTGTTGTCTTATACAAGCTAGGAAAATCTTTTCTCATTTAATGAGTGGTGACTCTAAAGTATATCTCTGCACCAGTGTAATTTTTGAAGTGAAGGGTATTGTGAAAGTTGTAACAGTTGGAATGCAGATTTGAAGAAGTTATCTTAGGCCCTTGACAATGGTTAAAAGAAAGGGGTGATGTTGTGCAAGAGTTACTAAATCAAGCATGATTTGAATTTGTTATTCTTTACAGGATTGAATTTTTTTTCATGCATCACAGTTAAGGTATTTCTATTTCTTGAATTCCTTTTTCAAGAAAGCAAAGTTATAAAAAAAGGTTTTCTCCATCTAGTAATTTTGGCACTACATAGGAGAAGTGTTTTATGTATCTTATCATATTCTATGAAGGATTATTTTAGAAAGTGTATCTACGTTTTGGAATATGTTAGGAGATTTGAGTTGGTAGATAAAGTTTTCAGATCTATTGCAAGTTTTAAATCTAGAAAGATATTTGGTGAAGTTGTTAGTTTGCAAGAGATGGCAAATTTATGTTCACCTAGTATGCAATCCATTGACCAAAATTGCAGATCCTTTTCTACCAAGAGATACATGCCATTATGGTTTGATGGTATCTATGGTTTCCCTAATGTCATTCCTAATGACATTAGAAAACATTTGTCCAAATTCAGTGGGAACCATACAGTTTCAGCTAGTCAGCATGTTCAAGTTTTTAGTGACTTGATGGGTGACTATGAGATTCCCCATGAAGATGTACACATGAAATTATTTGTTTAGACTCTAGAGGGTGATGCTAGAGACTGGTTTTCATTTTTACCAACTTTTTCTATTTAATCCTGGAGTGAGTTGTATGCAACCTTCATGGAGCAATTCGGTGAGAGGGTTAGATTATCTAATTCATTTGATAAATTTTTAAGGATTCACATTGAGGAAGATGAGCTTGTTCCTCAATTTAATATCAAATTTGTAAGAACCCTAAATGAGATCCCTGAGAAATGTAGACCTAAGGATAAAGTGTGCCTAATAGTTTACCGTGGTGCATTTGATAAGAAAATGAGTTATTGGTTGAGGAATAAGGAATCTCAGACATTATATCGGGCCTTTATGACTGCCATAGACATTGAGAATAATTTGAAGTATGGACTTACTGGGAGTCATTTTTCTAAGGTTTCTTGCTTGCATAATGAAGTCAAAAACCAAGGGCTGTATCACTTTGAGTATCCAATTACAGATCAGAATGTCAACACCCCTGTTGTGGTGTACAATTAGATTGAATGTTCAAATCAGAATATGTGTATAGAAAGGAATGTGCCTATTGCAAATCAAGATGCATATGTTTGTGATAATCTAGCAGTGGGTGTTGAGGTTGACTCACTTGATAGGTTATATGTAGAAGATTCAAGTTTAGTTTTTGCTTCTCCAATTAATGATTGGCTTGGTGTTGAGAATGAAACTAATCATGATGTTGGAAGGCATTCATTTTAGTTTTGTGTTGGTGAAGAATCTGAAAGTTGTGTTTCAAGTGATGTGAACTATGTTGCTGATCTCATATATGATAATGAGGCATCATATGAAGATGAAGAAAGTGAATCAAGGTTATCTTAGTCATAGTAAGAGGAAGAGAATGTTAAAAGTGATATAGACGAGAATGAGGACGGTGATGATGAGATGTCTTCATGGGAGTTAGATGAAACAGAAGGAAAGGAAAGCAATAATAGAAGTGAATATTCATATGAAAGTGAAGATTTGATTTGTTTTTCTAAATCTAAAGGTGAAGATGTATCTCAATCTTTGCACTATTCAAATCAGTTAGTCAATGAAGATTTTGAGAATGATTTGTCCTCTAGTTGTGAAGATAAAGTAATGGTAAATTTAATTGATGATAGCGATTCTGACTCTATTTCTTCTTCATATGTCAAGAGTTCTCATGACAATGGTGTTGGTAGTGGTTTCAAGGTTTATACTAATGCCTTATATGATGAGGACTTGGATGATGATCAACCTGTCTTATGTCAGAATGTTCAAAGCCGATCCATACATGGAATAATCAATCCATTTTTTGAAGACAATATGGAGGTTTTAGATTTAGTAGAAGATGATTTTAATGCTAATACATTTTCATATTACTGTGACAAATTAGACTATTCTCTTTATGAGTCTGACAGCAAATATTCATGATGCTACATTTTTTGAGCTCAAAGATGAGGTGCTTGAAAGAGATTTTTTTGAAAATGAATCAGTACCTCATTATAAGTTTCGTGATGGTTCATATGAGGTAGCAACTAATCAGCTTTTTAGCTGTGATGATGAGGGTGAGTTGTTAAATTAAGTGGTTATTGAAAATCTTCCTACACCTTGCAAGGAGTTTAATGATGAATATTATGATATGACTGGTCTATTTGCCAATTTTGAAGAATCAGTGGAAAGCCCTAGATTAGTTTCAATCATTGAGAAGAATGACATTGGTGATATAAATGTGGATATTCATTCGAATGTCAACCAGCTGTACATGGAGATACATAGTTTCAAGGTGTGTCTAAAATTTTTCCAAAGTTTGATAGCATTCACATTTTATCTATTCAAGAAACTTATCAATTTGATCTTGGTATATTTGAGCATGTTGATCCCTATTTTCATAGTGAGCAATATGTTAAGCAAGTCCCTAATATGCACTATGAAAGTCAAGATAGTTATTTTGTTTTTCAAGCTGAGCCAGTTAAAACTTCTTATGTGTTGGGTGAAACGAAGGATAATCAAAGTTTCTACTTATCTCAAGAAGAAATAAGTCAGAATCAAGTTTTTGACAGAGGTAAAAAGTTTGAAGAAGAATAGTTTCCTTGTTTTCAAAGTTTTTCTTGGAGAAAGTTTTTGAGTGGTCTTCTTCATCCAGAGATCTGATTTCTTGCCATGCCCACAAGGGGCATGCATCCCTAGACAGAGCCACTATTGGCACTCAAAATTGCCTCCCCATTTTGAGTGCCCTTTCCAAGTTTTGTACCCCTATGAGCACTTTTCAAGCTTATGTCCCGAGCTGATGATTTTAATGCCTAAAGGTGTTTTATGTTTCTAACACCATTCATTTAGCATATACATGTGTTTCATATTGATAAACTATCATCTGGAATCATTTGGTGAAGTCCCATTTCAAGCTAGTATCAATTTTGCATTTTCTACCCGTGTCAAACAGTGATCAGAGGACATGTTTACATTTGAAAATCTAGTACCCGGGTAAGATTCATGACTCACCACTTTGCAAATGTTTAATAAGCATAACAAAAAATCTATGTTCCAAGTTTCAAATCATTTTGAATCCATTTGACTAGGTTTCAAACCCCTCAAAGGTGGTCAATTGTCTATGTTACAATTTGCATTTTGTCCATTTTTCTGAGTAGCCTTGTTTGAGAGACTATAACTTTTGACCATTTGGCCCAAATAAAAAAATTCCTTTTGCATCATATTCAAGGGGTTAGAGACTTTCTCTATCCCAAATTTGAGCTTATGACAAATCCATTCAATCAGTTTTCAAATGCGATTCCATTTGCAATTTCTAAAGTTTCACTGGTAACTAGAAGTGTAGATTGATCAAGAGCCCTATTCGGGATGTCATATCTTTATGCCTATGATTGGTAGGATTGTGTGGTTTGTTCCCCTGCATTATACTCTAAAAAGTGGTTTGTTCCCCTGCATTCTACTCTAAAAATACTACAAGTGTGTCAGTTTTCAGGTCCTGACAAATCCGTCTTCACACTTTATCAGGGTCATTCCATTTGCAAAAATGATATTTTACTGATGTTCCTGTCTTGCAAATCCAGGTGGCCATTTTCTGACGCTTGTGAAATCCGCCCCATGATTTTTCATGAGCCCAGATCATACAATCATATTCTAGATCCCAAAGTGCCCATATGTCCAGATTTCTAGGCCATTTCAAAACACACTTTCTAGTTTTCTAACATGTTTATTTGCAGGTGAATTTAAGTTGGTAATTTCAGAGGTCGATATCTTTTGACCCCGATGTTGTCATGGGACGAGATCTGGTAGGCCTGTTGAACATGTTAGAGAGAGGATACATTCTAAGTTTTGGGGTTTGGTTAGATGTTTGAATAAGTTTTTAAGGCCGCCCAACATGCCCTGTAATCAGAAGATCATAGTTTACAAAGAACAGAACAAAGGAGTTTTTTAGTGATCAATTTATGATCAAGTTTGGATCTATTTAGTTCAAGATAGTTGATGCATTAATTTGCAATATCAATTGTTTGAAAAGAATAAAATTAGCGGGACTCACTTTGGGCTTGGCTGAATCCACTAGGATTGATAAAGCTCAAGCAAGTTTAAAAGATATCTCGGAGGAGAGGCTATCATAATGTTAATCACTGAAATACATTTCATATATTTATCATATTGTCTAAAAAGAATAAGGAGAAGCCTCACATTGCAAAGGGATCCCATGCATAATGAAGAGAGCATACAATAAATAACAGTAACACTTATTTTTTATGATTTTCTATTGACCATTACTTGTACAATGTTACATCATTAAGGTTGCCCAAGATGTCTAGATGAAGGATATGCCAGTACATTCTAGATGAGGTTGAGAGAATCCAAGCAGGCATTGGTTTCATTCATCTCTTAGAAAAGCAAGGAGAGTATTTAGTATATCCATTATGTCATAATCAAACCTCAAATTTTAGACCACCTTTACCAGGCAGAGAAGATTCCAAGTGAGCAGCAGACCACGTTCAATAGGAACTCATGCATAAAAAAGAAAAACATTCACATGCTAAATAAAAAAGAAGCAACCGTGAGCAAAGACTTTGAAGGGAGTTCATGCAACACCTATAGGCACATCAGATGAAAAGGAACCGTCCACATTTGAGAGCAATGCACAATGGAGCAAGCCCTAGTTTCTACGTAGGGTCAAGTTTGGTATAGCCTTATTTTTGTAGATGCCAGGAAGAGAACGCTTGAAAGATCCTTCCACAAAATCTTAAAGGCATGATTGAGTTGTACCCTCTACATATGATGAAAGGGTCATGTTTTTCCAAACCTACAGTTAGTCAACAGGGGGCCTATGCATTAGAGAGGCATCAATGACCAAAGTGATAAGTTGCTGCATATAGAGTTTCAACGTATAGCAGAGGGGGTCATTGTAATCACAATGGAGGAGCTCCAGGGACGAGCATCCAACGTAGCTTTATCATATTCAACAATGTAGAGATGGCATGTCCATGATTAAAGGCCAGATAAAACGCAGCTCCTCACAGGGCTTTTATCCCACATCAGTGGGGTGACAACTTTTAAAATCTTAAAATACAATTACAAACAACAAGCATTGTGAGGTAAAGATAGGAGCCTTTTAAAGGCATGCAAATGAACATGCGGGGCCCATTAAGGCAGTTGTGGATGATGTCAATTGGAGGGAGACATACTTAATTTTGAACCAAGGTACATGCGCGCTGATGTGGTGAGTTTAAATCAACATGCAACGAGATTCATACACGTGTTTGATCTGACCACTGGCGCAAGCTCGCAAAAAAAAATTGCTTGATAGTTAATTATTGCGAGCAAGCGGGTTAGAGCCACATGGCAACGGGTCGAGTGGGTGGTGATGTGGCACTCAAGAAGTAGATTGAGATAGAGCTTCAGGATCGTAACATGTTTCATGATCCAACAGATAGCACACAACGCACACCTGCATTTCAGAGATACGCATCAGTTAAGGAATGCAGGTAAGCGAGAAGGTGACCCATGGCACTGGGCCCCAAATAGATGGTGCTGACATGGCAGATGATACAAAGTGAGTGGCCAATCACAAAGTTCCATGTGGCATTAGTCAACGAAGGGTTGACCTCAAATTCAAAGCATAGGCAATAATTTGGAAATAGTGAAAAATAATATTTTATTATTTTTGTAAATGGTGCACGTTCAACTTTTAAATTAAAAAGGGCATTATTATAAAGTTTAAAACTTTGGTTTAATTTAAATTTTTCAAAGTTTAAATTGCAAAGAGTTACAGACCTAGTTTTCTACTAAAGGGGGATAGTTTTCAAATCATGATTTAAGAGGTTTCCAGAAAGCAAAGTATTTGATGTTATATACCGTTAGAACTGGGAGAAAGTGATTTTTCCATTTTTGTAATTAGTTTTTGAGCAGGTATCAACTGGTATCAACTATAAGAGCTTTTTTGATTTTGAGGACATCATGGTGAAATGTGAAAATTAAATGTTGCAGATGAAATTGCAACCAAATATAGAGATTTTTCATCATTCTATGACTTCTCCAACAAATTTCAAGTTGATTAGATGGTTGTTGAATGCAGTTGGAGCAGTTATGGATTTGGGTAGTAGAGCAAGTTGATTTTTCCGGTAGGTGCAACTTGACATGTTGAGATTAGATTTTAGACCTTAGTACAATTTGATGATTTTGATATCTTCTTCAAAGAGATATTTGCATATTTTATGTGAAGATATATCAGATATTTTGCATCATTAATTGGTTTTTCAAGTGCAGGTAGGTAGAAGAAGTTTAGTTTCAACAACTTCATGTGTGAAGATTTCTCATTGGGACAGATGTCAAATTCAGCTTGTATTTCTTGAGATATCTTCTCCTATATATCTCCTTCTACTCTTTGTAGGGGTTCCAATTATTTGAAGATTTTGGGTAGATTGACTGATCAAGTCTGGTTTCAATTTCTTGGGTTTTCTTACAGTTGCGATACCATTTTCTCAGTCTGATTATATTACGAATAGAAACATATTGTATTCCTTTTGAGGCATAGCTATTATGCAATCATTTCCTTGTGTATTTTTTGAGTTCTATGTGCGGATGCTGTATTATTTTCAATGGAATTAATGCAAAGAGTTTAACCTTCTTAGTTTCATTCTTATTCTCATCTCCTGGTTCTGTTACTTGCAATGTTTTGTGCTTAAGAACTAAGGTCTTGAACTTAGTTGCAATCCTTTAAGTTTGTATTTCATGATGAACTTGCTATGGAATAAAGAATCCAAGTAAATTCTTGTTTACATTGACAAGATTGTGGGTTACATGATGAGGATATCATCATAAGTATGAGAGTTTTAATGACGATTGATGTCTATTTGCAAGTCAAATAGATAGATCATATGCCTAAATATATGAGTATATTTTAGGTGTCCATCTGCATTATTAGGTTTAATTGATGCCCAATGGATAAGGGACTAGTCAGCTTGAAGGATACATGTTCTTTATTGTTGCATACTCTGGTTATGCTGAGAAATCAAAACATTAATCAAATTTCCCATTTTATGTTTTGAAGAACTAGAAGTGTGGGTCATGGCTTGTTTGCTATTTCTTTCCTGGGTTGTGATTAGCTACTGCAATTAGGAAATTTTCCAGCAAATTGAAGAAGAATATTGACCATATTTGCTATAAAGGCTAGTCTTGGAGAAGAAGTATCAAGATAAATTAGATAAATCCCTCAGGTTTTACCACCTTGGCTTTGTAGAGCCTAAAGTGAAGTGAGTCCTGATGACTCTGTTAATTGGTCTAGAACTAACATTTAGCCTTGCTAAATATAGGATTTAGCTCATCCTTAGGCATGTCCCTAGTCTTTGTTTCTTGGTATCAAGTTTAAATCTACTTGGTATGTTCTTTACCAAAAAGAACTCCAACACTATGTTCTTGAAATAATTCTTGAATCTGCTCAAGGGCAAATTATCCCCCACCTTCTTGGGAATCAGCCCTACCTTTTTTACATTATAAGGAATGTGGGGTAGCATCACATTGTTCACAAAATAGATCTTATTACACCCAAATTTCCTTTGCAAGTCTTCAATATCAATTGGCACATCCATTTACCCTTCTAATCCAAAAGCCTCTATGAAAGATGTTCTATCTAGTGTGGACAAAAACTCCTATTATGTCTTTGAAATGTCCTAGTGACTAGATTGTAGGAATTTATCAGTGCTTTTAGTAGGTCCACATCAACAAGTACTTCTGGAAATATCAACTTTGTAATGTTTTTGTTCCATGGGTTGTAGACTGGCACATTTTCTATTGAATTTTGGTAGAAGTATGAAAATAGATTAAAATTTTCAATTCTAGGGCATTTTGCATCATTGACTAGGAAATAAGGGTCTTTGAAGATGTGATCATTTGTCAAAATGGCATTTGATGACCTTGGAATAATTTTCAACCAATCTTCAGCATGCTAATTTGGTTTTCTTACCCTTAACTTTTTCTTAGTTTTGGCAGCACACTTCTTCCTTTTTCCTTTAGGTTTGACTTCTACAACATCATCATCCTTGTCTTCAACGTCTAGCTCTTCTATAGGGACCTCTTTGACTTCCTTATTAGCCATTTTCTCTGCAATTATACCTTAAACTCTTGCACAATAACATAGAAATCATGAGGCTATGGATTCTTGGATAAAATTTTCAGAGCCAAAACACAAATTCTTTAGAATGGTAATATGTTGAACGTTCAATCAAATATTTATGTTTTAATCATATAGTCTACTTGCTTTTTAATAAATTCTACATGCAAGAGCTTTTAATACCACCCTTGTAGGTTGATAGCAAAGAATATCAACTGTGAAATTTGATCTTGATGTCCTTTTCAATGTTTCATTTTACTCAGTAGCTTTCTTTTCAAATTATGGTCTTCTGCTCTTACGCTGAGTCAAAATCTTTTAATCTTCATAATCCCAAAAATACCCTTAGCAAGCCTTTGCATTCCTCTAGTGAGGCTTCAGAATACCCCAAGTGTAGAAGTATTAGGGTTTCTTTGGCAATGTGTTAAAAATTCTTTTACACTCTTATGCTACCATTTACACCGTAGAGTCTCAAGCCTTCTCAACTGATACCTTTGCTCATATATTGCAAACCTTCCTCATATGAGCATAAAGCCTTTGCCTCAACCTTCTCTTTCCCCTTTATGCTCACATGCACATGTATCATTGAAAACCTTAAAAAAAATTTTATGCCGCTACGCTTACTTCATTACCCAGGAGATCATAACACTTTTCATACCCATCCTTTGGTCATATGCTTAAGGCTTTACCCATGGCATTGTAATGCCTCTTACCCTTTCTTTATTTTTCCCTTATGCTTTCATGAGTTCTCTTAAACTCATAACATTGGAAAAACTTTACAAATGACATCTTGCTCTTAAGTTTCTCATTTCTCATAGCAGCGTAAAGTGTTTTCTTCATTCCTTCATATATCCTTTTACACTTATACGCTCAAAATCAGCTCATAACCATGAAGAAAGTGATGAAATAGCTCTTTTTTCATATGCTTAACCTACAACTGTAAAGGCATAATGAGAAATTTCATTTTTCATTTATCAAGGACCTAGATTGAGTCTTGGAAAAATGGTAAAGAACATCACCATTGATTTCAAGCACATGCAAAATAAAGAACTTAAGTTGTCTGCCATGGGAGTTGGCCCCATCTGATATGTATGATGTGTCACCATTTTATTTTCTTCCATAAGGGCCCATCTGACAAGTTAATAGGTCCCACTTAGCATGATCACTATTATAACATGGCTTTACAGTTGTGTGCAAGTCCAAGAAGTGAAGGCACGTAAACACAAGTAAACATCTCTTTCATTCTTATGTGTTCCTTTGACATGTAGACCCATAAAGAAGTTTATGCCTTCTCATAAGCCATTCTTTATGCAATGTGGGGTATTACACCTTTATGCCATTCACTAAAACATAGGTGTGTAGATGAAAGCTTAATACCTTAACAACCCCTCCACTCAACAGTTTACTCATTGTTAGTAAACAATTTTTCTCATATGATCTTATATGAAAAATAGAGAAAAATGTATACCAAAAAATGAATTCCTATATAGGACTAAGGAATTCTCTACTTAAAGTTTCTTCAATAAAAAAAAGTGCAACTACCATTATTGCAAATAAAGAATTTTGATCTTTAAAATCAATAGAACGATCTTTTTAGAATGCAATCTGCTGACAATGTTGAATCAACTTATTCTATCTCATTAATACAAAATATTTTTTTACGCTAAAGAACCACTTGGTTTTAATTATCAATATTATCCATATAACTGAAAATTAAGTAATTGAGTAGGCAAATTCAATAAAACTTACTTCTCTTAGCACCCCAAATTTTGAATTGACAACTTCAAAATTGATAAAAAACACATCTAAGAGGTTTTATATAAATAGTATCTTTAGAAATACAGATTCAAACAAGTAGATAATAGCATCTACTTAAAAAACTCTTAACAAAATCAAACTGCAGAGTTTTCCTTGTATTTGAAATTTTTTGAAATGCTACCTCTAAAACTTGAGATTAAACCACAAACAAAAATAGTTTTGTCTATCGATCTACTGGAAATTAACCCTATGCCATACTAGTTATTACATATTTATAAGGTATGGGGCTGGATAGTTGCCAAAATTACCCCACCGAGAGTAAAATACTCTTTTGGTTAACACAACTACTAACCGAAATGCAAGAAAAGAAAAATGAAAAAAAAAAACCAAGTGACTATGTGTAACTGCTTCTTTTAATTAGGTAGAGTTGTCTCCACTAGACATGTTTCTTGCTGCTTTCCATATTTCATAGGTAGTTGAAAATGCTAAAATAATTGACTAATGTGGTAGACCAATGTATGCAAGCTACTGCTTCTAGATTTGTTTTTCTCTCTTCAATTTCATTGTCTTTTCTTCATGCATTTCCAAGTGTTTGAGATTAATTATTAACATGGCTTCAGTGTGTATCACATTTGAAAAATCCTACTTATTTGGTGCTTTCTTTTCTTAAAGTTCCTAGAACTTCTTCTAAACTTCCTTGATCATTTCCTCAAATTGGGCAATAGAGCCTTCTTCTTTACATATGAACTACTTGACAAACCATTTAATATCTCCTTGGATTATCTGGTGTATGATCTTAAGTTCTTGTAG
Source organism: Cupressus sempervirens (assembly GCA_028749045.1). Lineage (NCBI taxonomy): Eukaryota > Viridiplantae > Streptophyta > Pinopsida > Cupressales > Cupressaceae > Cupressus > Cupressus sempervirens. The sequence goes on along the minus strand of CM053792.1, from coordinate 78,970,189 downwards.
TTTTTTTTTGATATCATTCACACCCTATATTAATGCCTCATTTCTCCATTCAATACAGTCTTTGATCACATACAAGGCCTTCTCATCTAAGCCTACCATAGGACATTCGGCCTAGAATTTTAGTAATCCAAATTCCTAGACCTCTTCTAGCCATATTACTATCTTTTCCCAATTATTTTTCTCCTTTTCATATCCTTCATTACCCAGTTCCACCTTTTTACTAATGGTTGATATTTCTTTCAAAGCTTTATCCAAGAGACTTATATGTTTTATGGTGTCATCTAGGATGCCTTGCACCCATTCCCTTACTTATTTTGCCACTGATTTGCATTTGTGCAGGTTCTCAAGAGATTTTTGGTTGGTTGTAGAGGACACATCAATGATTTTTGACATATCACTGATTGTTTTTGCCTTAGGATGAAGGATGGCATTGATATATTGAGCCATACTCATTATTGTTTCCTTCATCTCTTGTTTGTCTCATCCTTCCTTCAATACCCTATATGAAATCTTCTTATTAGAGGCTTCAAAGAATTCCATATCTACCTGATGGTTACCTTTTCCCAGATCAACTTTTGTTATTTGATAGTCTTGAGGAGCCAGAGATTTGTGTGAACATCCATCTAGTGGCATGGCTATCTTAGTTGACCAATGCCCTGAATTCTTATCAAAATTGATCCTTGATTCAGTTCTTTCCTTTTTCACCTTAGGTGTTTTTCCCAGACATTTATTGACTAAATCATCAATCGGCATTGAAAGAGGAACCATGCTCCTCTTCTTCTCAACACAAGTCTCCAACCATTTAGGTGTGACTAGTTCTTTATCGATAACAAGGGAGAATTTAGCCAAAGTAAGACTACTCTCTTGGCCTTCAATACTTACTGGTGACTTTTGAGGTTTAGGTACATTGTCTACCATAGATAGTTCTTCTACAACCTCAAGATCCACTATTACTGTACCCTTGCTTTTGGTTGCTGATGCCTTCCTTGTGCTCAAACGGGTCACCCTTTTTCTCTTGGGGGTACCTTCTTGAACTTGAACTTGAAGTGGTTCTAGAATTGCTTCAGCTTCAACTTCAACCAGACCTACAATAGGATCATGAATATCTTGATTAGTGATTTCTTTTTTCTTTTTGGGAGCCCTTTTACTTTTTCTTTTTGAAAACTTCCCAGTTAGGTCAAGGGTGGCAATAGTTTTTTTATTTTATCCAACTTGTAGTCCTAGCCAGCACATTCTTAGTGCAAGAGAAAACATCATCTTATCCTCTCCTTAGCCAATAAATTTTAGGAATAGGCACACATTCAATCTAGTCAATGTAGAATGGGTCAAGCACAAGCACCTCTTCATAATCTTCTTCTTTCAGCCCACATGTATCAAGGTCCACATTGAACATATTAATTTTTTTCATAGTTAGCCATGACCACAGTCTTTTCCTTACTTCAAATTCATTAGGGCAATTCACTCAATAGTCTTCTAACTACAGAGTATGAACTAGAGAGACAACATTTTTAACATTATTTCTAAAAAAACTTGTATAATTAAAATCTTCCTAAGGATGAAAGAGTTTAAAGCACAGATGAGTCAATGATGCCTTTGTTAACATAGCTTGCTTTAGGCTAGGACATCTATAGTGTCCAATTTCAATAGGAAAGAACATCGAATAAGACCTCTTAGAAACATCAAAAGACTCTACCACAGAGAAAAATTGTGTGCACATTTTAGATAGAACTATAGATTAATGTCATTTGATTTCCACAACCATTAGTAATCAAGCTCCAAAAAATCTTCTCACGATAGAACTATAGAGTCTAAATAGTAATGAGGTAACTTCAATTATTCACCAGAAAAATCACCCATTCTAATATATGTGAACCTAGGAAATTGGATATAAAAGTAGCCATAGACTTTTATAGCTTGCATGGCTTCTTTAGATAGTCTATCATTTTCATGTCCTTGAAGTTCAAAGAATAGTCTTCCCAAAAAAACATCATTCACCCTTCTAAACTCCCTACACAAAGTAGCTTCTTGAAGATCAGTACAATACTAGTAAATGGGCATTTCTTAAGTCCAAGGTGAATGTGGGGATATTCCAATTCTTTAGACCCTACTAGGATATAAATAAAATAGGAGGACATTTAAAATGGACCAAAGTTTTTGACTACTAATAAACCCTTATGCACATTCTCAACAATTAGGTCAGCCCAATCAATGAACTTATTTCCCTCAACAATCTTTTGGATGAAGAAATACATCCAAGACTACCAATGGAATGCATGCTCATTTTCCTTAATTCTATTCAAAAAAAGTACAATGTCTACAATCTCTTTTATAAAATGCTCAATGGTTAAAGGTTTTGGCAACCGTGAACCACCCTCTACCAGTTTTAGGAGCCAAGACTAGGCTACCTTATTATCATAACTACTTTTTATTTTGGCATATAGGCACTCTACTTCCTCAAACATCCATGGTTCATAGGGTTCTTTGTGAGGAATTCTAAAGGCTGAATAGACACTAGTTCTGTTAATCTTAACTATTACTTCTCCTAAAAATTTCTTGATACACCTTGTGCTAGGGTTGTAATGGTTTGCGCACTCAATAACAAGCTTTGGGCATGCAATTGCTATGGGAAAGGTGGCAGCTTCAAGAAACTCACTATTAGCTAGCTTTTGGTAAATGGGACCTGACTAGGTGTTTCTAGCTCTCTCAATGACATCAGTTAAAATTTTATTAACCAGAAATGTATCATGAATTTTAAGTAAAGAACTAAGCAAACATGGCTTTTCAAACTTGGGAATATTGGGGTGAAATAAGGCCATGAATCACTATGGAAAGATAGGATAGAAAAGATACAAATTAAAAATTTTCAAAATAAAGTGAGCACAAATGAAATTACAGAGGGTTATGGCAACACACTTATAGTTTGATAGAGCTACAACTTGCAATCCATTATTCCTACTCGATAGCACTGGGATTTCTTTTGCAAATGGTGAAATGAATGCATTTAAGGAACGACTTACAAAGGAAATCATAGTATAGATATGGTAAGTAAATGTAATAATTACTATTTGTGTGTTGTGCATTAAAAAAGACCCTCTAAGTGATTTGTGTTAAATGCCCATCAAATCCACATGCCTATTAACACTCCATGTCATCGTGAAATGAAAAATTTTCCTTTTCTCCAAATCTTGCCATATCTAAACATTTGCCACCTCAAAGTTTTCATTTATTATCTTGCATGCCTTGGGAAGTGTCTTCATCGAGACCCACCTCACTTTTTAACTCAAATATGAAAAGCCTACATAAAAAAAAGTGTCAGTATACAAAATTGACATCGAAGTTGAAGTTGATGTTTTGGTTTATCAGGCTTCAACTTCAACTTTGACTTCACCAAGACTGACTTGGGGAACAAAAATGGATCTTAGCATGTGGAAGATAGATGAGAGCTTGAACTTGAACTTCAAGTTAATTGAAACTTCAAGTTCAACTTAATGATTAAGAAAAAACTCATGACTAAACCTTCTTAGGATAAGAGAAAAATATATGTGGTAACACTCATAATCCCATAAAGCAATCTAACATCTCTCCTTTAAAACCTTTTTTGCTCATACACTTAACACTTTAACGTATGACCAAAAATACCTTTTCAAACTCCATTTGTTCCTCTTCTCATCTTATCACTATAAAGCCATAAGACCATTTTCAAAGCATAAAAAGCCTTTACACTTCTTCACCCATGAATCAAATGTATGATCGGGTAACCTCAAAATGAACTGTTACACTATTACAAAAAGCAAAAGCGTATCGCTATAAAACCTAAACTTCTTTATGCCTTTACACTGCATAATAAAATGTGACCACATAAACATGAGCAAGAATGTATTCTTTTCTTACATTAAACCCTACACTATAAGACCATAAATAGAAAAACATAAGCACTTTACAAACCTTTTTGAAAATTTGAAGAGACCTAGGGTTTTTACATACTTAGGGTACTTTAATTGCTGTGTTGATGAAAAACCTTGAGAATTTAATAGAATTCAGGAACACATAAACTAGGGCATGACTAGGGTAACCTAATTTTTTTTGAAAAATATAAGGAAATCCTAATCTACATAATACAATGAATTAAATTATTTTTCACTAAAAATTTAAAATTTTTCTACACTGTGAAAAAATAGACCAACAGTGGCTCTATCTGGGGATGATAGACTACTTGAGTCTATGCAAGAATTCAAAATCTATGGAGGAGTAGATCACATACTTGGTATAGGAATGACAACTTCTTCAAAGAGCACAGAAAAGAACAATAGAACAAGGAACTAGACTATAAAGATATTTTTATAGCGATTTACAAAAATATACAAAATGTATAAGAGCACAGGGAAACCTAAAAACTATTGTTTATGGAAAATAGATACTTTAAGAAAAGTACCTCTTCAAGAATTGTCCATGAACTAATAATTCAAGAATATCTCTAGTTAAATCCTTCAAAAATTATGAATCTTCTCCATTTGTATCACAAATTTTATATGGGCCAAGCCAAATTGGGTCAAATTTACCATCCTTTCCTTTATCTTCCGTTCTAGCATTCCACATCAATACCATGTTAGAAATTTCAAACTTCCTCTTAATCGCTCTTTTTTCATAGAAGTTCTTCATCTAGGATTGTAACTTAGAATTCTAAATAGAATATTCTCTCCTTGCTTCTTCTAGTTGCAAAATATCATCCATTCTAAGTTGCATCTCATCAATGATATCATCTTCATATAGTTGAACAAATTTATACATCACTTTTAAGTTATTCTATGGAAGTCTATCCTATATACCATAAACTAGATCAAAAGGAGCACATCCAATGGCCTTTTTCACAGTAACCCTATTATCCCATAGATCTAATGGCAATTTTGAATCCTAGGCATTCTTGTTTTCTCCTAAAATCCTCTTGATGATTTTCAATATACTTTTATTATTCGATTCTGCTTAACCATTTCCTTGGGGATGATAGGGTGATGATGTGTACTTTGTAATGCCATACTTTTGACCAAAAAAATTATATTCCTCAGATCTAAAACAAATATCATTATCAGTTACAATCTTCTGAGAGCATCCAACCCTGGTCACAATATTATTTAGAATGAAATTAATCACCACCTTACTTGTTGCATTCTTAGTAGGAATTTCTTCTGCCCCCTTAGTGAAGTAATCAGTAGCTAGTAGGATCCAAGAATGTCCACCATTGGATTTATTTGAGATCTCACCTCTGAAATCAATTCCCCATTGATTTTATTAAGAAAAATAGGTTTTATAGGGAACTGAAACCCAAAAGTTTTACAGCATAAAAGTTAAGACAAGAAAGTCCTACAAAACACAAAACAACAACCAATAGCCAAAAAGAAAAAAAAAGGCCAAATGCTAGGAGGAAAAAGCCAACTACAAACTGACAAGGAAAACCAAATCTAATGGTTCTCCTTATCCAAATCCTGCAAAGTTTCTGTAGCTTCATTATCCTTCTGGTTGTCTGCTCCTTCTTGGTTGATGTTCTAGGCTTCCTCTTGGTCCAAATGATCCACCTAGTCCCTGCCAGCATTTAGATTGGCCTCTTCCTTACCAATGTTCTGGCCAGTTAGCTTCCCCACATGCCCCCTGATTCCAATTCTCATAAGAGTATCCCCAAGGTTGACAATGTTCTCATTCAAAGTGTGCAGAGTGTCCACAATTTGATTCGTTAGAATTTGGATGATGTTGTCTAACCTCTGGACTTTCTATTCAACCTAGGAAAATCTATCCTCTTGATCATTTCTGGAGTCCTGGCCACAGCAGTGCTTCTAGCTATCATCTTGGTTGTTCATCCTTCTGGTGTTCTCCTAGACTCTACAGGGGCTCTGGCTACTATCCTAGATAATCTTTTCCTTTAGAGCCTCAATTTCTTGAAACAACCATTTGATAGATCAGAAGTTATCTATCAATCCATTCTTCGCATTGTTCAAAAGGTTAAAGCTAGATTCCCACATGTTATCAGACAAGACTAGAAGAGCGGGGTCAATGAGCTCATCATAATGGGTTATGTTGTCGAGGTCCTCCATCACTTGGATGTTCATTGGCTCTGTGATAATTCCCAACCTAGCAGTATCCATGTTAAAATTCCTCCAAGCCCTCCTCCTATCCTCATCCTTAGACTTAGTCTTAGTCTCCTCTTCTTCTTCACTTTCATCTTTCACCTCTTGGGGCTTAGGCTTGGGAAGAGTGGGGGGGAGACCTCTAGGGCTCATTTTTCTAAGAAAGTGGGGGTTGAGGGTAGAAAAGATGGCTTTGGTGGAATAATCCCCATCCTCTAATTTAACAACTTAAACATCCTCAAAGTCTGAACTAGCAGTGTCCTCTAAAGAATTCTTGGGGTCACCAAGTGTTTTGCCCCTAGTTTGAGCTTTTAGAAACTCATAAACCAAGAGGAGAAGGCCTTCATGGAGGGCAAGATTAGTGATGGGTTTTCTCTTGAAACCCTCAATATTCTTAGACATGGAGGTGAAAAGAAAGAAAGGAAAGGAAATTTTAACAGCATGCCTAAAGTGGTTAAGCAACACAAAATGGTGCATTCTTATCCTATCGAAAATGAGAATCTTGAGAACATACCTCCATAATTTTTTGATGGATTCCATCTCATGTTAAGTGTCTATCTTGATAAGTTTGTTCCTCTCCGCATCATCCTTGACAAATTTGATAATAGCATTGGCCGACATCTTTTTATCCCTGAAGAAGTTTATGCCAACCTGAGGGATTTTCGTCACCTCTACTATCAATCCCTTAGTGATTTGGTGGGTGACACTATCTATTTTAACTTTCCTATTGTTCCATGTTTCCACCATCCCCTTGGTAACCTCAGTGTTGAAACCATGAAGCTTCTCCATGAATCTGGTTATAGCCCCTTTTTCGAGCTTGTGCCAAACTTTCCTTTTCCCCTTCCACTTCTCCATTTCCCCCCAAGGCTCTCTTCTGATCCTTTCTGCAACCATGGTAGACTTTGGCGCTGTAAACCCTATTCCTCTAGCAAAAATGCCAAGCTTGGTTTTCCTTGAGATGCTGAAAACAAAAATGTAATTGTGATTTTTGGTGGTTCTGTTCATGCCAGCCCTCAAAGCGTGCCATCCATACATGTGATTATGACTTGAAAAGAGCTCCGCATGACTTATAATTACTCCCCTTTTGACATGTGATTTAGTGTATCTATCCATAATTAAAAAGGGGTGATATTAGTACCCTTTATTTGATCTTGCTAGAGTAACTCAATCGCCACTACCAAAATTTCATCTCCATTCGTCCATGTCATCGCCTAGTTTCTAGTAACAACATCATTGGCAAACTAGTCAGCAACCAAGTTGGCTTCTCGATAAGAGTGGATGATGAAAGTCTTTTTGAACTTTCCCAAGTCAGATCTAAGGTCCTCAATAATGTTACCAATCATCCAAGAGAGCGAGTCATGTCCTTTGATACAATTAATAATGTATAGGGAGTCACCCTCAAGCCATAGGCTCTTGATCCCTGATGCTAGGGCCAACTTTACAATCTATCTGGCCACATTGGCTTTAGCAAAGTGATTGGTCTGGTGACCAAGGGGGAAAGAAATAGTTGCAATTCATCCTCCCAAACAATTTCTAATGGTGCTACTACTATCAATTGGTCCAAGATTCCCCTTAGCTGCCCCATCAAGGTTGGCTTTGTGCCAATCCTCAAGGGGGAAGGACCATCTTGCTTCCTATCTTCTCTTGTCCCTATCTTTCTTCCTAGCTTTATTTTTCCCTCCTTCCTTGATGTTTCCTCCCTTTGTGATGGAAAAGTTCTGCATAGTTAGACATTCAATTTTCTCTACAATTATGAACTCAAGAGCCTCTCTGTCTCTGAAGATTAAGTTGTTTCACTCTTTCCAGATTCTCCAAAAAAAGTTTGGGAGAATCTAGGAGCTTAAAAGCTGAGTATCAAAAATAGAGTGGTGGCTTCTCCACTAGTAGAAGAAGTCTTGGATGTTGTCAAGGGGACACCAGCTAAAACCAAGATCCTTGGTTAGAAGATTCCACACCTTAGAGGAATAGGGGTAGAGGATGAATAGGTGATTTACCAATTCTAGGTTAAGCTTGCAAAGGTTGCACCTATTGGGGATGAATTGGATTTTCTTGGCTAAATTGTCTAGGGTAAGAATTTTGTCTTATAATAGAAGCCAAAAAAAGATATTAATTATGGGAGTGAGGCCAAAAATCTAGGCATTGGCCCATAAGGAGAAGTAGCCAGAGGCTATAGAGAAAAGCCCATCTGAGTTATCACCCAAAATGATAGAATCCTTGTTGTTGTTGATGGGGATGGCATTCAGCAAAATCATCAGAGGGATAAGGTCTAGGGATAGCTCAAAGAGGTCCTACCAACCTTGACTAGTTCTATAATCATTGACTTTCCTACCATAACTTTCAATGCACTATTCTGCCCATCTTCCATAAATGGGGTGGTTGATAAGAGGTCCCTGACTAGTCCAGTTGTCTTTCCATAATAAGATATTATCCCCTTTGCCAACTTTCCATTTGGCCTTTGACTTGGCCAAGGGCCTAGCCTTTGAGATCTTATTTGGACCCTTGGGGAATCTCGATCTCTTTTATCAAGAAGTTAAAGGGTTATCTTCTTAGGTATTTCTCAGTCAGGATATCCCTCCAAACACTTGTGCTTTGAAAGATACACCATAACTATTTGGCCAAAAAGACGTTGTTGAGGTGTTTAATCTTTTTTGATGCCTAGACCTCCATAGCATTTTGGGAGATAGATGAGATTCCAGGCGACAAGGTGATATCTCTTATGGTCATTAGCCTCTGACTAAAGGAAGTCCCTCTAAATCTTCTCCATTATATCCGCATTTTTGGCAGCGATTCCAAAGAGGCTTAAAGCATAAGTGGAGAGGTTCTAGAAAATGGATTTCACTAGGGTAAACTTGTCAGCTTGGCTAAGGGTAGCCTCTTTCCATTCAACAAGTTTCTTATTGAATCTATCAATGATGCTATTCTAGAAGGAGTCCAGGGGTCTAGAGCCCAAGGGTAGGCCAAGATAATTGGTTGGCAAGGATCCAATGCCGCTTCCCAAAATTTGAGCAATTTTCCTCTGTCTCTCCAAAGGGATGTTGATGAAGAAAATTGAGTTCTTCTTCCAATTAATAGCTTGGATTGAACCTCTAGTATAGGTGTTCAAAATGCTCTTGAAATATCTGGCTTCATAGATAGTAGCTTCTCTCCCCAAGATGGTGTCATCCATGAATTTCTAGTGAGAGAAGGTTGAGGGGCCCAAAGAGGGCTTGAGACCCTACAGAATCCTATCCTGACATTTCATCTGAATGAGTCTTCCCAGGCATTCAGCCAGAATGATAGAGAGAATAGGGGAGATGGGGTCACCCTGCCTTAGTCCTCTCAAAGGGAAGAAGAAATGAGAGGGGGAGCCATTAACCAAAATAGATAAAGACAGAGAGGAGACAAGTTGAGAGATAATCTTGCATACCTAAGCATCAAAACGAAATGCCTGAAGGACCACCAAGTTAAAATTCCAATCCACCCTATCATAGGCTTTAGACATATCCAACTTTAGCAAAAAGCCTTCCTTCTTGCTAACTTCTAGACAGTGGATGACCTTGTGAACTATGACAATAGAGTCAAGAATCTGCCTACCAGGGATAAAACTAGTCTGTTAGGGGGAGATAAATAGGGGGAGAATGTTGAGGAGTCTAGTGGTAAGAAACTTAGAGATGATTTTGTAAAAAGAATTGCAAAGACTAATAGGCCTGAACTTGTCTAGCATATCAACCCCCAGAATCTTAGGAATGAGAACTAGCAAAGTGGCATTGAGCTCTTTCAAAAGGTTTTTGGCCCCAAAGAATTCTTGGACAACCTTAGTAACATCCCTTTTGACCACCTCCTAGTAGGTCTGAAAAAAGAAAGTCGAGAAACCATCCGAGCTAGGAGCTTTGTCCCCTAGAAGAGAGTTGAGAGCCTAGAAGATTTCCTCTTGGGAGGGGATCAATTCCCCATTGTTGAAGTGGTGCTTGTACTTCAATAGGTCTTAATGGTAGATTCCTAGAAAATTTTAAATTTCCACTAAACCTTTGACAAGCATCAAAAACCTTTACAAACTCATGAGAATCTCTAAAAAGTGTTGTCCACCAAAAACTAGCCCTAAGAATTTTATGAGCAATGGTCTAAGCCATATAATGACTACCATATACACCTTCATGCATATCTTTCAAAATCCTTTTATATTCAATTTCATCTACACACTTCAAAAGTACCCCTTCCATATTTCTCAACCAAATTTGACCTTGCACTATAACATACCTTATGGCCTATAACTTAAGGGATATTTTTTAGTTATCTATTAACTTTGATGGATATTTCATGTCTTGTAAATAATAAATTATAGCTATGTACCAATTAGAAGTATCCATATCAAAAAGATTATCCCTACAACTATCATCAAATTGATTGATTTGGTTTGCCTCTAGATTGGCTTCTATCATCAATTTGGCTAAACCTTGACCCCTAACTAGTTTGGTAATCTAAATATCAATGTTAAACTATTGTATCCTATTAATACATCTACATCTCCTACTAGATACCTATTGTTGTGAAAAAATATCCTTCACAGTAGCAGTAGGAACAAAAGCAATAATAGTAGCTCCCATTAAGTAATACCTAAAATCCTTGACTCCTTTCACTAGTTCATATGCCTACTTTTAATTTATATCATATGAGTTTTTCTATTTGCAAGGATTTGCTAAAAAATGCAATGGGTTGCTCATAACCTTCCTCATTTTTCTATAACAATACTGCAGCAATAATGTCAAATGACGCAAAAGAAAATATATGCATTGGTTTATTACAATTACATGCTCTAAGAATAGGGGCATCTTTAATAGCTTTCTTGATTTTTTGGAATTAAATTCTAGGTTCACCTCCCCATTTTATCTCAGACCCTTTCTTTAACACCCTTGATTTAGGCCTACTAATCTCTACAAATTTAGTCACAAATATTATAAGAAAGTTTATCTATCCAAAAAATGACTAAATGCCTTTAAGACTTTTGGGTTCCTAAATCTTGTATATTGATTCTACACTTTCAAGGTCAATCCTCACTCCATGCTTACCAACTAGATGTCCTAACAACCTTCCTTCAGTAACACCAAAACTACATTTCCTTGGATTCAAAGAAATACCATACTTAAGGGCACTGATAAATACCTTTTCCAAATGTATGCAATGATCATTTTCATCCTTGGAATAAGTAGTGAGGTCATCCTGATACACAACCAAAAATTTATCAATAATATCAATAAAAGCCACATCCATAGCCCTTTGAAAAGTAGCCCCAACATTAGTAAGCCCAAAAGGCATCCTGATATAAACATAAGTACCCCATCGAGTAGTAAAAGTAGTCTTGAACTATTCTAATTCTTTAACAACCACTTGATTGTAACCTAAAAATCCATCCATCATTGACATAAACTCTGAACTGGTGACCCTTTGCAACATAGCTTCTGTATTTGGAAATTCATAATTATTCTTTAATGAAGATATATTAAGATTCCTGAAATCAACACATAACCTTATGTCTCCATTTTTTGTCCTAATAGGAACTAAATTGGATACTCAAGAAGAATGTCTAATAGGCTTTATAATTCCTACATCTCCCAATTTGATTAGTTCCTCTTACATTTTGGGAGCCAAAGTTGGATTTATTGGCCTTTGTTTCTACCTAAAAGGTTTGGCATCTAGTTTCAAAGGGATCTCATGCTGAAAAAGATCTTCCCTATAAGCCTTTAGGTCATCATATGACCATGCAAACACATGTTTATACTTCCTTACCAGGTCTATTAGATATTTCCTAATTTAAGAGGCAATTACTTACAAATATATTTTAGAGTTGATGAAATCCAACTCCGATGATGCCCAAGATCACCTACATGCAAAAACCTCTCAAAGAGAAGCCAAGGAGAGAAGAGCGTGGAGTAAGGGAAAAACCCTAAATAGACATGAGAGACCACAAGATATTGCAAGACAAGAAAATATGTATTTACAATATCCAAGACGTGATGTGAAATACAATGAGGGAGCTCAAATATAAAGAGCTCAAGGAATATCCTAGAATAAGCTAGAAGATGCTAGGAGATAAGTGTAACAACTAAGCATACATCCACATGAGGTGGAAACTCCTTGAACAAGGTGAGAGGATAAGTATGACTTAGGAGAGAACAAACTCCCGTATTGTCAACAACTTATAACAAACTCCTAGACTACAACTAATAAATGAATGCATTTACCTAAGTAAGCTTAAGTAAATAGAATAAATAATAAATAACAAATTATTTACTCTAACACTCCCCCTTAAGTGTAACTTAGGGAAATGCCTTAAGCTCACAAAACTAAGAAATGCAAAAATGCAAAATGGGTCCTAGCAACAAGGCCATGTTAGTTACCCATGAACAATGCAACAAAATGAAAACTCTAAAAATGGGGAAAGAGAGAAAACCACGTGGGAAAAATCGTCCCTCAAAAAGAGGTAAGAACCTACTGAAGAACTGAAGAAGCCTCCAACTAGGGAAATTTCCCATAAAATAGGAACAAGGAGTGATCATGAAGAGCATCACTAAAGTATGAAGAAGCCACAAAATCTGCCATTAGAAAGAAAACTAATGATCTAAAGAACCTCCATGGAAGAAGAAGGCATGAATCAAGTGTGTCTATATGGTAGATGATCCATCTCACCAAAATGCATAGGTAGCTAGCCACTGCAATCACCTTGTATATAGGATCAACCACTGAATACATAGCTCACACTATCAAACCATCAAACCAAGGATGCATTAGAACAATAGAATAACCTCCCCTTAATGCAGATGGGGTGAGATGAAAGGTAACTGAGAAGGTGGGCCAAAGTCTCTTGTAGACGAACCAAGAATGACAAGAGAGGAAGAGCGATACAAACACCCATAAAGACATGGTGACAACAACGTTGCATGGGGCTAATGTCATGGAAGGGACACTCACTTGACAAAGGGAGAATGCCTAAAAAAATAGACAACTATCCCCCCATGGTGCTTTATAAAAATAGTGCATGTACAACTGACTCAAAAACAACGTTCATGAATCTAAAATGCAAAAGTGACACTTTATCTTAGTGCATATACAAAAGTTATTAGAAATGATTTCTACAATGATCAAAACACAAAAAAAAGTTAACACAAAAGATATGACAGCCTAAAACAAAAGAAACCATGCTAGGAAAATGATCCTTGGGCCTAAAACACTCAAGATATCCACCATAGATAAAAAATGCCAAAAATATGATAGAAAGAGCATGGGCCAAAAGCTAAGGAAAAAGACTACATTTTTGAAAAGATGACATAACCAGTTTTTCAAAAATATAACATTCTCAAAAAATTGACATGGGATGCAAAATATATGCATGCTAGAGTCAAAAACATAACTTTGGACTTCAACTAAAAAAATGGGCAATAAAAATGGATCAAAACCTAAAAATACCTACACCAATGTCTCTTTCTTAGAATCAGCTTTTTGGCACTTCTTTTGGATTGGAAAAATACCTTTGTATGCTTAAGTTATGGCCAAAAAATTGAAGGTAGGTCAAAAACTAACCTTGGAGAAGTGCAAGCAAGGTATGATGATGCAATGACAATGTCATGCTGATGTCAACATTATACTAGATTAAACTTGATGAGCTATGGCCCGTCACAACAAAAAAGAAGGTGCCATGTGGCTGCCAAGTGGATGCCATGTGGCGGACAAGCTGACGTGGTAGGGGCCACATGGAAAAGTACCATGTGGCACCCATGCCACGTATCAATCACTGTGTGGCTAAGAAATTTGATGCAGATGATGACTATCCATTAGGCAAAGTAGATGGAGCAAAGTGGCACTAAAGTAGAAACCACCATTCGAGTGGAGGAACAAAGGCTGAGTGATGCGGGGGCTATAACAACCAACAAAAGTGGCACAGGAGTGGAGCAAAAGGGTGGCACAGCCTAAAGCCAGGGTTAGGTGGAGAAAGAGGTGGCACTACCTATTATAGTCATCGTGGGCCACATGTGGGTCGTGTGATGGTGACCTTGAGGGTGTATGGTGGTAGCATGGCATTTTAAAAGATTTTTTATATTTTTTGGCTCTACGTGTCCGTATGACCATATAGAAGGTCCTTTGAGCTAATAAAATTTTGCCTCTCGGAGCCCTGTGTCCAAAATCAACAAATTTTATATGGATCCTAGCTAAAAAGCACCTTTTGAATCCAATGATAGTGTCTATTTGGGCTAAAAGTGCTCCAAAAATTCGTTGTTCCCTGACTTGAAGAGAAATGCACAAACAAACTAGGATTTTTGACTCCAAATCACAGCTTCAAAAACCCTTCAATGAAGTAGCATTAGGGAGGCTTTGATACCATGTTGGAGTTGATGAAATCCAACTTTGCAGATGCCCAAGATCACTTGAATCCAAAAACCGATCAAAGAGAAGCCAAGGAGAGAAGAGCGTGGAGCAAGGGAAAAACCCTAAATGAACATGAGAGATCACAAGATATTGCAATACAAGAGAATATATATTTACAATATGCAAGAAGTGATATGAAATACAATGAGGGAGCTCAAATATAAAGAGCTCAAGGAATCTCCTAGAACAAGCTAGAAGATGCTAGGAGATAAGTGTGACAACTAAGCATACAACCACATGAGGTGGAAAGTCCTCAAATAAGGTGAGAGGATAAGTATGACTTAGGAGAGAACAAACTCCAATATTGTCAACAACTTATAACAAACTCCTAGACTAAAACTAATAAATGAATGCATTTACCTAAGTAAGCTTAAGTAAATAGAATAAATAATTAATAGTTAATTATTTACTCTAACAATATATACCTTTTTAAGTGTTTCCTCAATTCCAAAATTTACCTCCTCTAGATCTTTTGCATTATATTCACTAATATTCATTTGTGAGCCATCCTAGTTATCAAAAATAGCTTCTAAAACAACTAGACCCTTTGGGATTTTATTTGTCTTCAATTGCACAACTTCTCACCCAAAAATAGTATCTTTTCCATTTATATTCCTTACGTAGGCTGCACAATCAATATCTTGTCCTAATAACATATTCTCACAATTCAGAAATATTAGAATATCCTTATCATCTTCAAATACTTGCCAATTATGAACATTATCAGGGATAGGGGGCCCAGTTTGAATATACATTTTAGACACACCAGAAAATGTGATATCATCAAGCTTTATTACTATATTTGCTAGTAAGTCTACCATCTTATTATTAGTCCTATCTTTCCAAATTATCCCAAATACATCAAAACATTCAATCATATCCCACACAACATTTTTGTATTGCTTCAATCTTTTGTTCTTTGACACATAATCATTTTTTACTTGGGATACAACCAATTCATAGTCTCCTATAACATGTAAACATTTTATCCTGTGCTTATGAGATAGTCTAAAGCCTAATAGTAAAGGCTCATGCTCTACTATATTATTGGTACATGGGAAACTTAAAGTAAAGGAAAAATTGTATGCCACCCCTATTGGAGATATCAACAAAATACTTGCCCCAAATCCATCCTTGCAGCATGCACCATCAAAAAATAGAATCCATAAATCACCTTTGTCTATCTTTGTGTCAGCTTCTATTTCCATCTAAGACTTATGCTTGGATTTCTTTAGAGTCAAAACCTTAGCTCGAAATGAATTAATATCCGTATCCACAAAATTTTTCATATTGTCCTCTACATCTTCTTCTATCATGTATATACTTTTAGGATCCCTATTTAATTTTACCAAATTCCCCTCAATGTTAAAAGTAGCAAATGAGAAATCACACTATAGACTCCCTCACATGGTAGCACTCCACTTTCTTGATAACAACATGCCATACTAAGATGGAATATCAGCAACCAACACACGTATAGTAAGTTCTTTGTCAGGACAAGCTATTAGCCTATATGGTAAATAATTAATAGTACCTATGACTGTCACTTCCCTTTTATCCATAACACAACATCTTCCTTGAGTAGTATCTACCTTCAAGCCTAATTCCTTCATTATTTCAAAAGGCATAATAGTATTAGAAGCACTAGAGTCAATCATGCAATTTTTGAATGTTCTATCATTTAATAAAATACTTAAGAAAAATGGCTCAACATTTCCCAAACATTGATTTATAGAATTATCCAAAAATATCTGAGGAATTTGAGACACAACTACTTCAGCTTCTTTATCCTTTACTTTTCTTTACTGCCTTCTTTGGGACTATGATTTTCATTACACTTATGTTTCACCTTTATACTAGTATCTCCCAACCATTGTAAAGCTTTATTTCTATGTTCAAGGATCCTTAACAATTTAGAAAAAGGGACTTTGACAGTGATTTGTGATAACATTGCAGTCATATCTATAGAAGAATCAGAAGGACTATCAATGACAATACTCCTTTTATCATTATGTCTATCAAAAAAATTTACAAAACCTTGGTGATTTTTGTCACTAGTAGTAATTACATTTGGTACCTTCTCATTTGACTTCTTTGGAGTATTATTTAGGAACTCACAAGCCTTGAAATTATTCTCCTTCTTTGGTTCCCATTTTTTATTTGTAATTTTAACCTTCTTAGCAGGGATCTCTTTAGGCTTCATAGCTTCCCATTTTTTAGGATTAACTCCCTTTATAAACATACTAGCCACCTTGTCATTACCCTCCTTTTGAGCCATGTTTCTAGTTTGTACTTTAGCTATCATGTTTGTAGTAATTTGATCAATTTCTTCCCTAGAGGGCTTCCTTAATGTTACCTCTTCTTTGGCACTCACCATATTAAACACATTATCTTCAACATCACTCTCATTAGAGAATACTTGTTGCTACACTTTATTTTGAAGTTGCCTTTGCTCATTTACATCTTTGTCATAATCTGCACAATTAGAATAATCATAGTGTGACTCAAACATGTTATACCCTACATCCTCATTGTTTTCTTTATGTTCTTGACATTTTTCTACTATATTCTAATTTTTAGGGAAAGACAAGGCTATTGCACAAAATTCAGGGGGATGGGGTAATTGACACACAAAGCAACATATAGGTTTAGCAGGATCAAGGGTAAACTTGTTGTTGGTATTCTTATGGGGAGGGACATTAGGCTGACCATCTTTCTAGGTGGTAGTATAAGGGAAATTTTGCAACCTATTTTGTCTATTGAAATTTGACTGGTGAGGGACCTTATTTTCATTGGGATTCCTATCATTCTTTACCTAAGGGATATTCAGATTCTTTATATCATTTAGAACTTGACTTACCTCACTAGACTATTTCTTTTTTCCTCCTCCACCCTTATTATCCTCCTTTTTATTTCCTTTATTTCCAAACAATCTAGCATCATCTCTTTTATTTTCTAGCCTTCCTAAAATTCTCAAATTGTTTTCCACATTTATAGCAATTCTGAAAGCATCTCTTAAAGTCCTAGGTTCTTTATCCCTAAGATGATATGAAATTTTGCCATCAAAATCATTCAAATAAGTAATCAAATGGATCTTGTCATCAACTCATATGGTTTGCATGGGCTTATACATTCTTTTTTGAAACCTATTATTAAATTCAATGACAGATTCATTAGGTAACCTCTTAATATTAATGAATTCACTTAGGATATAGCTTTGATTCTACTTGTCACCATATTTCTCTTTGAAATAGTACTCAATATCCTTCCAATCAACACTAGATAATTTAGGAAGTCACTTGAACCATTCTATAGCATCTTCAGTTAATGATTGAACAAACAATTTCATAATAACATCTTTACCCTCAACCTCATCACTCATCATATCAAGAAAACTCCTCAAATGGTCTTCACAAGTGATAGCATTGTTCCTACAAAATTTAGGCAACCTTTTCCTTATTTCTTGTGGGATGGAGTTAGGGTACCCAGGGATTCCATCAAAACATATTTTTCTATAACCCTCTAATTGGACAGGTCTTCTTTGTAAATCAATCTTAGGATGATGGTCAATATCTTTCCTAGTGTTACCCACAGTATTACTAGTTCTATCATCACCAATATATTTGTTAAGATATAATTTATGTGAAAATGAGGATAAGAAAGGAACAAGTATCTTAGTAGTATTTTTATTTGCATCATTAGATCCACCATCATCTTTGGCCATAACTACACATTGCCTTCTAGCATTCTCCAAGAATTTGATCGTGTTGTTTATCTTAGCTATGGCTACTTCATTTTCTACAATCTCCAATCTCTTAACCAAATAATCCTTTTCTTTCCTTTTCTTCTCTAGCTCAATATCTAAAAGTGACATGGAATCATGGATCTAAACAAATTTTTTTGGTTCATTAATCTTAACACCAATCTCCTTCTGTTTCCCCTTATCTTTAGCTTCAATAGCTTGCCCTACATCTTTTTCTTTGTTGTTGTTAGATTCTAGAGCACTATAGCTTTTAATATATTGTATTATAGGTACTTCTATATTCATATTCCAAGTTTCCAATAGCTTTTGTTCTTGTATTTTAAGCTATTCAACTTGACCTATAATTTTTGGTTGCCATGCATTAGCTACTATTTCTTTTTTCTTCTTTAGGGTAGCTTTTTTCCTAAGTAATGTTTGCTTTTCTTCAAAAGCTTTTGTAATCTTTTCGTTCCTTTCCTTTTGCAATTTCTTATTTATGGCTTCTTGCTCAACAAGCTGCACTCTCAGGATCTCAATCTCATCAGGATCTGGGATAGTTAACTCAGAAGTAGCAATTTTTTCATCATTGAAACTCTTAGGATCTAAATGCTTTGGTGCTACTTCTCCTTGAGAATAGTCAAACAAGAAAGGTTTCTTACTTCATTGAAAAACATTGTTTCTATTTCTTTTGTCTAGACTAGGTGTATTGTATAGCTCTACAGTTTCTTGGCATATTACTTTGGGTGTGCTAAAAAAGTCATCACTAGACAGTCGAGGATGGGATCTAGAACTTTGGCAAGATGATTCCATTTCCAAAATAGAAAAATGAACATTCTCTCCCCTTATTTCTTGCTCTTGGGTATGGTCTTCTCTATGCATTTGAGATCTTTTCATAGCCCAATTCTATCTTCCCCTAGGAAGGAGATTAGTGTGTAATTTGATTCTTGGGTTCTTCCTCACATTTTCTCATGTGTTTCTTTTATTTTTCATGATTTTGAGACAACAAATTTCTAAATAATGACACTATCTAAAACCCTATGAGTCACCACCCATCCTATCAGAGTGGGAAAATTTTTTGAAGAGATCACAATTCTTTAACTAATAATCACAAAAAAAATGCAAATAACCCTCGAGACCACAAAAAAGTTCTCATGAAAATGCCTACCTTAGACTCTACCCAAGAAAAACACAGATCTTAAATGATACACTAGTTTATGACACCTAAAGTGTTATTTCCCCAACAGAGTCACCATTTTTTTGGGTTTTGAAACTACTAAACAAAAAAATGCTCAATACCATAATAATAAGACTCAAATAACCTAAGGATTAGCCAATTCTTATTAACAATTATATAAGTACAACCACTTGGACCCAACTTCAACATAACCAAGGATTGTTTCCTACTCTTTGGGGTCTGCAAAACCAAGGTGGGTATACCTAGGGATGACTCTAATGAAAACTATTGTATGAAAATTATCTTAGTTTCATTATGATTCTCATCTTCTATCCTTAGGCACATACATAGTTTACCAATTTCTCTATGCTCTTAAATTTATATGCATCCCTTATAAGCAAATCTGGTCATAATTCTCCTAGAGTTTACATGTATTCCTGGAAATAGTAGCTACCTAAGACTCAGAAACTAAATGTAAATGAGTGGTGAGTAGTATTATAACCTTGAACAAAATGGAATAAAATGACTTTGAATTTATAATTGTTTTGACATGTAGAAGCATAATTTACTATCAATCATCTCTTATTTATATGACTAGTGTCTTATCCACGGGAACAAAGATTCAACCATTAGCAGGAGATCTTGTTCAATTAACTTGTAATTGAATCTATTAGCTATAATCACCTATTTCCATTCTTATGTGATATCCTTTTCATAAACTCATGAATTCTACTGATTTATTGAAGCATTTATATAATCCATTGAATTAAAAGCAACAATATAACCAATATACACCTTATCCAAACTACATTCAATCAAATGAAAATTATTCAAATGATCTCAAAATTAATAAACTCATGAAATGGAGACAAAAAATTGTGACACAGATCTAGTGTAAATACCCTTTTGTATTATCCACTTTGCCAACTAATACAATAACCAATAGAAAATCAATATGGAACCCAAAAATTCAGATTGATTCTATCATTTCTATTTGTCATCAAAAAAGTACATGACTAGAAGTAAACTCAAAAATAACTACACATGATTGAACTAACTATATTTTCTTGAAAATTGAAAACATACAAAATTTTGGACCACCACCATGCCTTGAAAACTCATTCTTATAACATGAGTTGCAACAAGCAAAGGGAAATTGTGATTGATTGGTGTCCTTTTACACAATAAGTACAACCTTTTTCAAAATATCCTAGACACCTTAATTCAAAAAGAAACAACAAAAAGTAGTTGTAGATGACAGCTAGAGCATAAAATCTTTAACTTTGTCTTTTTCTCTAACTGCTTCCTACTTGTAAAGCTTTTATCTCTATGATTGCTTCCCAGACAATGACTTCTCTCTTGGTGGGCCACTTGCATGTCTTGGTTTTTGCTAGTTCATTAAAAAACTTCTACCACCTGGCATTGGTGATCATTTTCCCTTTTATGGTGAACCTATTCATTTTAGTTTCAACCTTGAATAGGGTGTCAATAAGTTCATTGAAAACACACTCATCAATATCACCTTGGAAAATGGATGCCACCTATGGAAAATCTACAATATGGTCAATAGAATTAGACCATTCATTGAAATCCTTTACTTTACTATCAAAATCAAGGATAGAAAGAATTAAAGAATGAAAACCATTTGTTAATACTTTGATTTTATTCTATTACTGCTAGTTTCCCTATGAAAAATTGCAATAAATCTTTCACCTTGTCCATGCCTTCTTTTACAACAATAACTTTATCTGGCAGATCTGGCTTTTTTGCTAACAATGTTATCAATCTATCAAAGAATTGCATATATGGTCCCCATTATTGGAAGATTGGATTGAAAGCCATCCTATTGAATCCTTGAATACCTATTCTGCAGATTGTAGATTGATGAATGCACTATAAGCATCTTTAGATAATCTCTTCAAAGTCCTTTTACTATGGCTTAATACATTCATCATAACATTTTTCTTAGTTGCACTATTATATTGAAGAGCTTCTATCTCTACATTGACCACATGCACTAGCACCATTACCCCTATAGGTATCTCCTCTATTTGAGCCTTTACTTCTATAATGTGCCTTTCTTCTTCCACCTACCTAGGTGCATGTTCTACCTCTACTATAGCCTTGAGTTTCTCTTTGAGGGATGCCACTTCTATTTCTAAACTCTAAATTTTCCCCTCCAACTCTTCTACTCTCTACATTTGCACATAGCTCATTTTGAGCTCCTCTTCATACAATTTTCTGATATCCAAACATTCATTGTATATAATATCTAGCCTATCCTCAATTTCATGAGTGAAAAGTGTTTGACTAGGCTAGAAATTTCTTTCCCAATAGTATTTTCTAATGTCCACAAAATCATGTTGCCCTATACAATTTCCTATATATCCATTATTTTGGGCTTTTTGGTTTCAGGGGCAACACTCCACACTACTAGAGTTTTTGTGTCTATGTTAAATTCTAACCCCCTCTTTAGTCCCTCACTACTACTAGCTTCCTAACTGATGGCTTTGTCTCATCTTCTCATTTGATCAAGAATAAAATCCCTCTCGATATCCCAATGTGGTATCAAAATCATACCACTCCTATGCACCAACTCCCTAGCTTCTGTAGGGGTCATTGTCTCACTCTTAGGATCATAAGCTAATAGTTTTTCAACTAAATATGCATTCTTCTCTAGATCCTCTCCCTACATGAGGCTCAATATGAGCTCATTCTGTTTTATTTTATAAAGAAAAATTTTAAATTCTGATGATTTGATGAAATCATCATCCTCCATAAACTTTTCAAATTGTATGAGCTTGCCATCCAATCTTGATGCTGCAATTTCGAGATCACTACAAGATTTTCTTGCCTCTATAGCCTTTTTATGTAGATAATTTTGCCTAATATTAGCAAAATACTCATCATTCCCTAGCATCACTTATAAGGCTCTACTTACAACCCTCTCTAGGATGTGCATTATCTTTTGCCTTTTATTTCCTTTTGGCACCTGTGTTGAAGTTGATGGTTGCTCCTCTTCCAACTCAACCTCCAACTATACAGCTAGCTCAGGGGATTCTTTTTTTATAGTGGCTTCCTCTCCATTTGGCTCATGTGGCATCGAAGACATGACGTGTTCAAAATTATCCACCATTTTTCTTAGGTTGCCAGGGTAAAGAATCTTTGTGTAAAAACCCTTAAAATCAGGGTTGGTCCTTCTCATGGCTTCCTCTACCTTCCTTATTTCATCATACTTTCTTAATAGCTCATCAACCTCCCCTATTGCCACTATGTTAGTGATTAAATCCTCCATAGGGATTGGCTTGCTTGGAGGTAGGATTTATCCCCTAATGGCCTTTACCTCATTTTTAATATAGTTTTCAGGTTCATACATCCTATAAGGCCTAGTAGCAAATTTGTACTGGCCTAAGTACTCACTCAACTCCTCATATGCATTTTTTTGTATTTCAAAATACCCTGCCTTAAATGTTCTACAAACAAATGTGGGCTTATGCAGAGAAGGAGGGATCATTTCTTTGTTCATCAATAAGAACTACCAAAACAATTCAATAATGGCCAATCTAGGAGGTGAATATTTAGGTAGAATATGAGGAGGCTGTGGGCATGCATATATTCTCATCAAGGTGCATTCTTTAAACAAAAAGATGTCCCCCTAGTTATGATCTAATTTTGTTTTCTCATCTAAGAATGAAGGTCTAAGCAAGGTTTATAAAACATGTGGTACCCTAAAGAAGGTATGGTCCAATTGCCTCATAATAATAGAACTAAAAAAATTAAAGAATACAAGTGCATTTGAATAATGGAAATTCTTATCCCCAATGTGAGTCCAAATTTCCATAGGCAACTCACCAAATTCATCAAAAGTTTGATCAATAAAGTCTTGGCTGATGTATCCAATGTTGTAATATAAGATCAAGTGCATCAACAGTGAATAAGGGTGGAACTTGAAATCCTTCATTTCTCCCTTCTTTGCATTGATAATTTTGTTGTGCATGCTATCCATGATAAATGCCACATAATCATATTCTTTATGGTGGAAGGGGTCTTGTATGTCACCAGCCATTAGGAATAGGGAACCATAGACACAATCCTCTACACCGTCACTTCCCAGCACTTCGTGTAGCTCATATACTGTGTTCTTGAAATAATTCTTGAATCTACTCAAGGGCAAATGATCCCCCACCTTATTTGGAATTAGCCCTGCCTTTTTTACATTATAAGGAATGTGGGGTAGCATCAAATTGTTCACAAAATAAGTCTTATTGCTCCCAAATTTCCTTTGCAAGTCTTCAATATGAATTGGCACATCCATCTTCCCTTCTAATCCAAAAGCCTCTACGAAAGATGTTCTATCTAGTGTGCACAAAAAACTCCCATTATGTCTTTGAAATGTCCTAATGATCAGATTGTAGGAATTTATTAGTGCTTTTAGTAGGTCCACATCAACAAATACTTCTGGAAATATCCACTTTACCATGTTTTTGTTCTATGGGTTGCAGATTGCCACATTGTTTGTTATGTTTTGGTAGAAGTATAACAATAGATTAAAACCATCTATTCTAGGGCATTTTACATCCCTAACTAGGAAATAAGGGTCTTTGAAGATGTGATCATTTTTTGAAATTGCATTTGATTACCCTGAAAGAATTTTCAACCAATCTTCGACAAGCTTATTTGGTTTTCTAACCCTTAACTTTTTCTTAGTTTTGGCAGCACCCTTCTTCCTTTTTCCTTCAGGTTTGACTTCTACAACATCATCAACCTCATCATCAACATCTAGCTCTTCTACAAGGACCTCTTTGACTTCCTTATCAGCCATTTTCTCTTGAATTATACCTTAAACTCTTGCACAATAACATAGAAATCATGAGGCTATGGATTCTTGGATAAATTTTTTAGAGCTAGAACACAAATTCTTTAGAATGGTAATATTTTGGATGTTCAATCAAATATTTATTGTTTAATAATATAGTCTACAAGCTTTTTAATAAATTCTGCATGAATGAGCTTTTAATACCACCCTTGTAGGCTAACAACAAAGAATATCAACCATGAAATTTGATCCTAATGTCCTTTTCAATTTTTTATTTTACTTTGCCATGGTGAATTTGTCATTTTTCAAAAATTGGCATGACACCTCAGCAACTTTCTTTTGAAATTATGGTCTTCTACTCTTACGCTGAGTCAAAATCTTTTAATTTTTGTAACCCCAAAAATACCCTTGGCAAGCCTTCGTGATCCTCTATTTAGGCTTTAGAATACCCTAAGTACAAAATTTTTAGAGTTTCTTTGGCAATGTGTTGAAAATTATTTTATGCTCTTACTCTACCATTTACATCGTAGAGTCTCAAGCCTTCTCTACTGATACCTTCACTCTTACATTGTAAACCTTCCTCATACGAGCATAAAGCCTTTTCTGCAACCTTCTCTTTACCCTTTATGCTCACACACACATATCACCAAAAACCTTAATAGACTTCTTTACACCACTATGCTTACTTCATTACCCATGAGATGATAACCCTTTTCATACCTATCCTCTGGTCATATGCTTAAGGATTTACCCATTTCATCTTTCATTTATCAACAACCCAAATTGAATCTTAGAAAAATGGGAAAGAACATCGTCGTTGATTTAAAGCACATGCAAAATAAAGAACTTAAGTTGTCTACCATAGGGGTTGGGCCCATATGATATGTATGGCATGTCACCATTTGATTCGCTTGCATTAGGGCCCATCTAACAACCCAATAGGTCCCACTTAGCATGATCACTATTATAACATGGCTTTACAGTTGTCTGCAAGTCCAAGAAGCAAAGGCACATAAACACAACTAAACATCTCTTTCATTCTTACAAGTTCCTTTTACACGTAGACTAGTAGAGTATTTTAAGCCTTCTCATAAGCCATCCTTTATGCCATGCCAGGGTATTATGCCTTTATGATATTCACTAAAACATAGGTACGTAGATCAAACCTTAATACCTTTCTACCCCTCCACTCAATAGTTTACTTGTAATCTCGTAAAGCGATCTGACACCTCTCTTTTAAAACCTTTTACACTCATATGCTTAACACTTTAATGTATGACTAGGAATACCTTTTCAAACTCCCTTCATTCCTCTACTCATCCTATAACTATAAATCTTTAATACCATTTTCAATGCACAAAAAGCCTTTATGCTTCTTTTCCCATGAATCAAGTGTATGATCACATAACCTTAAAATGAACTATTATGCTATTATGAAAAGAAAAAGCATACCCCAATAAAACCTAAACTCCTTTACATTGCATAATAAAATGCAACCACAGAAACATTAGCAAAAAGGTATTCCATTCTTATGTGAAACCCTACACTGTAAGACTGTAAAGGGAAAAACTTAAGTGCTTTACAAACCCTTTTGAAAATTTGAAAAGAGACCTAGGGTTTTTACATACTTGGGTATTTTAATGGCTATGTTGATGACAAACCTTCAGAATTTAATAGAATTTGACAACACGTGAACTAGGGCACGACTACGGTAACCTAATTCTTTTTGAAATATATAAGGAAGGAAATCCTAATCTACATAATACAATGACTTAAATGATTTTTCACTAAAATTTTAAAATTTCTCTACATTGTGAAAAATCAAACCAATATGTGGCTCCAAGTTCTAGACACATAGGATGTGTGAAATGGTGGAAGCATGGATTAACACAAACATGTTAAGGAAGAACTGAGACTTGGTCACCTTTGGGACAATTATTTACCAAGAAATAAAAAAATTAATGGGGTAGTGGTTAGATAACATCACATCTGGTAGGGGAATGATAGGTAGATCTTGATCCTCAGAAAAAGAGAAAAAAGATTATGCAATGATCATAGCATGATCAACGTGTTTTAATATGTAGTCAGAGCTAGCTCCAAATTTGGACCAAGTGTATCAAACCCCACTATAGTAGCGGCAGTTGGTATTGGGATAAAAAAGCTCCAATTTATTGTGCATGTAATACCAAGCTTGTCTTTCCCTAGATATCTAGCAAAAAGGTAGAATGTCATCTTTGTTAGAGGCCACTTCAACCATATTAAAGTTCCCACACATGACCCAAGTTGCTAGAGGCAAGTTGCCATCTAGCTAGGCCCACATCTGGGATCTTTCCATAGCATCATTGGAAGCATAAACATTAATGGCTCCAAAAGAATGATTGTTAATGGAAAGAAAAAGCCAAATAATTCTATGCATGGGGTTAGAACCATGCAAAATAATAGCAAAATGAAGATGAGGTGATAGGAGAGTAACTATACCACCTCGGCTAGCTTTGTACTGGGAAGAAAACATCACGTCATCCTACCAAATTATGTGACATGCGGAAGAAAGCATGAAATTAGTAATTTTAACTTCTTGTAGAGAAAGGAAATCTAAATTGCCAAGTCTATGATAGACATCTTGAAAATAGTATTTTTTTGGGAGGTTTGTGAGACCTCGAACATTCCATGATAGGAAGTTCATGAGAACTCTTCCATATCATATTCGTCCTCAAGAGAGAAGTGGCTATTCTACAAGAAGGTAGAAACATGGGTGAAGTCATAAAGAAAACTCTCTAGATTTATAGCCTAACATTTCACCTCTGGTATCTCCACACATCAAGAGGATTTCAAGAATGTTGTATCATTGGTGGTAGAAGCCTTGGTGGCTACCTTTATCCCCTACATGCCAATAGGGTTTGAAACCTATGAAACTTCGAGAGTAGTTCCTTTGTTCACCACTTGCATCCCTACGCTAGCTAGAATTGACACTCCTATGGGGATAGGAGGAACTGCAGTGACTACAACATAAGATTGCTTGGGGGGCAAGGGATTTGAGAGAACCTTGCCCTTACAGCCAATAGTAACCCATTCTTCTTTTTTCCATTCGGCCTATTTGAGAGGCACTTCTTTAGGCATGGGCTTTATCCTAGGTGTAGCCTTGAGATCCTTGGAAAGATCCACCTCAATGTAAATGTGTCATTGTGAGCGAGCATTAAAAAATTTCTCAGGCTCCTTAGTGAAAACTTTGCCAAGAGCTTTCACAATGGACTCAATGAAAGGCCAACATGGTAGGGGTAAACCTGGGAACTCAACCCACATAGGAACCCTAAGCTTTTTATCATCCTAGACTATAAAGTCTGGCGACCATTTTTGAAAAATAAGCAAAGAAGAATGCACAGACCAAGGTTCATTATTAAAAATCATGTCTGTTTGCGACAAGTTAGTGAAGCAAAATAAAAAAAACCTTTGGTAAGGTTCTGCATAGTGTCAAGGTAGACTCCATGAGGAGCCCAGCTATTGTTAACCTATTCTTCGAGAATAGCTTCAGGAGGAGTCCTACCCAAAAAATAACCTATCAAGGTGTGTTGTTCTAACCAACCACATGCAACATCAAATTCTTTTAAAGGAAGGATAACATCAGGATTACCTAATGAAAAACCTTTGGGACAAACTTGCATGGGTGTTTGTTCTA
Source organism: Cupressus sempervirens (assembly GCA_028749045.1). Lineage (NCBI taxonomy): Eukaryota > Viridiplantae > Streptophyta > Pinopsida > Cupressales > Cupressaceae > Cupressus > Cupressus sempervirens. The sequence continues at coordinate 78,942,271 of CM053792.1, read as the reverse complement.
TGGCAGTGCCATGGCAAACTAAAGCAATAGCATGAACACCAAAAACAACTAGTTCACCACTATCTGGAGCCATTATATCTTAGCCTAAAAAACTCCCACAATAAATGTAGTGTGACAAGTGGTGCTTATAGAAAGAAAGTTTAGACAAAAAGCCATACATAGAAATTCGAAAGTTCACATGAAGCAAGAAACCCTAGCAGAGTGAAAAAACCCCTATCCTTAGCCTATCCTAAAGTTTAGACTTTAGAATAAATGAAAGTTTTGCAAATTTTATGAGCCTGTTGTGCATTTTCAACCTAGAACATCTTTTGATCACCATGGGCACATCCTTGAGACTAGTATATGACTATCATATACCGAAGGAGAGGTCTCAAAATGAGCTTTCTAGATTTGTCATTAATTTTTTGCATAGGAAGTAGTATATGTGAGATATTATGGGGTTTTTTGAGGTGCTTATTTTTCTAGTGTAATGATAATTGGGTGTGCATCAAAGTTAGTGGAAATGTAGTTGGTGATGTCATTTAACCTCCAAGTAAGTTTAGTGAAGGAGTTATCAATATTTTAGATGCATATTTGATATTTTTATCAGAGTAAGTGTTTGTCATCATTTAGAGGAGATATTTCAAATTTTTTATACACAATGATGAGATTCCATTCAAATTTTGGTTGTATAGAGAAGAGAGAGGCTTTGCAGTAGCATGGGATGGAGATTCAAGTGGACATGTGTCACTTCCAAATAAAATCTAGATTCTTCTTCCTTCTCTATATATTTCTCTTTTTCTCTTATTGTAAGGGTTGGTTCCAAATTATTCAAAGGTTTTTTGTTGATGTTATACTACCTAGGTTGGTTCCCAAGTGTTATGATCAAGTTCCTAGTTGGGTTTCCACCATTCTTAGTATATTTCTCTTGTATCAATGATATTTAATGGATTTTTATGTACAATTCTAACATATTCAATAGTTCTATGAGTTATCTACATGCATCTTGAATATATTGTTTGAAAGAAATGAATACAAGGAACAAAAAACTTCTTAGTTTCATTTTGATTCTTGTTTCCTATCTCTATTGTCAGCAATGTTTTGTGGTTTAGGAGCAAAGAATTTAAACCCATTTATAGCCCCTTAAAGTTGTATGTATTGGTAGGCTTTGCTATTATAACAAAGAGCCAAGTAAATTCTTACTTATCTTGATAGGGTTGCAGAAATTTTGAGAAGGATATTTCATGATAATGAGGTTTTTATAAATACTAATGTTTAATTTACAAAATGATAAGATATATTTGATATCTTGATGTATGGGATATGATACAGATATCATGGATGTATGTTTGCAATTTGTGGAACTGCCTAATAGATTAGGCACTAATCAGATATAAGATGAACATGTTCTTTGTGTTGCATATTTGTGTTTTGTTGATATCAAAATTAAATCAATTATCCTTTTCCATTTATATTTAGGATTTGAAAGGATGCCCTTACTCAACTTTTGGATTTCATAGGCTTTTCAATTTTATACTATATGCCTTTGTCATTGCATAAGTATAGGAGAGATAAGGGTTTTATCTTCTTTGTATAGATTTAGATTGTATGCTTTAGATCTGGTATTGTATGAATGAATCTAAAGGTTTTCTGGTGTAGGTCTTGGAGAGCCTGAAGAAGAATGAGTATAGGCTTATAGTTGGCCCCGATGTCTAAATAGGTATGTTGAAGATGGGAATTAGCTACCCCAAGATGTATTTTCTCATATCATTGGGTTATTGAAAATTCATTAATTTAGGAGCAAAAAAAAGGTATTAACAATTATACTTACAACTTCTCTCCAATATTTTAATGACACATTTTCCTCCACGATCAATGTTCTAGGACAATCAATGATTGATCAATTTCTTGTTTCAACTATGCCATTTTGAGGAGAGGTCCTGGATGGTGACATCCATTTTCAGATTTCTCCATCATTGCATAATATGTTGAACTCATTGCAAATGAATTTACCACCTCTTTCAGATCTCAAGAATTTCAAACTCTTCCCTATCTCCTTTTCAACTCTAGCCAAATATCACTTAAATAATTGAAAAGTATCACATTTTTCTTTAAGAAACATCACAATCATTATTATAAAGTATTCATCAACAAACATAATGAAATATTTGTCTCCAAAATAGATTTGAAAACCAATAGGTCCATATAAGTCAATATGAACCAATTCCAAAATATCATCAGATGATAATGTTTTTCTCTTGAAACTAAACTTTGTCATTTTTCCCAATTGACATTATTTATACGTAGTATTGTTAGGTTTCTTTAGTTTTGGCAACACTATTCATTTTACTAATGCTAACTAGATTGATAAAATGTGCATGAAATAACCCCTTGTTCCATAACCAAATATCTTCATGTTGTGCAACCAAACATTTCTCATTATGTTAATCTAGATAGAAAATTTTACTGCTTCTTTGATCACCACTTCCAATTAGTTTACCATTAGCATCAAATATTTTAGACTTTTTGTGATGGGATTCAACTCTTTAACCTAATTTTTTAACTGTAAAACACTCAATAGAATATAGTTAAGTCCTTTAACCCAATAAAAATTGTCACATTTGATCTTATTAGCTAATTCTATTGATCCTTTTCTTTTCACAAGACATGGAACGTTATTACAAAATTTAACACACCTACCCTTTTATGGTCCAATGTTCTCAAATTTACTTCTATCACCAATCATGGGATTTGAATAACCACTATCAATAATCCATCTATCACTTTTACTTACATATGAGATTAATTTGTTTTCTCATCTTCATCAAAATTTTCTTTCATAGCAACATAGACTACTTCTTCATCATTATTTTCAAATGCACTATTAGTTTTTTCTTCAACAACATAGCGATATTTCTTACCTTTTTCTTTGTAGTCTTTTTTCCTCTTCTAGTCTTGATCATATCTTCTTTATTTGAACTTTCTTTCCTTCCTCTCATTCTCATCTTCTTTGTTAAGACATCTTTCAAAAATATGGCCAACTTTGTTACATGAAAAATAGATTATGGATAGTTTACCTTTGTATTTTCCTTTGCCTCTACCAAATCTCATGGCTATCAATGTTGCAAGCTCATCAGGTTCATCATTAGTAGTATCAATCTCAATTTTTGCATTTTTTCCTTTTCTTTTCTTTCTATCAACTAGTTATTATTTAAAAGAAGATTCAATAGTAGTAGGAGTGTAATGATTAAAATTATACATCTCAAAAGTAGTAAGACTACCACTTACACCTTCTAGATCTAGGTCATTACCTTGTGTACATCTCAATTTTTGTATTGTAGAAACCCTAATAGCATATATAGCAAGTGGAGTTCTTGATACCTTGTTGACTACTATTATATCCTCGATCATTCCATTGGCACCTCAAATAGCATTGAGAACCTCTTTTATTCTTCCATAGTATTGAACTATATTCTCACCTTTTGTCATTCTGATTTCATCAAAATTTCTTCTCAAGCTTTATGATCTGGCTTTCAAAACATTATCATCTCCTCAATATATGGTCTTCAATTTATCCCAAATTTATTTTGTATTCTTGCACTCTTTCATTACATAAAACTCAAAATAGCTTAGGGCTGAAGAAAACTCCAACATTGTCTAATTTTGTTGTTTCTTTTCTTTTCCATGCAAGAAACTTCTCTTTGCTCTACTTTGGTACCTCATTTTCATACATTGTGATCTTTATCTTTGAGTACCTTCAAAATTCTCTCTACAAGAACCAATAATCTTATACCAATTGTTAGAATATTTAGAATAACTGAGACAACGGTGGGGGTGAATAAGATATTCAAGGTCTAGATATACTAATTGAATAAATAATCACTTAAAAAACTTTAGATCTTATCATTTCATTGCTCAATCTCTATTAAAAACTATTAGAAACATCAACTAGCTATCCATTTTCCTAAATATAATAGACATACAGAATGCAAACATTAATCAATAAAACAGCATGTAAAATATTCACAAAAATTTGACACTAACTTTTAATGAGGAAACCCAATTTGGGAAAAACTACCAACAACATGTCACTAATTTTAACTCTTCTAAAGTAAGCTCTATTAGGAGCCAACCTTGTTAAATGTTAGAATTCTTCTAGAATAACTGAGAGGGGGGTGAATCACTTATTCAAGGTCCAATAATGTCCAATACAATTTTTTTTTTCTAACATTTTTACTTTCTTGTCAAATCCTTAATGACATATAATTGAAATTATCATGAATGCAATTAAACATTAGACAATCATGAAAAGTAAACATGCATCACCACATAACACTAAGGATTTTGGTGACCCAAAAACCCTCCAGGAATAAGAAGGTAAAATTGGGGTGGGGATGATACCCACAAAATTATTGTGCAATAGATTTCAACCACTTCTGATGGTTTTCCCTATTAAAGGCTTTACACATTGTCAGATGTGACCCTGTTGTAGGTTTTCTACACCCTATTAGGAGTGTGCCCTATTAGAGGACTTAAGAACATTCAGTTAAGAATGTCACCCTGTTAAAGGATTTACATAGAGCTGTTAGGCCCACCCAAGTCCATGGGATTTATAGTCACCTTCTCAAAAGAATATTTTATCCCTCTCTAAGGATCTCCTATCCTTCTCCTGAGGATCCCTTATCCTTCTCTTGGGGATCTTCTATCATTTTCTTGAGGCTTATCCACCTAGCTGTTAATCTAACTAGCAGTGTAGGATTTCAATGTCTAATAGAATGGTAAGAAAGTATTAGAAAGGTTTTGACCTAATAAAGATTACAACTCTAACCTTGTAGATTTCATATCACTCTTCAGTTCTTTTCTTTGCTTGGCTTTCATTCCTTGCAGTGTTGACAACTTGTCCACCTTTCAAGATCTATCTCCTTGAGTTCTTCCATTCATTATGCCAATGAACTCTATGGTCACTTGATCAACTTAGAGTCTTGATGCTTTGTGCTTATTCCTCACTGTCCTCCTTTTAACACTTCACACTAGCCTTCTCTTGGCTTCTTTGCACGACCACACTTATGACCAACTCACTCATCTCTTGATCTCTGACCTGTAACTCCTTATAAAGAATTTTTGTTCTTCATTTCCTGCTCAAATCTTCCCACTCATCAATTTGATTTGATCTGAGAGAACGATATTGTTTTCCCTCCAAATTGTTTCTTCCAAAAACTTCATGATAATTCCATCAGTATTTTCTTAAAACTAGTTTGCATGGTTTACATGAAATTCTGTGACATCTACTCATCATCCTTATCATCTAACTAATTCAAAAAATTCAATGTAACAAACTTATCAGTACTGATCTAGCAAATCTTTTTGACTTAACAAATAATGTAGCAACTCAACATCATTGGTTTACTGATGCTCAACATTAACTGGGTTGCTCAGTTTCTACTGCTATTTACTAATGCTTGACACTATCTAGCTCTAGATTTCTCAGCATCCTCTATAGTTTACACTTTACTCAGCACCTAAAGCTTTCCTATATTGCTCGACTTCTATTTACTTCATAGTACTTGGCTCCTGTTGGATCCTGAGTTACTCAGCACATGTTGAATTTTGTATATCTCGGTATATGAGCATCTCTGTTACTCAACATATACAATTTTTTGGATCACTTATTTCTTGAATGATTCTTGATTTTCTTGGCATCCACTACCTTTTTTTGATGCTTAGTGTAGACACCTAAAAAACCTTTAGAAAATAAAGTATTTTTATTTTCTAAAAAATTCCTGATGACATCATCATTTATTAATTAATTAATTAATTAATTAATTTTTATGCCATTAAATCCCTTTATCTTAATTAAAAATATTTAATTAAGGAATCCCTCCCAAAAATGTTTAAATCTTATTTAAACATTATTTCCTTATTTATTAATTATTTAATTAATAAATTGACCAAAAATCCTAAAATAAATAAAAAAATTATTTTTTGCCCAAAACTTGGCCAATTTTCTTATGACCAATAACCTCTTCCAAAATCTTCTAATCCTTCTTTAATTTTGATTAAAGGCTAATCCCATCATTTCCTACCCATAATCCCAACTCAAAATATTTAATTAAGATTAAATATTAATCCTCATGTTTATTAAAAAAGTTTTAATAAATATCTCCTCAAACCAAACCCTTGAAATAAATAAGACTTTATTTATTTCTTAAAAATCTAATTTATCCTCATCCTAAGAAGTTCTAGACTCTTCTAGAAAGTCTTCATCCTCATCCTAGGAAATTCTAGACTATTCTAGAAAGTCTTTATCCTCATCCAAAGTCTAGACTCTTCTAGAAGATGTCTTTAAACCTAATCCTAATCCCCTCCTAACCTTGTCACATTCCCTAAACATGGGTTAAGAATTACTAACCCAAGCCAAAGTTAACAAATATCTCCTCCTTCACCCACCCTCATTAAATACCATCCACTTGCCTATCCCTAAGCTAATCCTAAACCATCCTAATCCATCCTCTAATCATTTGCACAATCCTAAGCAAGCTTAAAACCCTCCTAATCAAGCCCAAGTCGAAATTTCTCTCATCTCCCTCAAAATATCTCAACCATAAAACTTTATGAAGTCCACTAGGCCATAAATGACTCTTCCAAGCCCTTTTATTGCTCTTACAAGTCATTATGAGGGTCTTTATGAAGATTTTATCCCTTGAGCCTCCTTTTTTGACTCATCCTTCCCTTTTCCTCCATCCTCTCACCATGTGACATGTGTCACTCCTTGATTGGCTATAAGGAAGCACAATCCATGTGCTCTTTTCTCATGCAATCTGAGCCCTCCATGAGCTTTTTCCCATCCTTGCATCTTAGCCCTCAACCCCTCAAGCCTCTTGCCTATAAATTGGATCCTTCCCCTTTGCAAAATAACACAATCCATGAAGTAAAGTTATAATGCTATTTTGAGAGCCAAATCCATACTAAAGCCATCTATCCACACTAAAAATCCACAATCATCCATTGAAGCCTTTGGAAGCATATTGAGCATACATCATATCCATTTAGATAAAGCTACTCAACAAGAGAGCTTATTATTGAGAGAGTCTATTAATAGCTCATATTCTCAATTGAGAGCTCATCTTAGTCTATCTTGAAGTTTATGAATTTTGTTTAGTTTGTAGAAGCTTTATTTAAATTTGGCTTCTATTAGCATGCTAACATTGCTCATATACATTTTGGCACGCCCGGTGGGACCCCGCATGGGTCATCTTCATTAGCTTTTTTAGTCAAGTTTTGTATGTCATTTTCTGATTTTGGCTAATTTTACTTGTTTTTGTGATTGGTAGGATTGTATAAATTGGTTTTGTAGGTCCACATGAGCATGAAGAAGACAAAGGAACTCATAATCTATCTCATAAGTGTTTGCAGATTTTTCAAGCTTATAGGTGGACAAAGAACTTGAAATTCTTCTTCCTCTTCTTGTCTATATTCTTCTTATTCCATCTACTTCTTCTTCTTCTTCTTGTGGGAGATCTTGGCCATTTTTTTTTAAGGAAGAAAAATCATACACACTTCTTTTAAGTGCTTAAAATGAACCCCCAAATCATACTTAAATCCATTGAAAAATTAAAAATTTGCAAAAAAGAAAAAAGTCTTTTAACAAGTGAAACTAAACCAATCTAATCATTTGCATCCTTGCAACATCAAGGTTTTAGATGCATTCATGCAAAGTTAGGAACACTTTATTTTTGGGAATTTAAAAAGAACTTCAAGTTTCCATTTCAAAAGGTTCAAAATCAACACTAAGTGCACACTAAAGTTCTTTAAAAAAATCTCATGAAAACTAAGAGTCCTAAATGGTTGCCAAAAATTTTCCTAAAAGCTTTGTTATTTGTTCCAAACAAATGTCTTGTTGCAAAATCTTGAATGTTTCTTAGGTTTTTCATGCATCAAAACAATCTAGGAATATCTTTTTTGGGCTTAAAATATGCAAACTAGAACACAAAATCTTGAATGAAAACCAAAGTCCAAAGAGTCATTTTCACTTTTGAGTCCAAAAAAAATCTTGAATGATCTAAGTTTAAAACAAAGCACTTCAAAGTTCTTAAAACAACACACAAAATCTCAATCTTGAATGCTCAAAGGAAAAAACTTGAATGTTTAATCACTTGTCTTTGAATGCATGTTGCTAAACACACTCTTGAATGCCATGGATTAAAATCAAATTTTCCTTGAATGCACATTAATCTTGCTCACACTTCATTTGGGCATAAAAATTGGACAAATCTTGACGTGGAGGGCCTTCGGGTGCGCGCTTGGCAATCGAGTTTGACACATCTTTGTTTTGGGCTTAAAACAAACTCACACTCAATCTTGAATGCTTAACAATCAATGAACATTGCATGGTTTGGATGCATTTTCAATAACGCTCGCATTTCTTATGTTGATGATCTCTCGACTTTTATTATGCTGATGATGCTATCAAATTGGAATGAATATTGTATGCCATAATCACAAGTGTCTTCAATTATAGCTTACAAAATCTAAATCATCAATTGGAATAAACACGTGTCTTTTAAAGCCCAAGATAATGTATGTGGTCTTGTTTTACACTTTTTAGGAGACGTGCTTGGGGATTTCATCACCCCTTGGGATGACCTCAACTCCAGCATTCTGATGGAGTATAAAGATCGGGAGGTGAATCCAAAGACACCTCTCTTGGGATCAAAATTTTGTCACTCAGGCTAAGCCTCAAGGAACTTTATACCCTTGAGAAGTGAAAGAGGAGAAGTGGGTTACCGCTCCTCTCGGCTATGTGACATCTTTTTCGTTTCATCTATGGATTTGGGCCTCACGTACCTTGCATATATCGAGGACTCCCTAGCTAAACCAAATTTCATCTTTGTAGAAAGCTTCCTAGGATGTTGGTGTGTTTGATGTTCTTGCTGAAAACTTTTGTCTGCTTGTTTGTTCATAGCTTTTGAATGAATGTTTTCCAATTTTGGTCGAAATCCCAGAAAAGTAGAAATCTCCCAGCTCAAGGCATACTTAGCATAGTCACTGCCTTATCAGAAAATCATCCAAGCTCCCCTGCTGCAACCGAATCTATCTAGTTCTTTGCCTTAGAACAATCCCAAATCCAAAGTCCATCCAAATCATCCCCCCAGCCAGCTAGCAACCCAATCCAAAATCACCCAAGCTTTTAAAGAGTTGTTGTTACTCTGCCAGAGTTTACTATCCAATCAATCCTACCAATCAACCAATCTCACCAAAGTTATCCCTCTGACAGAGCATTGTCTAGGGTAATCTAGCTTTGTCACTTGTGTCCCTCATCACCTTGAGCTAAAGGTTGGGATCCACAAGTGGTCAATCTCGTGTCATGCCCATAGGATCATTAGTCTATCCTCAAGTTGACATAGCCACCACCAAATCCATCACATAGGAAAGCAAAACTCTCACTTTTTGATAGCATACCCTTGAAGTCTTCCACCCACAAGACAGTCAAAAATCTCTAGCCAATCCTCCTTAGGTCTGTCATGCAACTTTGACTCTCCCTAGGAAATCTTTCATCAGCCAATCCAAAATCTGTGCTTAACCCAAATCCAACCATGAGCTTCCGTGTTCATCCACACGCAATATCCCATCCCCATCAAACTCATCATCAAAGCATGAAGTACCAATCCTATCATGATGTGTTTGGTCGCATTGTCCTTGCTCCTGCCACCTCCTATTCCAATGATGATGAAAATCTTGTTGACTATGACGGGTATATTGAAAGCCTTAGAAACATTCCCCCAAGCATCCCCCAAAATCCAAGAGTTATTCCAAAATATCTAGTCATGCCATCTAATATTCTAGCTTCCCCTCCATCACCCCATCAACCAAGCTTCCAATCTTCCACCCCCATCACACTAGCTATTCCTATCAATCCACCTCCACCTTTGACACACGAGTCTCCAAGGAATCTCCTAGAGGAAATACAAGAAAAGTTGCCTCCAATAGTCGATAAGCCATGTCATCTAATCCAACCATGTGAAGTAGTCAGTGATGAAGCTTCCCCATCTATAATATCACCTCCATCTCCCATAGCTATCATCCCCATACCATCCATCAAATTGCTTAAAATCCTTCCACTTCCCGCAAGCATCAAAATCCCACCACCTATCAAATCCCTCCAAATCCTATCCACATCGCCTCCAAGCATTTCCCAAATCTCTTGTAATGACCCTTATGCATCCATCTTCTACTCACCCATCTCCACTACTGAATCTCCCATCTATCCATCCGCTGCCTTTGAAGAATCCATCCCTTCACCTCCTATCGCACCATCCACTCCAAACCAATCCTATCAAGATCCTGCCCAAAAGCATGTTGACATCCCCCAAAGCTTAAATGAAGATATCATCGTACCATGTCTTCCATCCATAGTGCAGTCACCATCTCCTCCATCTCCAAAACCTCGACCCATATCTCCTCCACTACAAGATATCTTGTCATCCCACCAACTATAGCAAGATCCTATCCTTCCATCTCCCCCGCTCCATGCTTCCATCTTACCACCTATCCAAGCTATTCCACCATCTATAATCTACCCTCTTGGTTCACTTACATTCATCCACGGTGGCCCTCTCTCAGCAGAAGAATTAAGAACAGTATCTCCCCATTGCAATACACCTAATAAATCACTTCTACCATTTTCTGCAAGCAAAAAGTTCCCTTAGCTTGTTCAAATGCTCAATCGATGGCATTATCAAGGTCAAGGTTTAGGACCACAAGAGAAAGGAATTAGAGAGCCTATTAGTGCACAAAAAAATCTAGGATTTCATGGTCTTGGATATGTATCCAAAGGCTCACCATCTAAAGGTATTGGTACACCACACCCCCAAACCAAGCCTATCTCCAAGCCCACCATGCCAGCCTCCCATCACTCCTTCAAGAAATCTTATGTCATCCCCCCTCCACCATCTTTGCAACCCAAAACAACCTACCATATCCCCCCTTCATCCGCTAAATCCATTTTCGGTCCCTATGTCCCAAAATCTACCATCCTCCATCCTCCTATCAGCCATCATAAAAATCCTATTCCATCCATTCCTATGCAAGATCAACAAAGGCACATATCAGGGCACATCATCCATCATCATCCCCCTACATGCTCTTTCATATCCTCTCCATCTCACAAAGCTTCTCCTAACCATCTTCCCAAAGCTTACCACAACAATGTAAATGCCAACTTCAAAATGCATAAAGCTAAAAATCCACATCCTAGGCAATCATATGTCTATTCTAAAAGACATACTCCAAAAAGGCAAAATCCAATCAAAGAATGCAAAACAATGCAACAGCCTATGAAAAGAAAATCCAAAACCATGTGGATCCCCAAGAAAAAAGTTGAAACCCAATGCATAATGGCATCCACCATTGCTAATCCCCCATCTCCTAACTCCATCTTGGGTGCCTATATCCCCAAGCACGCTTCCACAAATCCTCATGTCCCCCATCTCCTAACTCCATCTTGGGTGCCTATATCCCCAAGCACGCTTCCACAAATCCTCCATCACGCCCGCATCTACCATCTATCCCCCATATGCTCTTTTCACACCCGTCCCAACATGTGCCAATGTTTCTCTTGCAAGCATCCTCATCTCATGCTCCTTTCCAGCATTTTCATCCCTCCATCTCCTACCATCAATCCCATCTAATCCGATCTATTGCATAAATCACACATCCGGTGTACCAACAACTAGCAACAAAATTGAACATTCCAACAGCTAGTGAAAAATCCCAAAAAAGCCAAAATAGCTGAAGAAAGCCAAAATCATTCCAGCTAAGTCCAAAGTCAAAAAGTCAAAAAAGTAAAGAAAAATAAAGCGTCCATTGGTGAAAACTTGGCAATTCAAGCGCCTTGGACAAGTACCATGATGAAAACTTGGCAAACAAGCATCATGCATAATCTCGCCATCCCTGCCTTAGCCTATCACCCTCATGCTTTTGGTCATCTCTTGACATGCAACTCCATCTTCCAATATATCCACCTATCCTCCACCCTCCATCTTCCATCTCACACCATCCACTAATCTCCTGCAACTTCAGCCAATCATCCCAGCTATCATCCATCTCCCTAGCTTCAATCCTATCACATCCATCATAAGAGCTCCTTCTGCATGTTATCTTCTGATTGGGGGCACTATATTCCTTGGAGATCTTATCTTGTCCATCCTCCCTTGTCATTGGTATCTAGCTCTAGGCTATCCTCATGCAAACCCAATGTCATCTCTTTATATCCATCATAATCCTAGCTATCTACCATCCTATCCATCCATCTCATCCTGCTCCTCTAGCTATCCTTGGTCACAAAATCTCTCCTCATCATTGGATGCATCCTGCCAAATCCATATCTTTCGCTATCACCCCACCCTTAGCTTTCGCATCTTGCACAACATCGAACCATCCCGCTATCCTCTCATCCTGAGCTTTTATCCATCTGTATCATACATATCATTGGTTTGTTAGCTTGTACCATATGTTGATTAGCCCGCTTGTAAATATCTTGGTCTGTCAGCTTGTACATCCTCTTTAGCTTAGTACCGTTGTATCTATCCAACTTTCATGTTTGTTCCTCCTTGATTAGCATCTTGCACACATCACACAACCCTTGGTTAGCTATTCCAATGCATCCTTTACCTAGATCTCCTGTCACCAAAGTGCTATCCTTCTTAGTTCAGCTTGCCAGACGCATCACCCATCCAGATCCATAAGCTTAGGTGCTCTCCAATAGATCCTTGTAGGATATAACTTTCCTCATGTCTAATCTTGGTCCATTAGTACTTCATCCTACCCATCTCATTGGCAAACGGTTCTCTTTTGGATTTTTGCTTTCTTTTGATTTGGGATCTTCCCTTTTGGGTCTTGAAATATCTTTTCCAAGCAATCTCCTTGTTCCCTCCTCAAGGTTGCCATGATCTTCCATATCATGGTATGCTGCGAATGGGGCAATTAGAGTGTAAGGTCTTGATCAGGTCTTTCGTTTGTTTTTATTTTCTGCTTGTGGGTTACCTAGTGTCGGTTCCACACTGCTTCCTCTTGGACTCGTGTGATGCTGGGGCAATCCTTGCGTGTTTGTTTTGAGTCAGTTTGTCAGTCCTCTGGACAGTTGGTGAAAAGGCCTTGATGTTCTTGGTAACCTTGGCAATTAGCCAATAGTCCTATAGCAAATCTAGTGCTCAACTATGTGGTGGTACTTCTCTTTGAACTATCCCCCCCGCTCAAAAAGCTTCAATGGTTTTCCTTCATCTACATTATCCCCCATCCATATCTAGCATCTGTCTCTCCTACCCTAGCTTATGCATCAGTATCTCTTTGAATCACTCATCAATCTTTGCTTTAGGGATCCACAATCCTAGTCTTAGGGATCCAACAATCCAAATCAATCCACCAAGCCTCATATTTCGAGATCCATAATCCTAGTCCTAGGGATCTCCGAAACCCATCTTCCACCAATCTGACTCTTTGAAATCCTGTTGCATCAGCTTTATAATCCCCTCATCCATCTCCTTGTCCTAGATTCTTTTTTATAGCGCTCTGCTCCTTCATCCTCCACCTTCCCTAAAGTCTTAAGCTCGCTTCCTCTTCTGCATCTGATTCTCCTTTATCATTCTCCCATAGTGAGATTTTGAGCTAATTCAGTCCCTTCTCTTTGCCAATCTGAGTTTCCTTTCTCATCCAAGATTCTTGTACTTTTCAAGAAGCCATCGATCCTTGCTTTCTCTCCCCGCCGCCTTCTTGAGGGGGCATCTCACAGTCCATTCTCTCCTCTTTTGCTCTAGCCTTGGGCATCTTATTTTCTTATCTTTGATGTCATGCCACTTGCGGCATCACATCAAAGAGGGGCAAAATGTAGACACCTAAAAAACCTTTAGAAAATAAAGTATTTTTATTTTCTAAAAAATTCCTGATGACATCATCATTTATTAATTAATTATTTAATTAATTAATTAATTAATTTTTATGGCATTAAATCCCTTTATCTTAATTAAAAATATTTAATTAAGGAATCCCTCCCAAAAATGTTTAAATCTTATTTAAACATTATTTCCTCATTTATTAATTATTTAATTAATAAATTGACCAAAAATCCTAAAATAAATAAAAAAATTATTTTTTGCCCAAAACTTGGCCAATTTCCTTATGACCAATAACCTCTTCCAAAATCTTCTAATCCTTCTTTAATTTTGATTAAAGGCTAATCCTATCATTTCCTACCCATAATCCCAACTCAAAATATTTAATTAAGATTAAATATTAATCCTCATATTTATTAAAAAAGTTTTAATAAATATCTCCTCAACCCAAACCCTTGAAATAAATAAGACTTTATTTATTTCTTAAAAATCTAATTTATCCTCATCCTAAGAAGTTCTAGACTCTTCTAGAAAGTCTTCATCCTCATCCTAGGAAATTCTAGACTATTCTAGAAAGTCTTTATCCTCATCCAAAGTCTAGACTCTTCTAGAAGATGTCTTTAAACCTAATCCTAATCCCCTCCTAACCTTGTCACATTCCCTAAACATGGGTTAAGAATTACTAACCCAAGCCAAAGTTAACAAATATCTCCTCCTTCACCCACCCTCATTAAATGCCATCCACTTGCCTATCCCTAAGCTAATCCTAAACCATCCTAATCCATCCTCTAATCATTTGTACAATCCTGAGCAAGCTTAAAACCCTCCTAATCAAGCCCAAGTCGAAATTGCTCTCATCTCCCTCAAAATATCTCAACCATAAAACTTTATGAAGTCCACTAGGCCATAAATGACTCTTCCAAGCCCTTTTATTGCTCTTACAAGTCATTATGAGGGTCTTTATGAAGATTTTATCCCTTGAGCCTCCTTTGTTGACTCATCCTTCCCCTTTCCTCCATCCTCTCACCATGTGACATGTGTCACTCCTTGATTGGCTATAAGGAAGCACAATCCATGTGCTCTCTTCTCATGCAATCTAAGCCCTCCATGAGCTTTTTCCCATCCTTGCATCTTAGCCCTCAATCCCTCAAGCCTCTTGCCTATAAATTGGATCCTTCCCCTTTGCAAAATAACACAATCCATGAAGTAAAGTCATAATGCTATTTTGAGAGCCAAATCCATATTAAAGCCATCTATCCACACCAAAAATCCACAATCATCCATTGAAGCCTTTGGAAGCATATTGAACATACATCATATCCATTTAGATAAAGCTACTCAACAAGAGAGCTTCTTATTGAGAGAGTCTATTAATATTTCATATTCTCAATTGAGAGCTCATCTTAGTCTATCTTGAAGTTTATGAATTTTGTTTAGTTTGTAGAAGCTTTATTTAAATTTGGTTTCTATTAGCATACTAACATTGCTCATATACACTTAGCACCTAAAGAATTGCTCAGCACACACTGAAGTTGAACTTGCTTGGGTTTAACTAGCTTCCTCGGCACTTACAAATGAACTTAGTTAGTTTCTACAAATGACTTAGTTAAACCTTACATCTTTGATGTGTCTTAGTGTGTCCATTCCCTATGTCTTAGAGTATTTCATCAATACACTATTTCATCAATGGCTTAGCTGATCCTTATACTTCATTACAACATCATAACTTCAACCTTTCTCTAAGTGCTCTAGTTACATCTAATTGATTGCTTCCTCCTTGTCAATCAACCAATTGATAGTATTTGGATCACTTAAGCAATTGTCATAGCTGCAAGTAGCAAGTTTGACATCAATGAAAAACCAATGATCGAAAACATTATTTACTAGTTCCATCATTCTTCATTCATGATCTTTTCAATCATTTCCAACAATCTCCCTCTTTGACATTGACGGCAAACCAAACTGATCAATTGATTAAGCTTATCAACTTAGTTACCACAAAAATTATATACCACATAGAAAACTTGTTGTCATTACATATCTTCCTTTTTGTATCATGTCTCTCTTTTTTGTTGATACAAACTGAATCCATTTTTCTGCTTCTCCCTCTTGATTGCTGCATCCTTACTCTGTATTCCTAATCCTTCATAGCTTCTTGCTAATCAGTTTGTTGTCTCTTCTGAATCTCCCTCTTTCATTTGATCTCATACATTCTCATACATCTCCCTCTTACCTTTTATTGATTAGTTTCTCATAAATCTCCCTCTTTGACATAAATGCCAAAGGTGTAGCATCTTCAACATGCTTGGTGTAAGCTTTGCATCTTATGTCTTTTTCCTGAGTCACCATGCTTGTGACTGATCTGGAAGTTATGTTCTTTTTGTCATCCTCTACATCATTCTTCTAATATTTCAATGATCTACTCCTACTAATGTAGGGTAGCTTCTTTGTTTCTTTAGACTGGTTGAGTTAGGGGCTTTACCCTCAACTTGCCTCTAAGATATTCATAAGTATCCTTGGGCAATGGTTTGGTGAGGATATCTACAATTTTTTCCTTTGTGTGAATGTACTCCATCTTCACTTGTTTGTCTTCCACCAATTCTCTAACATACTGATACTTGATTGTAATATGCTTGGTTTCTGTATGCACTTGTATTATCACAATGCAGTATCATAGGTTTGGTTACCTCTTCTTTCATTCCTTTCAATAGATGTTGGAGCCACACAATGTTTGTGCAATTGATTGTTGCTACCACATATTCTTCTTCTGCAGTGGACTGAGATGTGCATGTTTGTTTCTTGCTAGTCCAAGTAACTAGCCTTTTACCTAAGAATAATGCTCCTCCACTTGTGTTTTTCCTATCATCAATGTTGCCTCCCCAACCTGTGTCTGTGTATGCATTGAGCTCAAACTTCTCAATCTTTTTGTAGTATAGGCCAAAATCATCAGTTCCTTTGAGATACCTCATTATCCTTTTTACTACCATGAGATGATTTTCTCTAAGATTAGCAAAGAATCTAGCCACTATTCGAACTGCTAATGCTATCTCTGGTCTACTATGTACAATATATTGTAGTTTTCTAATCATAGATCTGTACATTGTTTGATTAACTTCAGCTGATTCATCATTTTTGGATAGCTTATGTCCTATTGCCATTGGTGTGCTGACAGGTTTGGAGTCTTCCAATCCAAATTTCTTGAGTATCTCTTTGATGTACTTTGATTGTGTCATGAATATATCATTTTTTAGTTGATGTACTTGCAAACCAACAAAGAACTTAATTTCTCCAAACATAGACATCTCAAACTCATGTTTCATTTTGTCAGAAAAACTTTTGCAAAGTGCTTCCTTTCCTCAAAAAATTATGTCATCCACAAAGATTTCAGATACAAGGACATCCTTACCTTCTTCTAATTTGATGTACAAGTTGCTATTATCATCAGTTCTTTCAAATCCTATTTGCACTAGATACTTGTGAAGTCTCTCATACCAAGCTTTAGGGGCTTGCTTTAATCCATATAGAGCCTTATGCAATTTGCATAACTTTTTTTTGTTATTTTCATCAACAAATCCTTTTGGTTGCTCTATGCATACTTCCTCTTCAAGTATACCATTCAGAAATACAGACTTAACATCCATTTGATAGACTTTAAATTCTTTGAAAGCTGCATATGCATGTAAGGTCCTTACTCCTTCCATTCTGGCAACTGGAGAAAAAGTTTCTCCATAGTCTAGTCCTTCTTCTTGTGCATACCCTTTACAGACTAGTCTTGCCTTGCTCCTTGTGATTTCACCATTCTCATCTAAGTTGTTTCTGAACACCCACTTGGTTCCAATTACATTCTTGTCAGCTGGTCTTGAGACTAAGGTCCATGTCTTGTTCTTTTCAATTTGTTCTATTTCTTCTTTAATAGCATTGTACCAGTCATCATCTTTTATGGCTTCACTTACTATTTTTGGTTCCATTTTGTTGAGCAGACATGTCCCACTTCTGAGTCTATTCCTTGTCATTGCTCCTACCTCTTTGTTTCCAATAATTTGATCTGCAAGATGATGTCTTCTTACATACTTTGTCAATACTGGTTCTTTGCTTGTTTGCATGTTTTCTCTTTCATAATTTGAATCTTCATGTGTATTTTCATCAGACATTTCTTCATTTCCTTCATGTTGACAGTTCTCAAAGTCTAAATGAACATTCTCTAGATTCTACAGCTCGGCTTCTGAATGTGTCTATTGCTCGACATTCACTATCTATGGCTCAATAGATACTAGATTTTTTTGCTAATTATCATTCTGAATTGCAACTTCACCATTATTAGGTATACCTTCATAAAAGTATACAAAGTTCTTGTACTCTTCTTCTTTCTTGGTGTTCTCAAAACTTTGAACTTCTGCAAGCTCATCAAATTTCACATTTGTGCTTTCTACTACTTTGCTAGTATTATCATTCAAGCACTTATAAGGTTTGCTTCTAGTAGAATAACCAAGAAATGTGCCTTCCTCACTCTTTGCATCAAACTTTCCATTTCTAGACTGTTTATATATATAGAATTTGCATCCAAATATTTTGAAATGTTTTACATTAGCAGAATGCCCATACCATAATTCAAAAGGTGTTGCATTTGTACCTTTCCTGACTTGAACTCTATTGAGTGTGTAGATTGTAGTACTTACAACTTCTCTCCAGTACTTGAGTGCAACATTTTTCTCCATCATTAAGGTTCTAACACAGTCAATGACTAATCTATTCCTTCTTTCTGCTATACCATTCTGAAGTGGAGTCCTAGGTGCTAATGTCTTTCTTTTGATTCCTCTTTCATTGTAGAATTCTTCAAATTCTCTTGATGTGAATTCACCTCCTCTATTAGATTTGAGACATTTTAGGCTCTTCCCAATCTCTTTCTCAACTCTGGCCAAGTACCATTTAAACATTTGGATAGCATCTAATTTTGGTTTTAGGAACATGACTATCATCATCCTTGAATAGTCATCCACAAATAGCATTATGTATTTTTTTCTTTCGTAGCTTTGCACTTCAATAGGACCACATAAGTCAGTATGAACTAGCTCTAATACTTCATTAGAAGTATAAGCCTTGCTTTTGAAAGTTGACTTGGTCATCTTCCCTAGTTGGCATTGTTTGCACATGGTGTTATCAGGCTTCTTCAACTTTGGTAGACCTCTGACTTTCTTCATTTTGCTGATGCTTATTAGATTATCAATATTTACATGACATAGCCTTTTGTGCCATAACCATACATCATTAGTTTGAACAATGAGACAAGAAGCATCTTCCATGTCTAGATACAACAAATTACTCCTAATCTGGTCACTTTTTCCTATTAGACTTCCTTAAGAGTCATAGATCTTGGCAATTCCATTTTCAAATTCAACCTTACATCCTATGTTGCCTAACTGTGAGACACTTAACAAGTTATAATTTAGGCCTTCAACATAGTATGCATTATCACATGATATCATTTTAGTAAGCTTGATAGTACCTTTCCCTTTGATCTGACATGGTGCATTATTGCCAAATCTAAAACTATTTCCTTCATATTGAATAAAAGTAATGAACTTACTTTTATCTCCATTCATGTGATGAGAGAATCCACTATCAATGATCCATTTGTTATTCTTGTTCATGCAGGTTACTAAGGCAGTTGCTTCATCTTCATTTGATTCATCTTTCATAGCCACATAGAATACTTCATCATCATTCTCGTTAGAGTCTTCTTCAACAATGTAGCATCTTTTTCCTTTACCTTTGTAGTCCTTGTTGTCCTCTTTCTTGTTCTTGAGGTTGCCTCCATCCTTGTAATTTTTCTTTTGTGTGCATCTAGCTGCAATGTGACCAACTTCATTACAATTGAAACAAATGATTGGTAGCTTACCTTTGAATTTACATCTTCCTCTATGAAATCTTCTTGCTAGTAATGCCTCCAATTGATCTACGTCATGTTCATCAGTGCTGCTATCACTAGATACATACTTTCCTTTTCCACTCTTGTTCTTTGTTTGCACCTTCTCATTGTCTTTTACTATCATCTTGGCTTTGAATGTAGATTCAAAGTTTTTTGGCTTCTAGTTGTAAAAGTTGGATAGCTCAAAGGCAGCGAGTCTTCTAATTATTCCTTCAAATGACAATGTGTTACTTGGTACACACCTTAGCTCTTGGATGGTTAATACTCTTATAGAATATAGAGGAAGCAAATTTCTCAAGTATTTGCTACATACTATTTCTTTTGATAATTGTCCTCCTAGGCTTCTTATGGCACTTACCACTTCTTTCATTCTTGCACCATATTGAGCAACATTCTCTCCTTCTTCCATTTTCATGTCATCAAACTTTCCTCTTAGGCTTTCTTGACATTATCATCTCCTCCATAGATTTTTGATAATTTTTTCCACATCTGATGTGCAGTATCACATTCTTTGATGTCATCATAATCATCATAGCTTAGTACTAAAGCAATATCTAACATCGCTTGATTTTCCTCCTTCTTCTTGCTCATGTCTTCTACAGTGAGGGGTCCTATAGGGTCTACATGATCAACTGTGATTGAGGTCTATGCATAGTCACCTATTGATCCAAGGTGCAACTTCATCAGACTTTTCCATGCAAAAAAGTTCTCTTTGTTTAGCTTGGGAACTTCTCTCTTAGACATCTTGATCTACCTGCTACTAGTACCTTGAAACAAATCAGCAATGGGCTCTGATACCAATTGTTAGAATTCTTTTAGAATAACTGAGAGTGGGGTGAATCAGTTATTCAAGGTACAATAATGTCCAATACAAATTTTTCTTTCTAGCCTTTTTACTTTCTTGTCAAATCCTTAACGGCATATAATTGAAATTATCATGCATGCAATTAAACATTAAACAATCATAAAAAGTAAGCATGCATCACCACATAACACTAAGAATTTTGGTGACCCAAAAACCCTCCAAGAATAAGAAGGTAAAATTGGGTTGGGGATGATACCCACAAAAATACTACACAATAGATTTCAACCACTTCTAATGGTTTGCCCTATTAAAGGCTTTACATACTATCAGATGTGACCCTGTTAATGGATTTCTACACCCTGTTAGGATTGTGCCTTGTTAGAGGACTTAAGAACATTCAACAAAGAATGTCACCCTATTAAAGGATTTACATAGAGCTATTAGGCCCACCCAAGTCCATGGGATTTACAGTCACCTTCTCAAAGGAATCTTTTATCCCTCTCTAAGGATCGTCTATCCTTCTCCTGAGGATCTCTTATCCTTCTCCTGAGGATCTTCTATCCTTTTCTTGAGGCTTATCCACCTAGCTATTAAGCTAACTTAGAAATGTAGGATTTCAATGTCTAATACAATGGTAAGAAAGTATTAGAAAGGTTTTGACCTGATAAAGATTGCAACTCTAACCTTTCAGATTTCACATCACTCTTTAGTTCTTTTCTTTGCTTGGCTTTTCTTCCTTGTAGTGCTGACAGCTTGTCCACCCTTCAAGATCTATCTCCTTGAGTTCTTCTACTCATTATGCCAATGCACTCTATGGTCACTTGATCAATTCAGAGTGTTGATGCTCTATGCTTATTCCTCATTGTGTCCTCCTTTTGACACTTCACACTAGCCTTCTCTTGGCTTCTTTGCATGACCACACTTATGACCAACTCACTCCTCTCTCTTGATCTCTGACCTATAACTCCTTATAAAGAAGCTTTTTTCTTCATTTCCCACTCAAATCTTCCGGCTCATCAGTTTGATTTGATATGAGAGAATGATATTGCTTTCTCTCCAAATTCTTTCTTCCAAAAACTTCATGATAAGTCCATCAGTATTCGCTCAAAACTTGTTTACATGGTTTACATGAAATTCTATGACATCTACTCATCATCCTTATCATCCAACTAATTCACAAAATTCAATGTAACAAACTTATCATTACTGATCTGGAAAACCTTTTTGACTTAACAAATAATGTAACAACTTGGCATCATTGGTTTATCGATGCTCGACAATAACTGGGTTGCTCAGCTTCTACTGTTATTTACTAATGCTTGGCACTATCTTGCTCTGGATTGCTCAACATCCTCTATAGTTTCTACTTTACTCAACACCTGAGGCTTCTATTTACTTCATAGTGCTTGGCTCCTATTGGATCCTAAGTTACTTGGCACATGTTGAATTCTATATATCTCGGCATATGAGCATCTCTATTACTCGGCATATACAATTTTCTAGATCACTCAGTTCCTAAATGATTCTTAATTTTCTCAGCATCCATTACCTTTTTCTGATGCTTAGCACCTGAAGGATTTCTCAGCACACACTAAAGTTGAACTTGCTCAGCTTTAACTAGCTTTCTCGACACTTACAAATGAACTTAGTCAGGTTCTACAAATGACTTAGTAAACCTTACATCTTTGATGTGTCTTAGTGTGTCCATTCCCTATGTCTTAGAGTATGTCATCAATACACTATTTCATCAATGGCTTAGCTAATCCTTATACTTCATTACAACATCATAAATTCAATCTTTCTCTAGGTGCTCTAGTTACATCTAATTGATTGCCTCCTCCTTGTTAGTCAAACAATTGATAATATTTGGATCACTTAAGCAATTGTCATACTTGCAAGTAGAAAGTTTGACATCAATGAAAAAATAATGATTGAAAACTTTCTTTATTATTTCCATCATTCTTCATTCATGATCTTTTCAATCATTCCCAACATAAAACACCATGTAAAATATTTTTAAAAATTTGACATTGACATTTAATGTGGAAACTCAATTTGAGAAAAACCACCAACAACATGTCACTAATTTTAACTCTTCTAAAGTGAACTCTATTAGGAGCCAACCTTGTTAAATGTTACAAAACACACTATTAAATGTAACCTTGTTAATGAATTTAATCTCCCTATTTTGAGTGGGGTTCCTAGAGTACTTTAGAACATTCCATCATAATGTCACCCTATTAAAGGATTTACATATGACTATTAATTGAATCTTTGATTAAATGATTTCACATATTGCTTACAATGGCTAGAAAATAACAACAAGGTTTTGATCTTTTAAGTACAATTCACTTTTCATGTATAGATATCTATTCAAAGCATAAACTAGTTCAATGTCTAGCCTCCATTATCATCTCTTTCTTTGATTGTCTTTGCAACCTTTCAAGTAATCACTCTTCATTTATTTTCAACTCATCTCAGCCTTCTACTTTGTTTCTCCAATCGATAATATTAGCAATGGCCCCAATATTTCAAATGCTCTAGAACATTATGAAACTCTCCTAAAGTTCTTCCTTCTACCTCCTTAAGTAGGGAATAATAATCATTTTCTTCTTAAACATCACTGTAAATCTTAGGGTTTAAGATTAGATTTGTCACATACAACAAATATGATTTCCATTTTGTTTTTCTTCTTCTTGTCTAGAAACTTCATTTGCAATCCAATTCTTAGGTTGGTTACTTAATCTTGTCCTAATATTAAATGATCACACTCATCAATCATTATTTTCAACATTCTTTCCATATGCCAAAAAATCAACTTAGTCAGCTAGAAATTACAACACTCGATCATCACTGGGTTACTCGGTTAGTATTTAATTTCTTTTTTGACACATACATTGACACTCAGTTAATAGAGATGCTCGATCAACACTATTTTTTACAAGAACTCAATATGGCTCAATTGACACTAGCATCACTCAACATTTACATCAAAACATTTAGTATTCTACTTTTTTTCTTGGTCAAGATTATCCATTTTATCTATCTTTGATCACACTTTCAAGACTTGAGCATAATTTTCATCTCCACTTCTAACATGATTTAAACAATCAATCTATCTTGTCAAAGTCCAACTAATCAAATGTTAATTTGTAGTTTCTTCTTAGGGACTCAACCTATCCTCTAGATTCTTTTTTTATGAACAACTTCTCAAATCCTCTTCATCAACCAAATAGATATGACACTTAGATTGGATAGAAAATTGTCTCACTAATAGGTTTGATATCAATGACAAGATAAAAATTGTTTCAATCATAGTTTTATTCAAAAACTTCTAAATATTAATTATAGATTCCTAAATGGAAATATGGATGAGACCCTAGGGAAAATTTAGGATAGTACAAAGAAAGAGATTTTAAGGGAGCCCATTGAATAGGACAACATTATCTAAGTTTTGACTGAAAGAATTGAGAACCTAGAATACACATTCAATGATAATATTAAAATAAGTTAGGGGATTTTAGAGGATACCATCAAATGTCTCAACAAGATGCTAGATAAAGTGAATTAGAATTTAGAAAATTTGTTGGTACTAAAACTTTAGGACCCAAAGTACACTAAAAAATCCTATATAAATGCCAAAAGAACCATTCCAAGCACAAGGAGGATGAAAATCAAGAGTAGGGAGCATATAGAGGCGGAAATTAGGAGGCCATTGACAAGATCAAGGAAATTAAGGAGGACACAATCAAGGAACTAGAGTAATGTTTTGAGAGCAGATTTTTTTTGTCCAGAGGTTTTTTCTTGGGTATTTATGCTCTAGTTACTATTTTAGTTCAATAATCTTGATTCTTCTTTGGTGCTAGTTATTGTTAGCATGAATGCTAGTGATAGTAAATTTGGGGAGTATCCTAAGCATTGAAGAGTATTTACATGTCACATTCATGACAATGTTTATCATTGATGTCAACATAGCAATGTTTCTGTAAATACTAGGAGAAAAAAAGTCAAAGATCTTACTAGTATGGACAATGGTTTGATTGTCTAGTGATGCACATTTAAGGAAATGTTCTAGACAATATCTTGATGATGGGGTTAAGTAAATGGAGTCTAAGTTGATGATGTATGTTAGTTGTACCTTATTTACTAAGAGAGATTTATAAATAGAGTATTGAAGAACAATGTTTTAATGTTTGAATTCTATCTTTTATCTATGATGTAATGAAGAACTATGGAGTCACATAGTGATAGAGTATACTCATGTGGTGACATCACCAAGTGTGTAAAACCTGGTATTGCACATGTGAAATTTTGTATAGATGTTGAGCCAACAATGCTATTGTAATTGTAATTTAATTAATTATCTTATTATAAGTAGTTGGGAAAGCCTCAAGGCCAACTCAAAATTATTAGAAAGATATGGTATAAATGAGAGTTGTTTTCCTTCTTTTAATGTATCACATGTATCAAGTGTTTTATGAATTGAGAAGTGTGAAATGGGGTAGAGTTCATGTTGAATGTGAGCAAGAGATCCAAGGGATTATTGGATGTGAGATCTAGTTACAAGATCTAAAGGAGTAGAAGTTTAGTTGATAGGACAAAGATAGAGGAAGGAAGTACATTTTAGTTTTATTATTCCACAAGGAATAATATAGAGATCATTTGGAGAGTGGGTTCATTGGTGTTAACCTTGAAGCTATTTGGGTAGTGGGTCCAACTATCTTGCACAACTACTAACAGGGTTGGAACAACTCTTAACAAGGTTGGAAAATCCTAATAGGGATTCAAAGTATCCTAATAGGGATTCATATGTACATAGATTTGTAACAGAGTCTATCCTCTAACAAGGAATATTTATATTAGTACAAAATCTTGGGGGTACCATCCCCACTGGGGTTTTTCATCTGATCAAGGGTTTCCCTAGTTAACATATATGGTGTTAATTTTGTATTAGTACCTTGTTGTGGTTTCAATTTATATTACTCATATGGTTAAGTTTGTTCAAGGTTTCAATAATTGTGATAATAGTTGGATAATTGATTCACCCCCCCCCCCCTTGTCACTAAGTTATATTAGTGGACTATATATATATATTCTAACAATTGGTATGAGAGCTTCAGGTTCTTGAAGAGAAAGTTTAACAACATTGGGAGATTAATGGAGAATTTATTTAGGAAGGTTAGTCCAAGATTTGATGGGGCCTACTATGATAGTTGGAAGGAAAAGATGAGGACTCATCTTGATCTATTGTGCATGGATCTAGGATATTGGCTTTTTCCAAAAGGTAAGAAGATAATTGTTAGGAAAGATCAAGGAATGTAGTGAGGAAGAAAGAGATATGTTAGTGTGTAACATGAGAGCTAGAGAAGCCCTAGTGTCATCTCTTCTAAAGAATGAGTACAATTAGGTAAAATCACTTCAAATATTTTATGAAATTTGGAAAGCATTAGAAGTTACTTTTGAAGGTGATGATCATGCAAAAATAATGAGATTACTAATGTAGTGCAAGGTAGGAGAATCTCCAAAGGAGATGTCCTAGCCCCCAACAATAACCACAAAGTTGAAACACAACACAAGATAACAAAAATGCAAGATCTGATACCAAATCATAACTCTTTATTTATAAAATAACTATTTACATGAAATATGCTTGGTTGTAAGGCCTTCTAGGTTAGGGCCAAACACAACAATAAATACATCAACAATTCTACAAGATCCCACAAGATCTAACTCACAACACTAATCCTAGCTAGTCTAGATTTGCACTTTGGTAGAAACCTCCAAGGAAGATATCAACTTGTGCTTTCAAGCCCACCAAGAAGTCTCCTTGCTTTCCAAGCCACAACTACTAGCTTTTCAAAGTTTTCTCCTTCACTTCATCTCCTTCTCGAAGCTGCATGATCATATGTTTTGAAGACTCCACAAGACTGCTTACTTATACCCAACTAAAGAAAAGTTGGCCTAGCAATTATAAATTAAATAAAACCCCTTACATGAAATGTATATTTAAGCTACAAGTCAGCTCACAAAAAATATTAAATACAAAATGTTAATCCTCACATTAACCTGGGGCAAAGTTAACACATGATAACTACACAAAAATACTTAGGACAAGCCCCAAGTTTACAACACATATTAAATGCACATAGAGGAGATATCCAAGACCACTCATAGGTCCAAAAATACTCTCAAATTGATCTACATCATGATCATAGGAAAAATGCACCAAGAACTCTAGTTGACACCAACACACTACCAATTGTCAGCAAACTCCCAATGACTGCCAAGTAACCAAGACATGCCAAGCAACCAACACATGTTAATAAAACAATATATGTTGAGAATAATAGTCAACACTAAGAAATGGTATCTTTTGAGCTCTTCAATGATCAAGCCCCTTCAATGACTGAGTACCTTGGCTAACACTACTTTTAATAATGACCAAGCACCACTCCTTTGGTGACCAAGTCCACAAATCCAAAGCCAAATACCACAACATGCAAGATCACAAGAAAATATATGATGCTCCTACATTAGACACCTCAAGTTCAAAAATATGTTCTAGAAGCTAGAAGAACATCTTTTGGGATTCAACACATAAATCCCAACTTGGTTCTTCACATATATGTCCTCCAAGTCTTCAACCTGCACACTATTTCCCTTGTTTTTTTTCTTCTTCATATCCATCATAGATGTTTCATAGCTTTCATTTCCATGCTGATCTCCAACCTTCTTAGAATTTTCCAACTCAACTTAGCTGCCAATACTTAGGTTCCTCCTACCGAGCTCTTCATTCTACAAAGGAATCAAGAAAAATTTCTTGCCAACATTCTCAATAGTAAACACATTCTTGACATAATCATGCATAGCCCTACAATCATACTACCAAGGTCTACCAATTAACACATGAAAACTATTCATATCCATAATATCACACAAAACTTGATCCTTATACTACCCAATCTAGAAATCAACAAGGCATTTCTCCCTCACTTCCAAAGCATGCTCACCTTGCAACTAGCCAGTCCTATAAGGATAATGATTTCTCACTCTCTTCACACCAAGTTTCTAAACCATCTCCTCAACAATAAGGTTATTAGTACTAACACCATCCATAAACACCTTGAAAACTTTTCCACTAGACTTACATCAACTCCTAAATAAACTAGTCCTCTGACAATAATCCAATGTTCTTTGACCCACCAGTACTCATTGAGCCAAAAAATTCTCTCCTTTCTCAGGCTAACTATCCTAGACTTTGACATCATTGATAATAGTAGTTTTCGTACCAATCAAATATTCATAAGATCTATGTCCTTCTTTTCCACATTTGAAACAATTACCTCTGAACACTCCTCCACCTGTCCTCCTTTTGTTATCAACAAGTTTTGGTTCACCTTTTGCACTTGGTTTAGCTTGTGCCACACTATTTTTCTTCTCCTTTCCTAGATGATTACCTTGATGTTTCATCTTTAGCTTCTCTTTGGTTCTTAGGGAATACTGATAAGCATCCTCCACTGAAGAAATATTCAACATACCGTGTTGCATAAAAATGTAAGTAAAAAAATAACACTAAGCAACTAATGCACATTCCTACATTATCATGAAAAACCTCAAAATATAAAAGATAAACATGTAAAAAGCATAACATGAACATCAAAGTAGCACTATGCAAACCTCATGAAATCATCAAGTGTAGATGATCTCATTATTGTGGGATGTGGTTGCTCACAAATCCAGCAACATAACAATGAGGTAGAAGGTGCTTCTTGAAATGAGGAGAGGGCTCTCCTTTTATAGGAAAAGGGATGCAATGAATGGCTAAGATTGAGTGCAAGATGGATGGCTAGGATCTCTTAGGATCAATGAGGTGTCCATGAGGTGGAGGCCAAGTAGACTCCAC
Organism: Cupressus sempervirens; assembly: GCA_028749045.1. Lineage (NCBI taxonomy): Eukaryota > Viridiplantae > Streptophyta > Pinopsida > Cupressales > Cupressaceae > Cupressus > Cupressus sempervirens. Next base: position 78,913,772 of record CM053792.1, on the reverse strand, counting down.
GTGGATTAGGGTTTTGACCATTCAAAGGGGGCAATATGCTCACACATGTGTGAGAAACCTTTGATGGTGACATGTCAATGATAGGTGTAAGAGGTGTGTAAGATCATGTTTCCTCAAACATGTGTGAGACACCTTGGAAAGTGACATGATCAATGAGGTGTGAGAAACATGGCTTCTCACACATGTGTGAGACAACTTGATTCTCATGCAAGAGAAAAAGTGTGCAAGAGGCATGCAAGATATGAGGGATGAGGAAAGTGTGAACATCTCTCACACATGTGTGAGGATTCCTCACACATGTGTGAGAACAGACTTAGGATTAAGAGGTGATTAGCTAGGATGATTAGGAAAAGAAAGCATGATTAGGAAGTGGGTAGGTTTAGCAAGATGGGTTAGGTAGGCTAGTGAGGTTAGGTGAGGGTTAAATGTAGGAGTCATGTGCTCAAATAGGATTAAATGCAATATTTAATTCCTGGTGGGATTAGGAGGGAATTAATTAAGTAAGTGACATACTTAATTAAAGTGGAAGGGGTTAGATGTCAGTGGGAATAGGTTAGGATTTAAATAAACCTTAGTTTATTTAAATCAAGGTAAGAAAAACATAATTAAATAACTGTAAAATTTATTTAATTAAGGTAGGGGAATTAAATAAATAATAAATATTTATTTAATTGGTCACGAAATTGGTTTTGGACAAATTTAGGTGTCTACATTTTGCCCCTCTTTGATATAGCATTAGTAATGTTATATCGAAGAAGAATAAAATATAGTGGCTAGGAGGATAAGACTAGTAGCATGATGCCCCAGTCATGGAAGGATGAGGAAGGATGATGAGGGTGGAAAGGTATGCCCCATCGAGAGGACATGTGGGTTAGGAGAACATGGATGTTCTCTCAAAATGAAGGGAAGATGGAAGGGAGTTATGCTGCAATGGTGTGAACAAACTAAGTTTGATATTGTACTTAACACTATGCACCAAGGTATGAGGAACCAAGATGACAATGTGTTAAGTACGTGATAAAAAGGGTCTAATACAACCATATGCCTTATGAAACCATGATATGGAAGACCATGATTCCTGGGACAATAGGATGCAAAGACCATGATACATGCAAAAAATGCTAATGCATACAAGTAATCAAGCAACCATGCACAAAAGACCAAAAGAAAACCACCATTTTTCCCCTAGTCAAGCTGAAAACCCATGAATGGATTGATTGATGATGATTGATTAAGGATGGGAGAGCTAATGGTAAGCTTAATGCACATCCAAGGATTGGGAAGGATTCATCCCATGATAATGATGTTTGAATATGATAAATGGATTATCAGCTGATTGGGTCAAATTGATGAATCAATTAAGGATTGATGGTACAAGATTGCAAGATTAGATTGATTGGATTAGTATTGATTGCATAGTGATTGAGATGTTTTTTGATTTTTTGATTTTTATGGTGGATAGAAGAATGATCGTGGATGAGATTGGAAGAATAGATGTTGATAGGATGAAGAATGATGAGAGTAGAATAGAAGTTGTTGTGAAAGAATTAGAAGGATTGAAAATTGATTGAAGAATGAATGAATTTGATTGGATTGAGTGGAAGAACTAGATTGAATGTGATATGAATGAATGTGGAATGGATAGAAATGAATTGATTGAATGAAGATGGGATATAATGGATTAGGACCAATGACAAGGGAGGCCAAGGTATGTTAAATGGAGGAAAAGCAATGTGATGTTGGTGGATGCAAGGAATAGTGAAAGGCTATGAGGGGCTAAATGATAGGGTGGCAAAAAAATGCGAGGCCAAGGATCATGCTTCGAAGGAGTTCAAATGCCCCATTCCAAGGATAGGAAAATTGAAGGAAAAATGGTCGCAAAGGATGCATGGAAAAGATGCATGAAAAAGGAAGTATGGAATGAAATCTAGCGTGTGGAGGAAGAGAAGGCATGTGCTCTTCCAAAGCATGTATAAACATTTTGATATTGTGCCTCTAGTATTGATCATGAGCATGGGGATGAAAGTGGAATGGATAAGGAAAATGTGAGGGAGGGTAAAAAAAAGGATAATGATCTGAAGGATATGGATGGAATGTAAGATATGAAGTGGATGAAAGGTAGGGGATAACCAAGATCAAGGACGTATGACAAAAAAGATGGAAGCATGTAGGATTATGGATGGAAAATGGATGAAATGAACATGACAAGGATGATGGAATGCAAGATATGGATAGCATGTCAAGATCAAAGATGTGAAAGTGGATGGAAATATGTAAGATAATGGATGGAGGATGTGCAAGGGATATGGAAAGTGCATATGGATGAATGAAAGGAAAGTGAAAGTAAAGATCAAAGAGGAAAGAAAATGATTAACAGTAGATGGAAGCATGGAAGGTATGTATGGAAGGGTAGTATGGATGGCGCTTGCCCCCAGTGTAGAGTGCAAGTGGACAAGGAAAAGTGAATGGAGGGATACATGATAGGAGAATGAAGGGAGGACTCAAGTATCTATATACGTGGATGGTATCCCTTGATACATTTTTCCTTTTTCCTTTTTTAATGTTCAAGGAATTTTGATTATTTGCTCATAGATGTTGATAGGGTAGTGAACGGAGGAAAATGGCTTATGAAAAAGGTTGGATTAAGGGGGTGGAGTGGGAAGGAGGAAGACATGGTTGATGAATGCTAGGTTGGAAGGCTTGTGAAGGAAGTGGAAAGATCTTCATTGGCACACACCTTGAAGGGTGATGGAAAGGAGGAAATTGTGGGGGATAGGTAGGAGAAAGTTTGAATTTTGGGATATAGGTACCCAAAATGGAAGAAGGTGGCAATGGATTTGGGATGGTGGATTTGGGTATATAGGGACCCAAAATGGATTTAGAAAATGGAAGCGTGGATGATTCATGGATGAGGGAAGCCTTTGGACTAGTAGAATTGGATGCCATTTTGAATCTTTCTTTGAGATTCATTGCTACATTAAGTAGCTTTGGTATCCACAAAATTTTTGCATTTTTTATTGTTAGCCCTTGTGGCCTTTTGATTTTTCTCTGGATCAGATTTTTCTTTTCTTGAACATGTCTTTTAGAGGTGACATGTTGATCCTTGGATTTTTGTGGATTTTTGGCATTATTCACTTTTTCTATAGCATCCAATTTGCTTCCATTGGCTATGGTATGGGTGCATGAAGGTAAGTGGGATGGAGAGCGTATGGAGGGTGAACATTGGAAGGAATTCAAGGATGTGTACCTTTGTTGATCTTTAGTAGGAGCATGAGGGGATGAAGGGGAAAACATGGATATGGTGGGTGGATTTATGTAAGGGCCCAAAATGGATGGAAGGGATGAAGGGTTTGAATGTGGAACATAATGACCCAGAATGGATGGAAGATAAGGACCTAGAATGGATTTAGAAGATGAATGATGGGAGTGTTTAGGTTTGGAAGGAGGAATTGTGGAAGGTGTACCAACATCTTGAGATATTATTCCTTCAATGGGATACTTATTATTTTTAATATAAGATGTGAGTCCAGGTATATGGGGTACATGAGTGGATTGGATAGGTATGATAGGATCATGTGGAGGATTAGGATTATGAGGGCTAATAGGATCGTGATATGGAGTGGGATCATGAAATGAAAATGGAGAGATGCTTTGATCTTGAATTGAAAGAGGATCATGTGGTGGAATGCATGAATCATGAGATGGAATAGGATTATGAGATGGAGTAATTTGATCTTGACATGGAGAAATGTTATTGGAAAAAATGGAAGGGACTTCTGCATGAAGGGAAGGATCTATGGAGGCTAACTCTTGAGGTGGAGCGGAATCAATAATGTGTGCAGTACATGAAATGCATTGTTCTTGATTAGGAAGGGGATCATGAGATGGACTAGGAGGGATAAATGGATCTTGAGGGATAGGGGAATGATGGGATGAAGAAATGCTCAAATCTAGAGGAGAAGATGAACCTATAATGTCATGCTTTGGAGAAAGGTTTTAAGATGGCACTAGGGGTATGACTTTGGGTGATTGGATCACTTTATCTTGTTCTTTACACTTAGCCAAGAGTGATGTGAAAAACCCCTTATGAGGTGGGGGTGATGTTTTTGGAGGAATAGGATCATGTGAAGGTTGAACTATGGGGAGGGGATTACATGGAGGGTTGGGGATGGATGGGACATGAGGAGTAGGATCTTCAAAACATGGGGGAAGAGGACACATGGCATGGAAGGTGGCCTCTTGCTGTTGGCTTGCCAATATATAATTCTTTAATTGTTCCATTTCCATGGCAAGGGCATTTGTGTTTGAGGAAAATTGTGGGCTATGAATGGAATTGTATGTAACGTAAGCATAATGAGGTGGATTTCCCTTGTCAAATGTAGAAGAATAATGAACATGAGATGGATGAGAGTTGGATATGAAGTGGTGAGGATGGATTTGATATGTTGGTTGAATGGGAGGTAGAACTCCATATTGTCTTTGAAGATTGTCAACCATTTGATTAAGCAAATTCAAATCCATAGATGCTAGAAGAAGAGTGACAAAAGATTTGATATGAACTTAGGACTAGGAGCTTTGGACTTTTGTGTTGATTTGATTTGAATTGGATTGCACTTGATATTGACTTGATTTGATATGATTAGATAAGGATTTTATTTTGATTTGATAAAAACCCTATGATATTGCAAAGAAGTGAATGTTGGATGTGAATTAAAGTCCAATGTTCGTAAAAATTCTCCTATGACCAAAGTAGAAGATTTGATTCAAAGTTGAATTAGAAGAAGACTTGAATGAAATTAGAAAGATTGATTATGGAGGAATATGTAAATGAATTGATTTAGAAATCGATTAGAAAAGAATGAATTTGACAAGGGATTAGATTAGAAGAAGGATGATGTGAATGATTGAATTAAGAATGCATTATGAGATTGGTGGAGGAAATTGAAGCTGGATGATGATGAAGCATGACTAGGATGAAGATTATGAATGAGATTGAATGACGAGGAAATGATTTGGACAAATGGAGATGATGAAGCTGTCAAGAAATGCTATGAATGATGAGGACAAGAGATGTATGAGTGTGATGACTTGGATGGAAAGAAGATGTGACATGGAAGTGATGTGGACAACTTGACTAAGAGGACCTAAACCAAGAATTGTTGTTGTTGTTTTTGAAATTATTTTTGATTTTTGAAGTTTTAGGATTTTTTTTTTGGATTTTATGTTTTATGATGTTTTTGGATTTTTAAAGTTTTATAATTTTTTTTGGATTTTGTGTTTAAGATGCAAAATCAAACAAGGAAATATGTACAAGGAAAATGTGTTTCAAACACTCAAGAACGTCAAACACACCAAAAAACCTATAAGGTTGCAACTAGGATATACAAGGTTCAACTATAGGGCATCTTCAATATAGACAAGGTACGTAAGGCCCAAATCTGTAGATGAAAGAAAATACTACCACACAGCCGAGGGGAGATGGTAACCCAAATATCCTCCTTCACTTTTTAAAGGTATAAAGTTCTTTGGGGCTTAGCCAAGAGTGATAATATTTTGCTTCCAAGAGAGGTGTCTTTTGATTCACCTCCCAATTTTTATACTCTACCAGAACACTGGAGTTGAGGTCATCCCAAGAGGTGATGAAATCCCCAAGAAAGCCTTCTAAAAAAATGAAAAATAAGACCACTTATTTCTTGTGCACCCAAGATCACCCGAAGGCACAAGGGGAGAGAATACATAAGTGGCCTTGGGATTCAAAAAGACACGTGTTCGTTCCCAATGAAACTTTAGGTGTTGTAATCTACTTGGAGACACATGAGTTTAAAGCATACAATATTCTTTCCAATTTGAAATGTCACTAATGTAAATGAAAGCGTGGATTCATCAACAAGAAGGTAAATTGAGTATGTGCATAAGCAAAATTGTTGAAAATAAAAGATGCTAAAAATAAAAATCAATTTACTTTAGGGCATTCAAGAGTGTATGACTTCATTTTAAGCACCAAACCCAAATGTGACCTAGCCTAGGCATACATCTCCATTATCCCTTAATGCATTTAAGATAGTGTGAGTTCATTTTATGCACCAAATCCAAATGTTTGCTACCCTAAACATGCATGTCAATTTTAAACACCAAGTCCAAATGTTTTCTATGCTAAGATTCATCCATTCAAATGAAAGTGATTAAGCCATACAAGTTCATTAACTTTCGAATCCAAGTGATAAAAATCACTACAAATTCCCTTAGTAATGAAAATCACTATTGTTTGTTTTAAGTCTTTCAAGCTTAATTTCCAAGAGTAATAAACATTAAGAAAAACCTGCAAGAAAATATGGTTAGGTGTTTAAAATGCTCCCATCTACAATGTTGCAATAAACAAGTTAATTAGCTTCAACAAAATTTCAAAAAATGAAGGCTAAGTATGGGAAAATTTCATTTTAACTTTTTTTGTAATTTTTTCTATACATGAATATGCTTAAAATGACCTAATTCCTACAGAATGCACAGATGATAGAATGCGCAGATGACAGAATAGTGCAGATGACAAAATAGCAGGTTGCCAAAAAATGGACACGATAGGATAGGTCGTCGAAAAAGGGCAGATGATAGAATGCAAAGATGACAAAGCACGCAGACACCAGAATGTGGAGACGACAATATAGACTTCGAAGACGCGCCACCAAAATGCAGACGACAGACAAACTAAGTTTTACGGCGACGACAGTATACAGTCATAGATGACAGAATGGTTTAAGCGGGTAATCGGCGGAGATGCTAGTATGCGAAGACGACACGTGTAGATGCTAGTTCACGGAGATGACACTCAGAGAGGCTAGTATGCATAGACGCTAGTCTGCGGAGATGCTAATTTGCGTAGACGCTAGTCTGCGAAGATGCTAGTCTGCGCAAATGACAAACGCAGATGATGCTACGGCCCTTGAAGATGAAAATGTGATGTTTTACGACTGAACTAAGGTTTTTTTGCAAAATTTCAAAATGAAACCAGGGACGTGGGTCCCATCAGGCATGCCAAAAATGTGTTGCATAAAAATGTAACTAAGAAAATAACACTAAGCAACTAATGCACATTCCTACATTATCATGCAAAACCTCAAAATATGAAAGAAGACATGTAAATGAACAACATGAAACAAACAAGAGTACTAATGACATCAAAATAGCACTATGAAAACCTCATGAAATCATTAAGTGTAGATGATTTCATTGTTGTGGGATGTGGTTGCTCACAAATCCAACAGCATAACAATGAGGTAGAAGGTGCTTCTTAGAAAATGAGGAGAGGACTCTCCTTTTATAGGAAAATGGACGAAATGGATGGCTAAGATTGAATGCAAAATGGATAGCTAGGATCTCTCGAGATCAATGAAGTGTCAATGAGGTGGAGGACAAGTAGACTCCACATGGATTAGGGTTTTGACCATTCAAAGGGGGCAATATGCTCACACATGTGTGAGCAACCTCTGATGGTGACATGATGAATGAGGTGTGAGAGGGGTGTGTAAGATCATGCTTCCTCACACATGTGTGAGACACCTTCAAAAGTGATGGGTCCATGACATGTGTAAGAGGGTTGGAGGCTTAAGGTTTCTCACACATGTGTGAGACACCTTGGTTCACATGTGAAGGGGGACAAGGTTGTAAGAGGCATGCAAGATATGATGGATAAGGAAAGTGTGAACATCTCTCACACATGTGTGAGAACACACTTAGGATTAAGAGGAGATTAGCTAGGATGATTATGCAAAGCAAGCATGATTAGGGAAGTGGGTAGGTTTAGCATGATGGGTTAGGTAGGATAGTGAGGTTAGGTGAGGGTTAAATGTAGGAGCCATGTGCTCGAATAGGATTAAATTTAATATTTAATTCCTAGTGGGATTAGGAGGGAATTAATTAAGTAAATGACATACTTAATTAAAGTGAAAGGGATTAGATGAAACTGGGAATAGGTTAGGATTTAAATAAACCTTAGTTTATTTAAATCAAGGTAGGGGAATTAAATAAATAATAAATATTTATTTAATTGGTCATGTAATGGGTTTTGGACAAATTTAGGTGTCTACATTTTTCCCCTCTTTGATATAGCATTAGTAATGTTATATCAAAGAAGAATAAAATATAGTGGCTAGGAGGATAAGACTAGTAGCATGATGCCCCAGTCATGGAAGGATGAAGAAGGATGACGAGGGTGGAAAGGTATACCCCCTCGAGAGGACATGTGGGTTAGGAGAACACGGATGTTCTCTCAAAATGGAAAGGAAGAGGATGGAAGGGAGTTATGCTGCAATGTTGTGAACAACCTAATTTTGATATTGTACTCAACACTATGCACCAAGGTATGAGGAACCAAGATGACAATGTGTTAAGTATGTGAAAAAGGGGGTCTAATACAACCATATGCCTTATGAAACCATGATATGGAAGATCATGATTCTTGAGACAGTAGGATGCAAAGACCATGATACATGCAAAAAATGCTAATGCATACAAGTAATCAAGCAAGCATACACAAAAGACCAAAAGAAACCCACCATTTTGCCCCTAGTCGAGCTGAAAACCCATTAATGGATCGATTGATGATGATTGATTAAGGCCGGAAAAGCTAATGCTAAGAGTAATGCACATCCAAGGATTGGGAAGGATTCATCCCATGATAATGATGTTTGAATATAATAAATAGATTATCAGCTGATTGGGTCAAAGTGATGAACTAATTAAAGATTGATGTGCAAGATTACAAGATTAGATTGATTGAATTAGTACTGATTGCATAGTTGATATGTTTTTTGATTTTTTGAGTTTATGGAAGATAGAAGAATGAACATGGATGAGATTGGAAGAATGATGGTGATAGAATGAATAATGATGAGAGTAGAATTGAAAATTGATTGAATTAGAGGATGAATTTGATTAAAGTGAGTTGGAAGAATTAGATTGAATGTGATATGAACGAATAGAATGGATAGAAATGAATTGATCGAAAAAATGTGGAATATAATGGATTGGGACCAATGACAAGGGAGAGTCAAGGTAGGGTAAATGAAGGAGAAGCAACATGAGGTGGTGTATGAAAAGAGTGGTGAAAGGATATGAGGGGCCAAATGATATGGTGGCGAAAAAAATGCGGGGCCAAGGATCATTTTTTGGAGGAGTTCAAATGCCCCATACCAAGGATAGGAATATGGTGGGAAAGGATGCATGAAAATGGAAGGAAATATGGTGGGAAAGGAGCCATGAAAATGGGATGATAGAGTGAAGTCTAGACTGTGGAGGAAGAGAAGGCATGTCTTCTTCCAAAGCATATATGAATGTTTTAGTATTGTGCCTCTTGTATGGATCACGAGCATGGGATGAAAGTGGAATGAATAAGGGATATGGGAGGGAGGGTAAAAAAAAGGATAATGATATGAAGGATATGGATGGAATGTGAGATATGAAGTGGATGAAAGGTAGGGGATAACTAAGGTCAACGACGTATGAAAAAAAATGGAAGCATGTAGGATTATGGATGGAGAATGGATGAAATGAATATTGCAAGGACTATGGAATGTGAGAGATGGATGGTATGTCAAGATCAAAGATATGGAAGGATTACAGAAGTATGGTAGGAAGATGTATGGATAATGCACAAGGCATATGTCAAGTGCATATGGATGGATGAATGGAAAGTGAAATTCAAGATCAAAGATGGAAAGGGATAATGAACGGTAGATGAAGGATGGAAGAGATGTAGGGAAGTTTGGTATGGATGGAGCTTGCCCCCAGTGCAGAGTGCAAGTGGAAGAGGAAAAGTGAATGGAAGGATAACCAGACATGAAAGACTATGGATACATGATAGGAGAATGAAGGGAAGACTCAAGAATCTATATACGTGGATGGTATCCCTTGATATATTTTTCCTTTTATTTTTCTTTGTTATTTTCAAGGACTTTTTACTATTTTCTCATAGATGTTGATAGGATAGGGAAAAGAAGGATGAGGTGGAGTGGGGAATGGAGGACAATGACTTATGGAAAGGTTTGGATTAAGGGGTTGGAATGGGTTGGAGAAAGACATGGTTGATGGATGCTAGGTTTGTGAAGGAAGTGGAAAGATCTTCATTAGCACACACCTTGAAGGCTGATGGAAAGGAGGAAATTGTGGAGGATAGGTAGGAGAAAGTTTGAATTTTAGGATATAAGGACCCAAAATGGATGAAGGAGACGGTGGATTTGGAATGGTGTATTTGGGTATATAAGGACCCAAAATGGATTTGGAAAATGGAAGCGCGGATGATTTATGCATGAGGGAAGCCTTTGGATTAGCCAAATTGGATGCCAACTTTAATCTTTCTTTGAGATTCATTGCTACATTAAGTAGCTTTGGTATCCACAAAATTTTTGCATTTTTGATTTTCAGCCTTTGTGGCCTTTTGATTTTGCTTTGGATCAATTTTTTCTTTTCTTGAACATGTCTTTTAGAGGGGACATGTTGATCCTTGGGCTTTTGTGGATTTTTGACTTTATTCACTTTTTCTTTAGCATCCAATTTGCTTCCATTGGTCATGGTAGGGGTGCATGAAGGTAAGTGGTATAGAGAGCGTATGGATGGTGAACATTGGAAGGAAGTCAAGGATGTGTGCCTTTGTTGATCTTTAGGAGCATGAGCGGATGAAGGGGAAAACATGGATATGATGGATGAATGTATGTAAGGGCCTAAAATGGATGGAAGGGAGGAAGGATTTGATGATGGAACATAAGGACCTAGAATGGATGGAAGATAAGGACCTAGAATGGACTTGGAAGATGAATGATGGGAAGCTATAGGTTGGGAAGGAGGAACTTTGAATTTTGAAGGAGTGGAAGGTGTACCAACATCTTGAGCCATGTTCTCTACAATGGGATATTTATCATTTTCAAGACAAGATGCGAGTCTAGGTGTATGGGGTTCATGAGTGGATTGGATAGGTATGGTAGGATCATGTGGAGGATTAGGATTATGAGGGATAATAGGATCATGATATGGAGTGGGATCATGAAACGAAAATGGAGAGGTGCTTTGATCTTGACTTGAAAGAGGATCATGTGGCAGAATGCATGGATCATGAGATGGAATAGGATCATTGAATGGAGTAGAGGGGATGGAACCATGAGAGGGATTGATTTTATCTTGACATGGAGGAGAGCTAGTGGATGGCATGGAAGTAAATTCTTCATGAAGTGGAGGATCTATGGATGCTAAAGTGGAGGATCTATGGATGCTAACTCGTGAGATGGAATGGAATTGGTGGTACATGGAATGTCTTGATCTTGATTAGGAAGGGGATCGTGAGATGGACTAGGATGGATAAACGGATCTTGAGGGATAGGGGAAGGATGAGATGGAGAAATTCTCGGATCTAGAGGAGAAGAGGAATCTATAGTGACATGCTTTGGAGGAAGGTCATGAGATGGAATTGGGTATATGACTATGGGTGATTGGCTCTCTTCATTGTGTATTTTACATTTAGCCTATAATGATGAGAAAAATCCCTTACAATGTGGGGATGATGTTTTTGGAGGATTAGGATGATGGTGGTGTGAAGGTGTAACTATGGGCGGGGGATTGCATGGAGGGTTGGGGTTGGATGGGACATTAGGACTAGGATCTTCGAAACATGGAGGAAGAGGACACATGGCATGGAAGTTTGACTCTTTTTGTTGACTTGCTAAAAGATAATTCTTTAATTGTTCCATTTCCTTAGCAAGGTTATTTGTGTTTGAGGAAGTGTGTGGGCTATGAATGGAATTGTATGTAACGTAAGGATAATGAGGTGGATTTCCCTTGTCAAAGGTAGAAGAATAATGAACGTGAGATGGATGAGAGTTGGATATGAAGTGGTGAGGATGGATTTGATATGCTGGTTGAACGGGAGGTAGAACTCAATATTGTCTTTGAAGATTGTCAACCATTTGATTAAGAAAATTTATATCCATAGTTGTTAGATGAAGAGTGAGGAAGGATAGAATATGAACTTGGGACTAGGAGCAAGCTTGGACTTTGTGTTGATCCGAATTGGATTTGAATTGGATTGGAATTGATATTATTTGATTTGATTTTGATTGGATATTGGATTTGATTTGATTGGATATGATATGGATAAGGGTTTGATTTGATTTGATAAAAAACCTATGATATGCAAACAAGTGAATGTGGTATTAGAATTAAAGTCCAATATTTATGAAAATGCTCCTATGACCAAAGTAAAATATTTGATGAAAAGTTGAATTAGAGGAAGACAAATGAAATTAGGAAGATTGATTATGGAGGAATATGTAAATGGATTGAATTAAGAATTGATTAGAAATGAATGAATTTGACAAGGGATTGGAGTAGAAGAATGATGATGTGAAGGATTGAATTAATAATGAATTAAGAGATTGGAAAAAGAAATTGAAGCTGGATGATGTTGAAGCATGACTAGGATGAATATTAGGATTTAGATTGAATGATGAGGAAGATAAGGAAATGATGTGGACAACTTGACTAAGAAAACCTAGACCAAGATGTGTTTTTGTTGTTTTTGAATTTTTTTTTTGATTTGTTTTGGATTTTTGAACTTTTATGATTTTTATGGATTTTTTATGTTTTATGATTTTTTTGGATTTTATGTTTTATGATGTTTTTGGATTTTTATGTTTTATGATGTTTTTGGATTTTTATGTTTTATGATGTTTTTGGATTTTATGTTTTAAGATGAAAAATATATACAATAAAATATGTACAAGGCAAGTGTGTTTCAAAAACTCAAGAATGTCAAACACACCAACGATATAAGGTTTTGACTAGGATGTACAAGGGTCAACTAGGGGGTGTCCTCGATATATGCAAGGTACGTGAGGCCCAAATCTATAGATGAAAGAAAATACTGCCACACAGTCAGGGGGAGATGGTAACCCAAATCTCCTCCTTCACTTCCCAAAGGTATAAAGTTCTTTGGGGCTTAGCCAAGAGTGACAATATTTTTCTTCCAAGAGATGTGTCTTTCAATTCACCTCCCGATTTTTATACTTTTCTAGAACATGGGAGTTGAGGTCATCCCAAGGGGTGATGAAATCCCCAAGCAGGCCTCCGAAAAAGAAAAACAAGGCCACTTATTTCTTGTGCACCCAAGATCACTCGAACATGCGAGGGGAGAGAATACGTAAGTGGCCTTGGGGTTCAAAAAGACATGCATTCGTTCCCAATGAAACTTTAGGTTATGTAATCTACTTGAAGACACACATGTTTATAACATGCAAGGTTCTTTCCAACTTGAAATAGCGCCAACGTAAATGAAAATGTGGATTCATCAACAAGAAAGTAAATCGAGCGTGTGCATAAACAAAATTGTTGGAAATGAAATCAATTTCTCTTGAAGCATTCAAGATTGTGTGATTGTTCATTTTAAGCACCAAATAGAAATGTGTGCTAACCTAAGCATACATGTCCATTCCCTTAAGGAATTCAAGATTAAATTTGATTGTTTGATCATTTAACCATGCATTCAAAGATGAGTGTTTAGGCATACAAGTTCATTCCCAAAATAAAATTAAAGTAAAAATCTGCAAGCAATATGGTTAGTGACAAAATATCCTTGCAAAACAACAAGTTAGGGCAACGAAAATGTAGGACAAATGCGAAACAACCCTGCAATGAAAAGGTTAGCACAAATTTTGGTCTTTGATAGGAAAAATAGAGATATAAATAGCATCAAAATCTCATGAAACCAACATCAACATGACGGGCTCAAAATCAGCTTTTCGGCGATATTTCATTTTGCAAAAACGGAGCTCGTATGCTCAAGTTATGAGCAAAAAATCAAAGGTTGCTCCTTATGGCTTAGAAACGCATGTGGACTACTGATGCAGTGCTGACATCAATGACCTGTGAGCAAAAAATTGATGGTTAAGTGCACATCAAGAAATTTTTTTTTTGGTTTTTTTGAACTTTTTACAAAAAAAAAAATGAAATTTAGAGTGGCTTATTAAAAGATAAATGTTTAAAAAAATGAACATACAAAAATGTTTTACTTTAAATATCAAACAAATTTTTTTTTTTAAAAGAAAGGGTGCGAGAGCGGAAGTGAGGGTTTTGGCGGAGCAGGGATGAGGTTCTACATGAGTGGTGGAGGAAGTGGGCGGAGAGCAGAGGTGCTGGGGTTGCAAGTGGCGAGTTGTCTGCAAGCGACCATGAGATGGGGGTGGTGCTATGCAGGAGGAGCGGACGAAATAGGGGGGAGCGCAGGGTTTCAACCAGCGCAGAGGGGTTGAAGTGCAAGTGGCCATAGCCAAGGGATAGTGAAGGGTATGGTGTTGGCTATGCTAAGCGGGGAGGCTCGGTGTTCAATGGAGGCGCAGGCAAAAGGGACCTCACCCGTTGTGGAGCAGCCGAGAGGAGCTGCCGGGGAGAAAGGGAAGCGGAGGAGCGGCAGTGGAGGCACCGGCGAGGGTTTCAAAGGATTGTGACAAATTGGCCACTGTGGGTGGAGGCATCAGGTGTTGCGCTTGGGCAGTGGCTATGCAAAGAAGCTTTCAGTGGTGGCGGACGAGGGGCTGCGGTGACAACAACGGCGACAATTGTAGAGGGTTGCGTGGAGGAGTGAGCAGTGGCCGCGGGCGGATAGGCAGTGTAGGCCACAGGCAGTTGATTCGGCAGTGGGAGGCAGAGAGAGGCCATAGTGACAGCGTTGGAGACGTAGGCAGGAGTTGCAGAGTTGTGACAAGGAACGGGGATTGTGGGCCGTGCGGTGGTGATTGTGCCACTCGCAGGTGGTGGTCGTGCCGCTCACGGTGAAAACAAAGCTTTTTAATTTTTTTAATTTTTTTTTAATTTTAGATTTTAGAGTTAAACTAAACCTTCTTTTTTCCTCTTTTTTTTTTAGATTTTAGATTTTTTTATTTTTGATTAAACTAACTCTACTCTTCTTCTTCTTTTTTTATTATTTTTTAATGTTTTCTACTTATACGAAAAATGAAATGAAATGAAACAAAAAATATACCCATTTTTTTTTTTTCAAACAATTTATATATTAACAAAACAGGAGTTTTTTTTTTTTTTTTTTCTAAATTTTCCTAATAGTGAAGAGGATATTCAATGCATATGTACCCTAAAACTTGAAAACAAAGCAATAAGCAAAATATAAAGTGTTTTATATCAAAAAACTTCCCTTAGGTCCTCCAAATGCAATGATGGGCTCCTTGACTTGATTAGAGGCTCCTCATGAAACTTGATCTCCAAATGCATGCTTTTGACCTACAAGCTTGAAAACTCACAAAACACTCAAAAACACATTAGATCGTTAGTTTGAACCAGTGAAGTGGGTCCCATCGGGCATGCCAAAATGTGTTGCATAAAAATGTAACTAAGGAAATAACACTAAGAAACTAATGCACATTCCTACATTATCATGAAAAACCTCAAAATATAAAAGATAAACATGTAAAAAGCATAACATGAACATCAAAGTAGCACTATGCAAACCTCATGAAATCATCAAGTGTAGATGATTTAATTGTCGTGGGATGTGGTTGCTCACAAATCTAGCAACATAACAATGAGGTAGAAGGTGCTTCTTGAAATGAGGAGAGGGCTCTCCTTTTATAGGAAAAGGGAGGCAATGAATGGCTAAGATTGAGTGCAAGATGGATGGCTAGGATCTCTTAGGATCAATAAGGTGTCCATGAGGTGGAGGCCAAGTAGACTCCATGTGGATTAGGGTTTTGACCATTCAAAGGGGGCAATATGCTCACACATGTGTGAGCAACCTTTGATGGTGACATGTCAATGGCAGGTGTAAGCAGTGTGTAAGATCATGTTTCCTCACACATGTGTGAGACACCTTGGAAAGTGACATGATCAATGAGGTGCGAGAAACATGGCTTCTCACACGTGTGAGACAACTTGATTCTCATGCAAGAGGACAAGTTTGCAAGAGGCATGCAAGATATGAGGGATGAGGAAAGTGTGAACATCTCTCACACATGTGTGAGGATTCCTCACACATGTGTGAGAACACACTTAGGATTAAGAGGTGATTAGCTAGGATGGTTAGGAAAAGAAAGCATGATTAGGAAGTGGGTAGGTTTAGCAAGATGGGTTAGGTAGGCTAGTGAGGTTAGGTGAGGGTTAAATGTAGGAGCCATGTACTCAAATAGGATTAAATGCAATATTTAATTCCTAGTGGGATTAGGAGGGAATTAATTAAGTAAATGACATACTTAATTAAAGTGGAAGGGGTTAGATGCAAGTGGGAATAGGTTAGGATTTAAATAAACATTAGTTTATTTAAATCAAGGTAAGGAAAACATAATTAAATAAATGTAAAATTTATTTAATTAAGGTAGGGGAATTAAATAAATAATAAATATTTATTTAATTGGTCATGAAATGGTTTTTGGACAAATTTAGGTTTCTACACATACCAACCTCATCTTGAATATTGAATCTTAAGCCATTAATCTGTTGAGCTACCTTCTCCGTTGACAATTCTATGTGCCCAGATTAAATAGTCAACTTGTAGAACTCCTTGGTATAATCCTTCACAGTCATATCCTTCTATTTCAAATTTTACAACCTCTTAAACAACTTAATTATATAATTAGCAAGAATGAACTTAGCCTTCAGTTAGTCACCATTAGTCTCCATCTAGAGATCTTCATTTCACCTTCCTCTTTCTCTCTTTGCAGTTCCTTCCACCAAAGAGTAGCATGTCCCTTCAACTTAGTTTGTGTTAACCTCAGTCTAAGTGGATCCTTAATATCCTCAAGGTCAAAATAGTCTTCCAATTCACCAATCTAATAAATCAAGTCTTTAGGATTCAAAGTACCTAAGAAATTAGAAAGCTCCATCTTATGATTTAGCTTCAATTGAGATTCAGGTCAAGAAAACTAACCAACCCTAATTCTAATAGGTCTCTCCACATGATTAGTGCTATCCTCACCACTTGATTCAGCAACTTCAATGTCTTTGTAAAATTCTTCATAAGTACCGTTAGTACCCACATGCCTAGGTATTCCACCTAAAGCACTCACAATTTTAGCAATCATGTCATTCTTCATTAATGCAATCTTAGATCTGAACTCTATTCTTATCTTCTCTAAGATCCATTAGATTTTTTTTGGAATTTGAGTTTGTTTGAATTGTGGAAATCAAATGATATTAATCACTAAGATCATTAATCAACCTAGGGCCAAATCTTCTTAAAGGCATCTTCCAAGATTTTTAGAAACCCTAAGCAATAGATCCACAAATCTAGAAGATCAATCAGCTCCACTAAATCAACCTTCTCCAACCCATGATCCTAGTGCAAAGTACCTTAGCTTTGGTGATCTATCTACATGGTTAGGAACAACCTTCACTCTGATACAACTTGATGTAGTGCAAGGTAGTAGAATCCCTAAAGGAGATGTCCTAGCCCCCAGTAATAACCACACAACAAAAACACAACACAAGATAACAACAATACAAGATCTAATACCAAATCACAACTCTTTATTTATAAAATAACTATTTACACTTAATATGACTATCTATAAGGCCTTCTAAGTTAAGGCCAAATACAAAAATAAATACAATAACAATTCTACAAGATCCCACAAGATCCAAATCACAAAACTAATCCTAGCTAGTCTAGATCTGTACTTTGCCAGAAACCTCCAAGGAAGCTCTTAGCTTGTGCTCACAAGCCCACCAAGAAATCTCCTTATTTTCCAAGCCACAACTACTAGCTCTTCAAAGTTCTCCCCTTCACATCATCTCCTTCTCCAAGCTAGATGATCATATCTAAAGACTCAACAAGAATCCTTACATATACCCAACTAAGCCAAAATTTGGGCTAGCAATTAAAAATTAAATAAAAGGCCTTTTATTAAATTTATATTTAAGCCACAATTCAGCTCACAAAAAACGTTAAATACAAAATGTTAACCCGAAGTTAACATGTGATAACTACAAAATAATACTTAGGACAAGCCCCAAGTTTACAAAACATATTAAATGCACATAGAAAAGATAACCAAGACCATTCATAGGTGCACACAAACTCTTAGATCAATCCACATCATGATTACATGCAAAATGCACCAAGAATTCTAGTCAACACTAACACACTATCGAGTGTTAGCAAACTCCCAAGCATTGCTAAGTGACCAACACATGCCAAGTAGCCAACACATGTTGACCAACCAACACATGTCAAGCACAACAATGAGTGTTGAACATTAGTATCTTCTAAGCTCTTCAATGACTGAGACCCTTCAATGACCGAGTAGCTTGGCTAACAGTACTTTTAACAATGATCAAGCACCACACCTTTGTTGACTGAGTCCATAAATCCAAAGCCAAATACCCCCAACATGTAGGATCACAAGAAATCCTAGGATGTTCTTGCATCAATTACAAAATTGGATATGCACATTTCAAGATACTAAGATGATGGAAGATGAATTTGTAAGAAGTTATGTTGGTAGCATATTAGAAATTATTGTAGGAATCCATTGGTATAACTAAAGAAGATGATGAATTTATATGGAAGATCTTGAAAATCTTAACGTCACCATTCAAGTAAATAGCTTAGATGATTTAGCTAGTAATACCATACATTAACAATTTTACAAAAGAAACATTGCTTGGAAGATTAGAGTCTATAGATGCAGAACTAAGGCAATCTGGAGATCTAGCTAGAGTTGAGACAACTTTTAGTGCACTAAACATTTGACCTAATCTATCAAGAAGTGCAAGCACAAGAGGCAATTTTGGTGGTAGCAGTAGATCTGATGAAGACAAGAAGATTGAGGAAGGAATAGTCCTTCTTGTGAGAAGGGAGAAATATGGTAAGAAAATATTTAAATGTTGAACTTGTGATGAATTTGGTCATTATACATCTAAATTTTCTAAGAGAGAGAAGAAAGTATAAGGAAATGTTTAAGCCTAGAATAGATAGAGATAGAAATTATTTCTTTGCTAATAAAGATGAAGGATCCGATAAAAGAGGTCAAGTGAAAGTGATGATGAATTAGGATTTGTGGCTATCAGGGAAGATGGTCTTGATAAAGAAATTAGAGAAGAAAGAGCTTTGATTTCTCAAGTTGAAAATAAGTTTGATTATATAATAGATAGTGGTTGTTTGCATCACATGACTAGTGAGCTAAAAAAAATTGAAAAGTTCAAGAATCATGATGGAGGTATTGTCAGAGTGGGAAAAAATGATACCTGTTACATAACAAGAATTGGATCTATTACTCTTGATGGTAAAACTAACACTAATGGCATCTATTTTGTTGATGGGTTAAAGAATAACTTGTTGAGTGTAGAACAGTTGGTGGACAAGGGTTATTAGTTGTAGTTCACTGAGAAGACCTAAATTATCAAAGACAAAGATGGTAAGTTAATTGGAATAGGCACAAGATCAACAAGTAATGTATTTTAGCTGAACCCTACTAAAATGACATGTTTGGTAGCTAAGGTGGACAACAATTGGTTATGGCATAGAAGGTTTTTTCATATAAACTTTGATAATATTGTGAAGGTTAGTAGAATGTTTATAGCTAGAGATCTACCAATTATTAAGCCTACTAATGTTGTTTGAAAGGAATATATTTTGGCTAAGTAGAAGAAAGCATCTTTTCTCAGCAAGAAGTTCACTTGATAAATAGGAGATAATTTCCATAGCAAGTTAAATTGTGATATTGCCATCACACAGTTAAATCTTGATAGCAATATCACAAGAAGTTCACTACAAAAGAGAAGTTGGAGATCATTCACATAGATTTGAGTGGTCCTTCAAGAATAAGAGGATTTTATGTTGAAAAGTAATTTATGATTTTTGTTGATGATTTTATTATAATAATGTGGGTAACATTTCTTAAAGAGAAATTTGAAGCTCTTAAGAAGTTTAAGATATTTAAGAATAAAGTTGATAATGAATTTAGTATTAAGATAATGTGTTTGAGATCAGATAGAGGTGAAGAATTTACCACTAGGGAGTTGAACATCTTTTGTGAAAAGAATGGAACTAAAAGATCACTATTTGTACCTAAAACACCTAAGTAGAATGAGATTGTTAATAGAATAAATAAATTAGTAGCAAAAGTAGCTAGAATGATGTTATTTGAGAATATTGTCTCAAAGATATTCTAGAGAGAAGAAATTAACACAACAGTATACACTCTGACTAGAGTGGATATTAGACAAGGTATGAGAAAGAAGCATTATGAGCTATGGTTTTATCATTCACCACCAGTCAAATATTTTAGAATATATGGGAGTAAATGTTACATTAAGAGAGATGATGACATTGGTAAGTTTGATCCTAGAAGTGATGAAGGTATGTTTCTTGGCTACTCATTAAAGAGCAAGGCATACCGATCTTTCAACTATAGAACTAAGACAATAGTTGAATGCACAAATGTAAGAATTGTTAAAAGGTTTGGTATTAAAGAAAAATAGTAGATTATAATTTAGATGAAGAATAGGATAATTCTAGAATTTTTAGATAGAATGCAAAATTTTTTGTTGAGAATAAAAATGACTTCAAGAATGATGTGTTATATGTTGAACATAGAGAAGAGTAGAGGTTTGAACCTAGAGATGAGATAAGGGTTGAGATATCAACTTCTACGTCCAATAGAAATATGGCAAAGAATCACCCTCTAGAGAAGATAATTGGGAGGAAAGATAAAGGTGTGATGAAAAGGAACATAGTGAATGAGGAATTTTGTCCAATTTCTCAAGTGGAACCTAAGAGAATAAATGAAGCTTGTAAGGATGATCATTGGATTAAATCAATGGAGGTAGAATTGGATAAGATTTAGAAGAATGAGACATGGGAATCAGTTCCTAGACCTAAAGACAAGAATGTGATAGGAACCAAGTGGGTATTTAGGAATAAGATGAATAAAAAAGTAGAAGTTTTGAGAAACAAGGCCATAATTATTTACAAAGGTTACTCATACTAGGAAGGCATAGATTATGAGGAAGCATATGCACCTATAGCCAAAATGGAAGCAATAAGGATGTTCTTGGCTTATGCAGCAAGTAAGAAGTCCAAGGTCTATCAAATGGATGTCAAGTCAACTTTTCTAAATGGAGAAATTGAAGAATAAGTCTACATTGAGAAGCCTAATGAATTCCCTCTAGCAAAAGAAAAAAAGATGGTATGCAGACTAAAGAATGAATTATATGGAAAAAAGAAAGTGCCTAGAACCTAGTATGCAAGGTTGCACATGTATTTGACAAAACATGGTCTTATTAAAGGAACAATATATGGTAATTTATATTTGAGAGAAGTTGATAATGGTTTATTTATCATTATAATATCTGTAGATGGCATAATATTTGGAGGAAATGATAAAAAACTAACAATTTTGTTGAAGAGATGAAAAATGAGTTTGAAATGAGCATGATAGAAGAAATGAAGTTTTTCCTAGGATTCTAGAATGTGTAGAATAGTGATCTAGTATTTTCCTTTCACAAGCTAAGCACATGAAAGACTTGTTGAAAATATTTGAATTAGAGAATTGTAAATGTGTTTGTACACCCATGATAACTAGGCATAAGTTATCTAGTGAAATTGAGATACCTATAACTTTGAGAAAAAGAAGTATAGATCTATGATCAGAGGATTGTAATATCTAACTCACACCAGACAAAAAATAGAAAATGCATTTGCAATTGTAGCTAGATTTCAAGATGATCCTAAAGAGAAACATTATGTAGTAGTAAAGAGAATACTCAAATATTTAAAAAGGAACATCTGATTATGGTATTTGGTATGATATATAAAGTGATTTCACTTTGTGCACATATATTTGTGTAGGTTGGGCAGGTAGTAAGAAAGATAGAAAGAGCACCCATGGTGGAGCATTATTTCTTGGAGGAAGATTAGTTTATTGGCTAAGAAAGAAACAAGATTGTATTTCATAGAGTACATCTAACATAGAGTGTGTTGTAGCAACAAATAACTATAATCAAGTTATGTGGATGAAGAAAATTTTGAAGGACATTGGAATTAAGTTTACAAAACTTTTTATCATTTACCTATGATAACACAAGTACAATGAGTATGTCTAAGAATCCTGTATTGCATTCTAAGATGAAGCATATATCTATCAAGTATCATGTTTTGAAAGAGAAGGTAGAAAAAAAGGAAATCATATTGGAATAATGTAAGTACTAGAGATTATTTTGTAGATATCTTTACAAAGCCTTTTCCTAAAGATACTTTTGAGTACCTATGAGGTAGGCCTCTAGTTATACCCCTACCCACTTCTGAGTAGATGATGCATAAAGTGCATCATTCTAGTGGTATAGAGCACTATTCTTTTGACTGGACTAAATGTTGATGCTTCCTATATAGAAGAAAAGAGATCATGAACCTTTCTAAAATCTTCCAAGACTTTATCTTTATGCAATGAAGGACAATGATATATATAGTGATACTCTCAATCTAGGGTTCATGTGGAAAATGTTGCAAATCCTATGTGGTAGCTAGCATGTACATTAAATAAGATGACATGAAAATGTTCTTTCTTAGATTTAGAGCACCTTTTAACTGATCTCTAAGAGAGATAGCTATTAATTCTACCCAGTCTAGAAATTGTGAACCTTTTAACACAATTGGAATATAAAAGTACATCCATTCTTCAAAAATAGAGACATCGGGAGACCCACAAATTCTATGTAATAGAGCCATTATATCTTGGACATGAGTGGTCATTAGGCTCGTTTTCAAGGTTTTGGGTAACCTAGAACCACCTTTATAGAAAGACTTTGTCTAGAATTTTGCTATGAAGTTCCTATAATCACTTGCTTTATTAGAAAATCTAGTTGTAAACAAGGTAGGGGTAAGGTTAGAAAATGGCTATTCTTCCAAGTGAAATAATCTAGATATAGTCTCCCTATTGACATTCAAAAAAACACTTCCATCCTTCTTCAAAATATTTCTTTTAGACACATTTTACATATGTATGTACTCTTGAATTAGTTGTAGGCAAGGATAAGTTGGTGGGAAAGTGGAGGCCATGATGAGGTTAGTGTCCAACACTTTAGTAGAAAAAGGTTTGACTAGTCTCTCACACAATCTTTCTAAAACACTTCCCAAATCAGCTCCTAACAAGTTGGTATCAGCTATTATTGGGGACCTACATTTTAAACTATGAGCATTCCCAAATAGGTGCACTGTAGACTTCATGATTTAGAAGCTTTACTTGAATTTGAAAGGAAAGAAACAACCACAAAAATGCTTTGTTCAATAGGCAAGAGAAAAATACCTAGAAAATAGAAGGTTTACTTGAAGAGCGACGATCATTACAACTATGGAAGAAGGCTTCCTTTCTCCAATTTTCCTACGACTGATTATCTTGGAAAAGGAAAGAAACTTAATGTCTTCCTTTTTCAAAGGGAAAAACTTTCTTTAGGTGCATTTTGAAAAAAGAGGAAATGATCATTAATTATGCAAAGGATAGAAATAATTTTTGCATGCCATGAAGGGAAGGTGATGAGGAAAATTAGGTACTAACATTAAGCTAAGAGACAAGTACTTCAAATTATTGCTCCTATTTACATGTGCCAAATCTTTTTTTTTCACCTTCACATCAAAATTCCAGTGCGATCATTTATGATGACCTTACATCAACCATTAATTTCTTGTACTTACCATTAGATTATGATATCACCCATGAGGGATCTAGTTTTTGTGTGTCCTAGACACCAGGTCTATATGCAGCATGTTAAATGGGCCCACCAATGGATATTTCTTTGAGGAATAGACAAAGCGTTGAACTCATGAACTAGTTCATTTGGTACATAGGGGTTAATGTAGTTTAGCATTCTTTGAACTTGGTATATGGGGTAGAAAAGGTTCAAGGAGTACAAGGAAAGTTACATTTTATACCAAGGAACCTTTCAAACTTTTAATAAGATGGTGCTTTGGAATAAATCACACTTAATTAAGGTTTCTAATAGAAGGACTTGGTCAAAAATTAGCTTGAGGAAAGGATTAACCAAAAGAATAAGGTTGGATAGAGATGAAAATATCATTAAATCTCATTTTTCATTTGACTTTTGATAGAACCAATGGTCCAAAAAAAACAAAATGCCTAAAAATGAAAGTGAAAGAAAAAAGAGGAATAAGAAGGTTGACTCTGAAAAACATGAACTAACAGTGCTAAGCATTAGTAAACCTTAGTTTGTATTGAGTAATTTGTTAGTGGATGTCAAGTAACTCATTATGTGTTGAGCGTCAAAAATAAGTTAAATGTCGAGCAAAAATATTATGAGAAAGATCATGAATTTGATGAATCTAGGCTAACAAGGCTGATTTCTTAGATTGTGTGAACCATGTGGAAGATAAGCTTGATGAGCTAGTAGCATGGAATTCAAGATAAACTATTTTGAGACAAATTCAAGGAGGATTATGAAGGAAGTTTCTAGAGGAAGCTAGAATAGAGAGATGGTTAGATTTAATGAATTCTACTTGACAATAGAATGTATGATTAAGATCAAGCGATCAAAGATCTAAATTCTCTTTATAAGGGGATACAAGGCATGAAACAACTATTGGCATATGCAAGAACCCAAGAAAGACAAGAAGTCTAGGGTGTTATTTAATATGGTGGCCAAACTATAGAGTCTACAATTGGCATGAAAAGTGGGAAGGCTTAAGAGGATGAATTCTTAAATGGGGAACAATCTATCAGAGCTGAAGTGAATGAAGCCAAGAAGAAAGGATGATAGAACATAGATCTATAATCTACAAAGTGAGTTGTATTTTTTTATTAGATCAAGCCTTTCTATTACTCTCTAATAATTGTATCATTTTAGGTCAAATCCTTTGGATTATGGTTGACCTAACAATCATTTGTAAATCCTTCAACTAGGTGGAATTCTAATGGAATGACCTAGAGTCTCCTAACAAGGATCATTCCTAACAAGGTGATTGAAATCCTTTAATGAGGTCACATTTAATAGTGTGTATTATAACCTTTAATGGGGTTGACATTTCACAAGGTATCACTTCAGAATAGTGAGAATTAGTAGCATGTTACTAGTTTTTTTTCCCAAATTGGTTTTCCATATAAAATCCTAGTGGCATATGTGTTAATGATTCTATTATGTTTCATGTTTACATTTTAAAAATGTTATTTTGACCTAGGACAATACTTTGCAAGTTTAAGTTTTGATTGATATAATACATGCATGAAAGATACATGATAAGGAGGTATATGTATGAGTTGTGTTAAGCACTAAAAATATAATTGCAAGTTTTGGACATTGGATAACTTATTCACTCCCCCTCTTAGTTATTCTAAACTCTTTCAACAATTGATATTAGATCATTGGTTGCTTGTGAGAGATACTTTCAAGGTACTATAAGTAAAAGATCAAAATTCCTAAGAGAGAGGTACCAAAGCTTAACAGGAAGAACTTTCTTGCATGGAAAATTTTGATAAAGTTACACCTAGGAGGACTTGGAGATCATGCATAGACTACCATTTCTATTGAACATGTTGACCTTGTTAGATCCCTCACTACTAAAGTTACTCAAAGTTTGATGACATCAAGGGTTGTGATACTACAAAGAAGATGTGGGATGCTCTTTAGACCATATATGGAGGATACAAAAGTGTCTTGAGAGCCAAATTTGAAAGTCTCAGAGGTATGTTTGATGATATGTGAGTGGAAGATCGTGAGATCATTGTTTAGTATTGTTTTAGAATAAAAGAAGTTGTAAATGATATAAGAGGATCTACTCATATGATTGGCAATGATACTATATTGATGAAACTTTTCCCATCTATGCTATTAGATTTTTTGCCATACGAGAGTTGAGATGTGTACCTGGCAATGATCTGACTCTTGTACATTTGGTAGGTAGGCTTACTAGTTTTGAACTCTCTAATTATGATAATTTCAAATCTAAGAATGTTGAATCTACTTTTAAAGCTCAGTTGTCACTAAAAGAACCTAATAAAAAGGAAAAGAAAAGAAGAAAACATGTTTCCAATGACAGTGATATAGATGAGGGAAATATTGATTAGCTTGAAGCACTATTGGCTAGGAGATTTCATAGAGGACAAGAAAAAAACAAAGGTAAGATGCCTATCATATGTTTTAATTGCAATGAAGTTGGCCATGTTACTACTAGATGTCTAAAGAAGAAGAACAAAAAAAGTGGAGATAAATTCAGAAGTAAAATAGATGAGAGCAACAAAGATTACAAAGATAAAGGAAAAAGGTCCTGCTACATTGCTAAAGAAGAATCAAGTGAAGAATCTAATGATCATGAGGATGAAGTTGTCTATGTTGCAATGAAAGATGAATCTGATGAAGACGAGACAATTACACTTGTATCTTATGTGAACAAGGTTGATGGATAGATCATTGATAGTGGATGTTCTAATCACATGACTTGAGATAAAAGTAAGTTCAATTCCCTTGTGCACTATGATGGAAATAGTGTTATATTTGGAAAAGATGCACCATGTCTTATCAAAGGAAAAAGATCAATTAAGTTGATAGATAAGATCATTTTTGAAAATGTTTAGTATGTCGAAGGATTGAATTACAATTTGTTGAGTGTATTAGAATTGAATAGTATTGGTTATAAGGTTAAATTTGGAAATAGAAAAGCCAAGATTTATGATACTACTAGAGAACTAATTGGAAATGGGCATTAGATTGAGGTAATCTTTTCTACCTTGATGGGTATGTGCAGGATCATGGTCAATGAAACTATGGCCTTAAGTGGCAGCGAAAAACCAGCAAATAAGGGTTATGTCAACTTGACACATAATTTTAAAGTGGTTTTGGACCTTATATCAAAAAGTTGTAAGAAAATAATCTATAGTAAATTGAATGTAGTTTCTAAACTATTAGGCCTTATCTAGAGAAAAAAATAATTGATTGGTCAAAAGTTTGGATTTTAATGCAGTACTACAAAAATTTCAAGGAAAAAATAAAAAGTAGGTGTATGTCTGACCACCTTAATCAAAATCAAATGATAATATTTTTTTAATATAATTATAGATATAAAAAGTAGACTCATGCTTGGATGTGAAACTTATTTTTGGGTATTTTTATTCCAAATAAATAAGTAAATATGAATTTTCTGCTAAAACTTTTTTGTAAAAAAAAACTCCCATGTCTTACCATCTTAACTAATAGAAAAGTTTACCAAATTTAATTTTTTTCATTTTTTTATACTAGGTGAAGCATAGAATGTCACGCAACGTTTGGATTTAAAAAATACCATACTATTTGAAAGTTATAGCTTTTTTTTTAAATCAGTATGTCAATCAGCACTTTACAATTATCTTCATTGAAAATTAACTAATAAATACTTATCGAACTTAGAATTTGATAGATATTATACTAATGGAATCTCAAGAGTGTTATGAAAAAACCCTTTTCATTTCATTCAATTTGGATGAAAATAAAATGATGAAATGGCTACTTGAAGTCTGAGTGTCAGTGAAACCTTTCTCAAAAATGTTTTTTGGGTTGACCAAATAGACCTAGTAAATACCGAGCCTAATTAGATACCCGAAATAAAATCGGGTATCCAATTTGAAATTGAATACCTGATATGAAATTAGATATCTGATTAGGCTCATGATTTTTCAATTGAAATTTTGGAGGGAAATTTGAGAGCAAAGATATTCCAATTGTGATTTTCGAGGGAGGCAAATTTGAGAGAGAAACTTTAGAGTATTTCACAAGGTAATTTATTTGGGGGAAGTGTGGACACTAATATTATTATTATTATATATGATTATAAATATTATTAAATTATAGTAATATGTATGGTTGTTATTATTAAATATAATATAGTGATAAATATAATAATAATTATTATAACCAGATATAATATAGTAATATATATGATAAATATTATTATTAAATATATATAGTAATATTATATGACTATTATTATATATAATAATAAATATGGTTATTGTTATTAAATCTACAATCTAGTAACATATATGATTATTATTGTTATATAATCTAATACTATATTTTTATTATATTAAAATATACAATTAAATTATTATTAAATATAATATTGTCATAAAATTAATCGAAAGGGATCATAGGTCATCTTATGGCTCCTTTCGACCCATATAAATGATTCTAATATGTCCCTACGAGTCCTAGGACCCCTAGAGACATATGTCACCATGGAATGCGTCAAAAGGGGTCATAGGTCATCCTATGGTCCCTTTCGACCCATATAAACAATTATAATATATTCTAGAGACATATGTCATCACAGAATGTGTCAAAAGGGGTCATAGGTCATCCTATGGCCCCTTTCGACCCATACAAATGATTCTAATATTTTCCTAGGGGCCCTAGGACCCCTTGAGACATATGTCATCATGGAATGTGTCAAAAGGGGACATAGGTCATCCTATAGCCCCTTTCAACTCATATAAATGATTCTAATATGTCCCTAGGTGTCTGAGGACCCCTAGAGACATCTGTTGTCATGGAATGCGTCGAAAGGGGTCATAAGTCAGCTTATAGCCCCTTTTGACCCATATAAAGAATTATAATATGTTCCTAGGTGTCCTAAGACCCCTAGAGACATATGTCATCATAGAATCTGTCGAAAGTAGTCATAGGTTTTCATATGGCCCTTTTTGACCTATATAAACGATTCTAATATGTCTCTAGGGGTCTTAGGACCCCTAACAACATATATCATCATAGGATGTGTTGAAAGGGGTCGTCGGTCATCCTATGGCAACTTTTGACACATATGAATAGATATAATAAGTTTCTAGGGGTCCTAGGACCCCTAAAGACATATGTCATCATGGACAGTGTCGATATGGGTCATAGGTTGTCTTATGACCCTTTTTGACCCATATAAATGATTATAATATGTCTCTAGGGATCTTAGGACCTCTAGCAACATATGTCATCATAGAATGTGTCAGAAGGGGTCATAGGTCATCTTATGCCCACTTTCTACCCATATAAATGATTATAATATGTCCTTAGGGGACTTAGAACTCCTAGAGACATATGTCATCATGGAATATGTCAAGAATGGTCATATTTTATCCTATGGCCCCTTTTGACCCATATAAAAATTTAAAATATGTCCCTAGGGGTCCTAGGACCCCTAGCGACATATTTCATCATGGAATGTATCGAAAGGGGTCATAAGTCATCCTATGGCCCCTTTGGACCCACAAAAATGATTGTAATATGTCCCTAGGGGCCCTAGGACCCCTAGCGACATATGTTGTAATAAAATGTGTCGAAAGCTATCATAGGTAATCCTATCGCCCCTTTCATCCCACATAAATGATTGTAATATGTCCCTAGGGGTCTTAAGACCCCTTGAGACATATGTCATCATGGAATGTGTCGAAAGGGGTCATAGGTCATCATATGGCCTCTTACAACTCATATAAATGATTCTAATATGTCCCTACATATGTCATCATGGTATGTGTCGAAAGGGATCATAGGTCATCTTATGGCCCTTTTTGACCCATATAAACAATTCTAATATTTCACTAGGGGTCCTAGGACCCCTAGAGACATATGTCATCATGGAATGTGTCAAAAAGGGTCATAGTTCATCCTATGGCCTCTTTTGACCAATATAAACGATTCTAATATGTCCTTAGGGGTCCTAAGACCCCTACAGACATATGTTGTAATAAAATGTGTTAAAAGAGGTCATAGGTCATCATATGGCCCCTTTCGACCCATATAAACAATTATAGTGTCCCTAAGGGTCTTGAGACCCAAAGGGACATATGTAATAATAAAATGTGTCGAAAGTGGTCA
Organism: Cupressus sempervirens; assembly: GCA_028749045.1. Classification (NCBI taxonomy): domain Eukaryota; kingdom Viridiplantae; phylum Streptophyta; class Pinopsida; order Cupressales; family Cupressaceae; genus Cupressus; species Cupressus sempervirens. The sequence continues at coordinate 78,883,946 of CM053792.1, read as the reverse complement.
TACAACATCCTATGGCCCCTTTCAACCTATATAAACAATTTTAATATGTGCCTAGGGGTGCTAGGACCCCTAGTGACATATGTTGTAATAAAATGTGTCGAAAAGGGCCATAGCTCATCCTATGGCCCCTTTTGACCCATAAAAAAGATTGTAATATGTCCCTAGTAGTCCTAGGATCCCTAGGGACATACTTTGTAATAAAATGTGTTGAAAGGGGTTATAGGTCATCTTATGGCCCATCTTGACCAATATAAATGATTCTTATATGTCCCTAGGGGTCTTAGGACTCCTAAAAACATATGTCATTATGAAATGTGCCAAAAGAGGTCATAGGTCATCCTATGGTGCCTTTTGACCCATATAAATGATTATAATATGTCCCTAGGGGTTCCAAGACCCCTTCAGACATATGTCATCATGGAATACATTGAAAGGGGTCATAGGTCATCTTATAGACCCTTTCGACCCATATAAATGATTATAATATTTTCCTAGGGCTCCTAAGACCCCTAAAGACATGTGTCATCATGGAATGTGTCAAAAGGGGTCATAGGTTATGCTATGGCCCCTTTTGACCCATATAAATAATTTTAATATGTCCCTAGTGGTCCTAGGACCACTAGCGACATATGTAGTAATAAAATGTGTGAAAAGGGGTCATAGGTAATCTTATGGCCCCATTCAACCCATATAAATGATTCTAATATGTCCCTAGGAGTCCTAGGAACTCGTGAGACATATGTCATCATGGAATGTATTGAAAGGGGTCATAGGTCATCCTATGGCCCCTTTTGACCCATATAAACAATTCTAATATGTCCCTGAGGTTTCTAAGACCACTAGAGACATGTGATCATAGAATGTGTCAAAACTGATCATAGGTCATGCTATGACCCCTTTCGACCCATATATATGATTATGATTATAATATGCTCGTAGGGGTCCTAGGACCCCTAGAGACATATTTCACCAAGAAATGTGTCAAGAGTGGTCATAGGTCATCCTATGGCCCCTTTTGACCCATATAAATGATTCTAATATGTCCCTAGGGGTCCTAGGACCCCTAGAGACATATGTCATCATGGAATGTGTCAAAAGAGGTCACAAGTCATCCTATGGCTCCTTTTGACCCATATAATCAATAATAATAACTTCCTAGGGTTCTTAGAACCCGTAGAGACATATATCATCATGGAATGTGTCGAAAGGGGTCATAGGTCATGATATGGCCTCTTTCAACCATATAAACGCTTCTAATATGTATTTAAGGGTCTTAAGACCCCTAGCGACATATGTTGTAATAAAATGTGTCGAAAGGGGTCATAGGTGATCCTATGGCCCCTTTTGACCCATATAAATGATTCTAATATGTGCCTATGGGTCCTAAGAATCCTAACGACATATGTTGTAATAAAATGTATTGAAAGGGGTCATAGGTAAGCCTATGACCCCTTTCGACCCATATAAATGATTCTAATATGTCCTTAGGGGTCTTAGGACCCCTTAAGACATATTCCATCATGAAATTTGTCAAAAGGAGCCATACATCAACTAATGGCCCCTTTTGACCCATATAAATGATTCCAATATGTCCCTAGGGGTTCTAGGACCCCTAGTGACATATGTCATCATGGAATGTGTTGAAAGGAGTCATAAGTCATCCTATGGCCCCTTTTGACCCTTATAAAAGATTATAATATGTCCCTAGTGGTCCTAGGACCCATAGCGACATATTTGTCATCATGAAATGTGTTGAAAGGGGTCATAGGTCATCCTATGGCCCATTTCAACCCATATAAATGAATCTAATATTTTCTTAGGGGTCTTATGACACCTGTACACATATGTCAACATGGAATGTGTCGAAAGGGGTCATAGCTCATCCTATGGCCCCTTTCGACCCATATAAAAAGTTATAATATGTCCCTAGGGCTCATAGGACCCCTAGAGACATATGTCATCATGGAATGTGTCGAAAGGGGTCATAGGTCATCCTATAGCCCCTTTCAACTGTTATAAATGATTCTAATATGTCCTTAAAGGACCCAACACCCCTAGGGACATATGTTGTAATAAAATGTGTCGAAATAGGGCATAGGTCATCCTATGGCCCTTTTCAACCCATGTAAATGATTGTAATATGTCCTTAGGGATCCTAGGACCCCTAGATACATATGTCATCATGGAATGTGTTGAAAGTAGTCATAGGTCATCCTATGACCCCTTTTGAGTCATATAAATGATTCTAATATGTCCCTAGGGGTCCTAAGACCCTTAGAGACATGTTGTAATAAAATGTGTCGAAAAGGGGTCATAGGTCATCTTATGGTCCCTTTTGACACATATAAATGATTGTAATATATGTTATAATAAAATGTGTCAAAAGGGGTCATAGGTCATGCTACGACACCTTTCAACCCATATAAACCAATGTAGGAAAAATTATGAATAACTAGGGTCAAAGGCTCACCATGCTATCCAAACCACCCTGCAAGAGTTAACACAATGGAAGAAAATGCAAAGAACATCAACCAAAGGAGAGAGAAGAGTGAAATACTTTTATTGATTCATCAAAACATCTTCATACATGCCTAGATATAAGGCCTTATGGGTTACGACTAACCACAATAAATTCACTTACAAGGATCCAACAACAAATTTGCACTGTCAGTTCTCCTCTCAAAAACTTCTTCTCTAAAAGTTTCCTAACTCTAAGCCTAAACACTCTATTTATACTTTCCAAAATGGCTTACAAATCATTCTAGAACATTACATAAGAGGAAGGCTGACCCAACCATGGTCTGGACTCATCCCAAGAAAAGATCTTAACATAAATGTCATGAACGAAATAAATCTCGCAAGTCGGCCTAGAGGAATCACATCCAATTATTTGCACTCAACATACACTAGGTAACTCAGCACATGAAGAAACACTCAACATACACTGGGTAACTTAGCACATGATGAAACACTCAATGTACACTGAGTAACTCGACACATGAAGAGTCACTCAACATACACTGGGTAACTCAACACATGAAGGAATTGCTATAGTAACTCAGCACATGAAAGAAACTGGATTGCTAGGCACATGAAGGAACTTCTAGGGACATGAAGGAACTACTAGGAATATGAGGAACTGCTAGGCACATGAAGGACTACTAGGCTCATGAATGAACTACTAGGCACATAAAGGACTGCTAGGAACATGAAGGAACTGCTAGGCACATGAAGGACTACTGGGCACATAAAGGATTGCTAGGCACATGAAGGAACTTCTAAGCAGATGAAAGACTGCAAAATGAACAAAATGAGCAAGATAACAAGGCAACCTAGGATGCTCCTACATTAGACAATCGAGGTTGAAAGAAATGATTCTCCTAAATCATTGAGATGTCCCAACCTAAGTTGAATCCAACTCAAATTGAGAAATCCATGAAGCATTTTCAATAGGTCTGTTCTTCCACTTCACCAAATATTCATAGTAATCTTTTCCTCTTGTGCTCTTGCCTACTCTCTAATTGAATATCTATTCAACTTCTTCAATCTACTTCTTAGGATAATCATCTGATACAACAACTTCATCCTTTGACTCATGTTACCTATACAAATTAGTAATATTGAATATATCCAAATCATCAGGTAACCCAACTTCATAAGCATTACCACTATCAAACTTCTTCAAGATCTTACAAGGTCCAAATTTCTCCATCTTTAGCTTACTGTATGTTCCAACTGGGAGTCTTCCTTTCTTTAGATGAAATATCACCTCATCACCAACTTGAAAATCATGGTGTCTTCTAGACTGATTTGTAATCTAGTTATACTTTTGATTGTTTTGTTCCAATCTCAACTTTGTTTTGTTCCAATCTCAACTTTACTTCCTTATGCAAAGACTCCATAAAATTAGCAAATTATTTTACTGCAGTGTTTTTCTTTTCTTTACTAGCAACATCTCTCAAATCTAATATACTCTAGGATGTATTCTAGTAACAATCTCAAAAGGTGTCTTCCCTATACTCCTATTCACATAATTGTTATATGAAAATTCAGCTTGTGCCAATACCATCTTCCAATTACTTAGCTTATTTTGAACTAAACATCTTAGCAAATTAACCAAGCTTCTATTCACAACCTCTATCTAACCATCTATTTGTGGATGGAATGTAGAACTAAACTTCAATTTAGTACCCATCTTCTTCCAAAAAGTCTTCCAAAAGTAGCCAAAAAACTTATTGTCTTTGTCAGAAATAATACTTCTTGGTAATCTATGCAATCTTACAATCTCTTTAAAAAAAAGTTGAACAACATGCTTAGCATCTGATGTCTTCTCACATGGTATGAAATGAGCCATGTTATAAAAATTTTCCACTCAACAAATATAGAATCATACCCCTAAACTATCTTAGGCAATCCAAGAACAAAATCCATATTGATGTCAGTCCAAGGTTTCTCAAGAATAGTAATAGGTGTATACAAACCAATATTTTGACTCACTCCCTTTGCAACTTGAAAAACTCCACAACTCTTTATAAATTTCTAAACATCCTTATACATTTGTGGCCAATAATTCTTCTCTTTTAGCAAACTCAATGTCTTATCAATTCCAAAATGTCTAGCTAATCCACCACTATGCTTTTTCTTAATCAAATTAAACCTCATAGGACTTCTAAGAATATACAATTGAATGTCTGTGAACAACATACCTTCTTGAATGAAATACTTATCATACTTACTTATGTGATCTATTAGATTTGGTTCTCTACACTTTCTCCATGCCTTAAAAAAATTAGGATCAACATTATATAACTCTTTCATCTCATAAAAACCAAGAACTTCAACCTTTATTTCAGTCAACAAAGAACATCTTCTACTCAATGCATCAACAACTTTGTTAGTAACTCCACTCTTATGCTTAATGAAAAATGTAAAACTTTTTAAATACTCAACCCACTTCATATGTGTTTGATTCAATTTATGTTGACTTCCCAAGTATTATAAAGCTTTATGATCAGTGTATAACACAAACTCCTTAGGCATCAAATAATGTCTCCACTTCTTTAATGCTTGAACAATAGCATAAAACTCTTGATCATACACAGAATATTTCTTTTTAGCATCATTCAACATTTTAGTAAAGAAAGCAATAGGCTTACCTTCTTGACTTAATATAGCTCCTATTGCATTACCACTTGCATCACATTCAACTTGAAATACTTTGTTGAATTTAAGCAAAGCCAATACATGTAATTCAACAACCTTTTGTTTCAAAGTTTCAAAACTCTTATCTGCTCCATGTGTCCACTTGAACTCCTTTTTGTCTCCCCTCATTGTTTTAGTCATAGCATTACAAACAACACTAAAATTCTTTATAAACTTTCCGTAAAAACTAGCCAAACCATGAAATGATATTACCTCAATCACATTCTTAGGTGTAGGCCATTCCAAATTTTCTTTAACCTTCTCAAGATCCATCTTCAATCCATCAGCTAAAATCACAAATCCCAAATACACAATCTCCTCTTGCATAAAAGAACACCTTTTCAGATTAATCAGCAACTTTTCCTCTTTCAACTTCTGCAATACTTGTCTAATATGCGCAAGATGTTCTTCCTTAGTCTTGTTAAATATTATAATATCATCCAAATAAACAATCAAAAACTTACCCAAGAATCTTTTTAGAACTTCATTCATCAACCTCATGAAAGTACTAGGTGCATTAGTCAAACCAAAAGCATAACCAACCATTCATACAAACCATCTTTTTTCTTGAAAGTAGTCTTCCATTCATCACCTTCTTTGATTCTAATATGATGATATCCATTCTTCAAATTAGTCTTGGTAAAATACTTTGCTCCACTCAAACAATCAATTATGTCATCCATCCCTGACATAGGAAACCTATATTTCACTGTTATCTTGTTAATGGCTCTAGAATTAGTACACATTCTCCATTCTCCATTCTTTTTAGGTGCTAATACAATAGGTACAACACATGGACTCAAGCTTTCTCTAATCAAAACTTTCTACAACAACTCATGCACTTGTTTGTTAAGTTCTTCATTCTCTGCAGGTGTCAATCTATATGGTGCTTTGTTTGGCAAACTAGCTCTAGGAATCAAATCCATACAATGACTTATGCTTCTTATTGGAGGTAAACCATCTAGGATGTCATCAATAATAATGTATTTATACTCATTCAATAACTCTGTAATTTCTTCTCGCATTTGATCAATAGTACCATCTATCACTTGGTCACCACTGACTAGCACTTGGTTAAAACTATTTTCTTGCACTTGATCTGCATTGACAGAGCTTGGTTTTCTTGGAATTATAGAAAAAGAGACTTGATTCTTTTTTATTTCCTTTTCAAATTGTTTCCCATTAACCATGCAAAATTTTACAGCAATACAATTAACCTCATATGGACTTTCAGTCAAAAGCATCAATGTTTGCTTCTTTCCATTTACCCAGAGAGTATATTGATGTAATCTTCCATCATGTATAGCATATCTATCATGTTGCCAAGGTCTAACCAAAAAAATATGAAAACAATCCATGGGCATAATATCACATAAAATTTCATTAAAGTAATGTCCAATTTTAAAATGCACAAGGCATTGCTCACTTACCAATATCTTGTGCTCATCTTTGATCCATGAAACATGATAAGATTTGGGGTATTTTAGCCTCTGCAAGTACAACTTGGTAACTAGCTCTTCTAATTCTAGATTTGTAGAACTTCAACTGTCAATGATCACTTTGCAACATTTTCCAACCATCTTACATCTTTTCTTGAAAAGACTTCTCCTTAAAATAGGCTCCTCATCACTTCCCTTATTACATAAGATTCTTCTCACAATCAAATTTTCTCCAGCCTCAGGTCCACTTGGTGAACCCTCATCATCTTCTTGAATTACAACATTTTTGTTACCTTGCGTACTTTTAGAGGGTCTACATTCAAAGGATCTATGTCCCTCTTTACCACATCTAAAATAATTACCATGAAATTCACCTCTATAATAGGAATTACCTCTTCCTCAATAAGAATTAGTGCCTCCTCAGTAAGAATTACCACTTTTCCATTCTATCTTGCCTTTGTCATCATTCTTCCATTCAAATTTACCTTTATCCTGCATAGAACTATTAGATCTACCACTTTCTCCATAAGATCTACCTCTGCCTCTCTGGAATCTACCAACTCTACATCTTTGTCTTTGTTCATGCTTCTTTGTCAAGATCTCGTTAGCTTTCAAGGCATATTGATATGCTTCTTCTATACTTTCCAGCTTCACAAAACTTATTTCATCTTGTATTCTAGATCTCAATCCATTAATGTACCTTTCTCAACATCATCATCCACTGTCCAGATCTAATGTCCAATCTTTAGAATTCCTCAGTATATTCTTTCATAGTCATGTCCTTTTGTTTCAAATTTTGCATCTTTCTCAACAAGCTAACTTGGTAATTAGTAGGAAGGAATTTGTTCTTTACCTTGTTCACAATCTCGGCCAAGTTCTAATCTTCTCCTTTCCTCTCCTTTTTCTATTAGTTTGCAAGTGCTCCCACCATAGTGATGCATGAACTTTCAACCTAGTGACTGCAATCTTCACCTTTTCATTCTTAGGAGTGTTTTCATACTCAAAGAACTTCTCCATATTAGAGATCTAATCCAACATAGCATTGGTATCCAATTTTTCATCATAGGAAAAACTTCTATAATAGGTGTTGAATTTTTCCTAGACAATGCTCGCAACAATCTTTCCTTATCTTGATCCTCTTTAGGTTTTGCATCATGGTTTGGTGTTGCTACTTCATCATTACTTACATCATCAAGATGTGCTCCTCTCCTCTAGGTTGTCTCCACAACATCTAATCTTATTGATATTATTCTCAACTAATCCAATATAGCATCATCAACATTTTTTCTACCATGAACCATCTTTACAAATCAAATTCCTCAAGATTGTAACCCTCTATAAGTCATAGGTCAAATCCACAAATCTACCACCCTAAAACTAAATCCAAATTAGGGTTCTACATGATCCAATCTCCACAAGGATGAACCTCGAGCTCTAATACCAACTAACACAGGAAAAAGGATGAATAACTAGGGTCAAGGGCTCACCCAGCTATCCAAACCACCCTACAAGAATTAACACAACAGAAGCAAACACGAAGAACAAAAACCAAAGGAGAAAGAAGAGTGAAATACTTATATTGATTCATCAAAAGATCTTCATACATGCCCAACTATAAGGCCTTCTATCTTATGGCCAGCCACAATACATTCACTTACAAAGATCCAATAGCAAATTTGCACTTTCAATTTTGCTCTCAAAATCTTCTTCTCTAAAACTTGCCTAAGTCTAAGCCTAAACACTCTATTTATACTTGCCAAAATGGCTTACAAATCATTCTAGAACATTGCATAAAAGGAAGGCCAACCCAACAATGCTTTGGAATCATCCCAAGAAAAGATCGTAACATAAATGTCATGAATGAAATAAATACCCCAAGTTGGCCCACATAAATCACGGCCAATTACTGGCACTTGGCATACACTTGGTAACTCAACATATGAAGAAACACTCAACATACACTGAGTAAATTGGCACATGAAGAAACACTCAACATACACTGAGTAACTTAGCACATGAGGAGCAACTCAGCATACATTGGGTAACTCAACACATGAAGGAATTGCTACAACTCAACACATGAAGGAAACTGCAATACTAGGCACATGAAGGAAATTGGATTGCTAGGCACATGAAGGAAACTAGATTGCTAGGCACATGAAGGAACTACTAGGTACATGGAGGACTGCTAGGCACATGAAGGAACTACTACGCATATGAAGGAACTACTAGGCACATGAAGGACTGCTATGCACATGAAGGAACTGCTAGGCACATGAAGGACTGCTAGGCAGATGAAGGAACTGCTAGGTACATAAAAGATTACTAGGCACATGAAAGAACTACTAGGCACATGAAGGAACTGCTAGGCACATGAAGGAACTGCTAGGTACATAAAAGAACTACTAGGCACATGAGGGACTACTAGGCACATGAAGGAACTTCTAGGCACATGAAGGATTGCTAGGCACATGAAGGAACTGCTAAGCACATGAAGGACTGAAAAATGAACAAAATGAGTAGGATAACAAGGAATCTTAGGATGCTCTTGCATCATAAATGATTTTAATATGTCCCTAGGGGTCCTAGGACCCCTAGCGACATATGTTGTAATAAAATGTGTCGAAAGGAGCCAAAGCTCATCCTATGGCCCCTTTCGATCCATATAAATGATTGTAATATGTGCCTATGGGTCCTAGGATCCCTAGCAACATATTTTATAATAAAATGTGTTGAAAGGTGTCATAGGTCATCCTATGGCCCCTTTTGACCCATATAAATAATTCTAATATGTCCCTAGGGGTCCTAGGACCCCTAGAGACATATGTCATCATGGAATGTGTCAAAAGGGGTCATAGGTCATCCTATGGCCCCTTTCAACCTATATAAATGATTCTAATATGTCCCTATAGGTCTTAGGACATAGAGAGACATATGTCATCATCGAATGTGTTGAAAGGGGTCATAGGTCATCCTATGGCCCCTTTCAACCCATATAAATGATTCTAAATGTTCTTAGGGGTATTAGGACCCCTAGAGACATATGTCATCATGGAATGTCTCAAAACGGGTCATAGGTCATCATATGGCCCCTTTCGACCCATATAAACAATTATTATATGTTATTATAGTAACAAATACAAATAATATAGTAATAATAATAATAATATAGCATAATAAACATATATATTAATATATATATATATAATAATAATAATAATAATAATAACATAATATATTATTATATATTAATAGTTACGTTATTATATTAAGTAATTATAATAATTTAATTTAATTTAATTTAATTCTATATATATATATTAATAGATTAGTCATAACTAATAAATTCATTGTTCCCTCAAATATTTTGAAATCAGATATCCCATTTCATATTAGATATTCGATTTGAAATCAGGTATCTAATTTGAAATCAAATATCCAATATTTACTGGCATTATTTTCCCAAAATATTCCTTGTCACTACAGACCCGACAAGATCACTTTTTGTGGGCCTTTTTCACGGGTTTTAGGAAAAGTCACATTTTGGGGCCCAAACAATCAAAAAAAGTTTTATAATATATCCCTAGGTGTTCGGTACTGTCATATGAATGTAGAGCAGTAGTCATGAAAAGGCTAAATGTAAAAGGAAGGTATCCAATGAAGACATTGCAGCACATAGGGAAAGGGACAAAATGGAACACTGAAGGAAAAATAAGGTATGTTAAATGTCAATCAAGTTGACAATGAATTAGTTGAAGGTGAAATCATAGAGTTAGATAATGAATATGTGTAGTTGGGGAATGAAAATTTTCTAATTGAAAATGATAATGCCAAAATTGAAAATTTAGCGAATGAAAATTTCGAAAAGGAAATGCTACTAGTTCATAATGTAAATTTCATAATTAACCATGTCGAACATGACAATGCACATGAACTTAATGCATAGGAACCTTACATATCTCCTAATTATAATCGATATGAAGGTTCTAGAACACCAAAATGGATAATTGAAATTGATAAAACAATTATTACCAATTTGGAAGGAAAATAATTAGAAAGAACCATTTGGTTATGGGCTTCAAGACTATATAAGATGGTTTTTTGGCAACAAGACAATGGTGGAGCAATGTCAACTTTTTATGCACTTATTAAAAATGCAAAAGATGAGACCTATGCTTTCCAAATTGAATATTCATGTTAATAAAAAGTTGGAAAGAAATGCCATTATTGTAAAGAATCTTTTTAGTGCTCTCAATAGCATTGGGAAAAATAGTAGGGAGAAGGATAATAGAGCTGCTCAAAGGGTTATTACAATCTCTTTGGTAAGTCATTATTTGAGAAAGGGTCGATATATGAGAAAAACTTGTAATTATTTGAACCTAAATCATACTACTTTGAGAAGAGCTCTTAGTCGACAAGAGAGAATTGATGATCCTCTTCAAAATGAAACATGGGCTTTTGGTGGGAGACTTCCGCATTTTGACAAGAAGCTATCTAATGATGTGAAGGAAGAAATTACACAATTTTGTCACTCTAGCTCACAAGTATCACCCAATGCTAAAGCTGTTTTAAAGTTGAGAGTTGGCATCAGGGACCACACACCACATCCTAAATACTATTTGGAGGTAAGTCAAACTATGTTGTTTGAACAATTTAGAGAGAGTCATCTAAGTCTTCATATATCACAAAGGGCTTTTGAATCTTTGAAGCCATTTTATTGTGTGCCACTTAAAATTCAAAATACATGTTGTTGCAAATATCATGTTAAGTTTTCTATGCACCATGAACTATTATGCTCCATCCATTCTACTTTGCATAGTAAAGGAATGTTGGAGAATTGTGGTGCTATTGGGCTTCTAAAATCATCAAGAGACTTGCTAGATCAATTTTTATGTCATAGAGTTGATGGTTGTTTCTTTTATAGAAATGCTTGCTTAAATGAGAAGTGCTCAGAATGTGGTGGCTTATCCAAGTTTGACACATGTTTCCATGAGGGGTACAAATAAGATCTTGGAAAGATAATAGTAAAAAAAAAGGTATATGAAATGGTGAAATACACATTGAAGAGTGGGGTTGAGCGCTCTAGATGTGAATTGGTTGGAAAAGAAATAAGTGTGGCTAGTTTTATTTTAGATTTCAAGGAAAATCTTTTCTACAAGTATGCAAGACATAATCATAGGCCTCAATGGTTAGATCAACAATTTAGAATGTGTAAGGAGACTTTTCCCATTGGCACTATTATATTTGTTGTTGATTTTGTTGAGTACTACACATTACAACCTCAAAATGAGACACAATCTTAGTATTACAACTCCATTCATATTTCTATTTTCATCCACATAACATATAGACATGCCCCTGATAGTGCAAAAGATAATCAAAATATTATTAGAGAGTATCATTTTTATATGAGTTATTATAGATCTCACTCTCACGAGTTTTTGCAACATTTTTTTGAGAATTATTTTGATTTCTTATAGGAGCATGAAATTGCTATGGATAGACATATAATTTGGTCAAATAACTGTATAGGTCAATTCAAGAATGCTCGCATGTTTGATTGGTTGTGTAGGATGCATGTAGAGAGGGGGGTGCCTCATATTTGGAATTTATTTGAGTCTGTCCATGAGAAAGGGGAACATGATGGAGCAGGGGCATGTGTGAAGAGAGCTCTAGTTAAGGAGAAATTGAAGATTTCAATAGCAGAGCTTCTTGATGCTCGTAGCATTGTTGATTGATGTAGTTTAGCATTATCATATGGGGGGACTCTTGATTCAATGGTATGTAGGTTCTTTCAGTTGGTTGAGGAAGGGTCCATAGGTGATAGATCAAATTGTGCTATAGTGAGAGACTCATAAAAAATGCATTCATTCCAGAGCTCTGATTCTAGTACATGGACCATTTGGACATGACAACTAGCTTGTTTTTTTCCTAGTTGTTTTTAGTGTGATTGAGATCACTGTGAGGCGAGTGAGTGGGTGGAGAAATGGGATCCACATTATCTTACTCCATTGTCTATCATATCCTCTATAAAAAATGATGACATGGAAAGTTCACTTGAGCATAACCATCTATCAGATCTTCTTCAGCCAGGACATGTCTTTGCATTGGTTGCACCATAGGGGAATGATCAGAAATCTAATTATTGGTTAGCACATTGTGTAAGGGGTAAAAAAAAGCTTGCACAACTTATCATAGATGATGATAGATTCACATATCCTACTAGTTCAATGGTTTTTGCTGAAACATGGCTATGGACATACATGCTTAGAAGGAATGGAATTCCTGCATTCAAAGACTATCAGAAGCAAAAAACAATTCTCATATATTCGCATCTTATTATAGCAACAAATGTAAAGTTGTTGAAGCATCAAGGAAAACCAAAAGTAAAAGAACCTTTTACTATTACTAACGTTGATCATGAAGCCCTGTTGGAGACCCTAAAACAGAGAAAGAGGACCCTACTGGAACACTCAACTAGGTATATTTACTTCTTATGTTATTTTCTTCATAATGATTCAGTGAACCAATGATTATCTTGTTTAATACAATAAGTTACTAATATTTTTTATGATATTGGAATGTAGGTACATCATGAAGAGTGGGGGGTGGGGGGGTGGGTGGGTGTTGGGGATAATTCCTAAGATTTATGATGTTAAATGTGAAGTTTTTTTATATATGGTTTTTTTAATAATGAAAAAGATAGGTTAAATTATAAGAGGAAGATATTGAACAAGTTCTTGCAAATCATATTTGCATGTGATACAAGGCTATAAGGACAATTTTAAGAGCATTTAAACAAGAAGAGATTTTATGATGCAAATATTGTGTAAGCCTTTTACTACAAGTCTTATCAATGCCTTTCATTATTTTTTATGGTGTGAGGTTTCCATCTCTAGGTTATTATAAACAAAGACTCATGGTGCAAGAAGAGTGATGGGTGGAAGAAATAGCTGATTTGGATAATCTTTTTCTATATCTTGGGAATGCTAGGGTGGTTCTGTTACACTTTATTAAAGTTGGTTGTTATAGTTCAAGTCAAATTTTTGGTTCTATATATTATATAGGCTCTAATTGTGTGACAGCAATCACATAAACTTATTGAAACACTTGTGTACTTGGATACATTTATCTAATCTATTTGTATAAACTCAAATTATTATTGTCCATATACATCCATTATATATTTTACTCATTATTTTATTCTAATAATGTGATCTTGTATATTGCCAAAGTTAAAACCTTGTCTTTTCTTCTCTTTACCTATCGATGACAAGTTCTTGCATACATGTGTTCTTCAGGGTTTCATGAATTTATATTGCTCAAATTCTACAATGGCAAAAAATAAAGCAAGCCTACATGGTGCAAAGCACCTAATCAAAATGTTCATTTTGTTCAATGTAATAAGGCCTTAGGATTGATTAAAAAATCTCCTTAAGGCCATCCACCCATGTAATGGATATAAGGACCCAAGCTGTTAATATGAACCTGGGCATCATTTGGTCCAAAAGGTGGAATTTTGGTTTATTTTATGTTTGTTAGAATAGTTTAGGTGTTAGAGTATTAGAATAAAATTTAGGAATGGTTAGAATTGAATTAGGAAGAAGGTTTATCAAAATAGACAAAATTGCAAAAGTTGCATTATCAACTTTTGCAATAATTTGACAACTTTTTCAAAAAACCACTCCCTATGGCTAAAACTGCCATGGGGTGGTTCTACCCATTTTTAATGGCCTATAAAGGCCCTAGAAACCATGGGGGAGAGACAACATGAAGAAATATATGTACTTTCTCTTTGGAATCAATAAAATCTATTGTTTCTGGACTATTTTGACTGGTTTTCCTGTATAGTACGGCCTATAGTGATTGGGAAGTGAAAATTTTTGTACTGATTTGATAGCCCTACATATTTATGAATTTTTGGATTTCATTTCAAGTGTTCATCATTTAGGATAATCAAGTTATTGATTTTTCTTGGTCAATGCCCTGTGAAACCCTCAAAACAAGGGTTTGGCTAAAGAAATGGCCCTAACTTGAAACTCTACCATTGGAAATTGTTCCAAATTTTTTAGGACCAAGTTAGGGAAATGCATTATCATATTTTAAAGGTCTTGAGATAGGAGGTTGAAGAAGAGATTTATGGGAGCAAGCCCTAGTTCTAATATTACCCATGTATTAGACCTTGTTTGTGCAATTTGGTTGAGTAAGGTGAAGAAAAGGAATTGAGGATGTGGTGAATTAGCAAGGCACTCTTGTCTAGGTTAGGGGAACACTCTAGAGTTGGAATATTGATTCCATGAACCCATTCTTGGCCATTACCTTGTAGACCACACCTAAAGTTGCTAACTAGGCCTAAGTGCATGGTTGGGGTTAAGGCATGCTAGAGTGGAGTTGGATTCAAGTATGAAGAAGTTGGATTCTTGTCTTCTTTCGAGAGTTGAGTTTGTGACCCTATTGGAAAGTTGTAATATTAGAGTAGTATCCATTTGGAAGTGAGTCATAGCCTTTTCCTAGCCCTTGTGGAGTTTGGAGGTTTGGGGGTAGAAGGTTGATTGTTTGGTGCTTCCTTGTGCTTACTCTGCGTAACTAGAAGTCACCCAAATTCCAAATTTACAACTCTAAGAAAAAAATTGCACTGGGACCCAAAGTCCCTAGGGAATAGGTCAACCCAGTTCATCCTATTTTGGAATGGTTAGACCTAGGTTAACCTATTCTAGACTTAGTCAACCTAGGTTAACCTATTCTAGACTCAGTCAACCTAGGTTAACATATCCCAAAAAGAGAAGACAATGAATTATGATAATAACATTGAAAAATTAATCCTTATTGGTTATTATGACTCTAGTAAAGCTTATTGGTTGTATGATCATAAGGGGGGTGAATTAACATCTCTAGAGATATGTCAAATTAAAATAAGTGTTTCACCTTTCAACATTTTTCCAGGTTGGTTTATAGAAGAGAGACATGGTAGTGACACATCATCATACTTACCCAAAAATGTTGACCACAAATTCAAAATTCCTATTGAATCTATTTACAAGAAAGGAAATATATTAACAAGCCAAATTTAGGCTTAATGTACACTCCACAATTGACAAGTATTATCCAAAGGTAACACTTGTAGCAAGCTTGAAAACTAACCTACTCTACTCTAACCAGTAACAAGACAAATGCTAAATAAATTCATTCACTGGTTGACTAAAATAGTTGAATTTATTCTTAAAAGTGCCATGATTAACATCCTTAAAGGAATATACCAAAATATGGGTAAATGAACAATATTGAATCATTTAATGCAACATCTATTAAGGAATGAAAATGGTGTGACTTAATTCACACTGTTGATTGAAAGTATCAATGTTTGGGACTGAATCTACATGTTGCATTTGATCCTCTCCATAATCATCTTCATGTTCAAGTGCTAGTTTGAATGGTGACTCCTCCCTTGACTTGAGCTAGGAAAAATACCCAATTGCACAGCCTCTTGAAAGCACAAACTTTAAGCTTGATTTGCTGGTTTTTATAGTGTTTCTCCTTTTTTTTGGTTCATCATGGTTACCATGCATTATTACAACCATTCCAACTCTTCCTTCATGGTGAAGGAGTCCCCTCCTTTTGTTAAGGTAGCTCAAAGTTCATAACAACTATCAACCTACTAAATGCTCTTCAAAAATGGATCCATCTTGCATTCATGCTTAGAATCATTAGAAAAAATGCATATACTCTGAATTTTTAGTAGCAATTTTCTCACAAAAAACTTTTACAATACTCTAAAAATAATCTTCTAAGATTTAGTTGGCTACCATCTCATTAATATATTTTATTTTGGCATCGAATCATCAATGCCATTAGCTCCAAATGAGTGTGTGAACCCTAGTGACACCCTTTTTCTAGCCATGAAGACCATCCATCATCCGTGGCCACCCCATACCGAGTAGTCTCCAAGGTGCTTTAAGTGCATTTTGAGGTTCATCTTTCGAGGGTCATAACTCGGAGGTCATGAGGGAAATTGATGAAACATCAAATTCTACAAGACAATGATGTGTAGGCCTAAAATAACCTATTTCATTTTTGAGAGATCACATTTTTTTGTATTCGGCACAACAATCTCACTCGATGTCAAAACTCGTAGTGTGCCTCAGTTCATAGGTGCACCACAACGTAACTTTGAAACTGTTGATCTTGGCATCTAATCATCAGTACCATTAGCTATAGATGGGTGGGTCAACCCTAGTGACACCCTTTTTATAGCCATGAAAACCCTCCATCATCCGCGGGTAGCTCGTACTCAGTAGTCTCCAAGGTGCTCTAAGTGCATTTTGAGGTTAATCTTTTGAGGGTCGTAACTTAGAGCTCATGAGGGCTATCGATGAAATGTCAAATTCTATAGGATGGTGATGTTAAGGCCTAAAATAACCTATCTCATTTTTGAGAGATCACATTTTTTTTGGATTCGACACATTGATCTCGCTTGATGCCAAAACTTGCAATATGTCTCAATTCATAGGTGCACCACAGTGTAACTTTGAAACTGTTGATCTTGGCATTGAATCATCAGCTCCATTAGCTCTAGATGGGTGAGTGAAACCTAGTGACAACCTTGTTCCAGCCACAAGGACCCTCCATCATCTACAGGTAGCTCGTACCGAGTAGTCTCCAATGTGCTCTAAGTGCATTTCAAGGTCAATCTTCCGAGGGTCATAACTTGTAACTCATGAGGGATATCATTGAAATGTTGAATTCTATAGTACAATGATGTCAAGGCCTAAAATAATCTATCTCATTTTTGAGAGATCACATTCCATTTGGATTCAGCATAGTGATCTCGCTCAATGCCAAAACTCATAGTGTACCTCAGTTCATAGGTGCACCACAGTATAACTTTAAAACTGCTGATCTTGGCATCAAATCATCAGCACTATTAGCTCCAGATGCATACGTGAACCCTAGTGACACCCTTTTTCTAGCCACAGAGACCCTCCATCATGTGTGAGCACCCCGTATCGAGTAGTCTCCAAGGTGCTCTAAGTGCATTTCAAGGTCAATCTTTCGAGGGTCGTAACTTGGAGCTCATGAGGGATATCAATGAAATGTTGAATTCTATAGGATGGTGATCTTGAGGCAAAAAATAACCAATCTCATTTTTGAGGGATCACATTCTATTTGGATTTGGCACAGCGATCTCACTCAATGCCAAAATTCACAGTGTGCTTCAGTTCATAGGTGCACCAAAGCATAACTTTGAAACTACTAATCTTGGCATTGAATTTTTAGCACCATTAGCTCTAGATGGGTGAGTGAACCCTAGTGACATCCTTTTTCTAACCACAAAAACCCTCCATCTTCTGCAAGAAGCCTGTACCACGTAGTCTCCAAGGTGCTCTAACTACATTTCAAGGTCGATCTTCTAAGGGTCATAACTCAGAGCTCATGAGGGCTATCGATGAAATGTCAAATTCTATAGGATGGTGATGCCAAGGCTTAAAATAAAATATCTCATTTTTGAGAGATCACATTCTATTTGGATTTAGCACAACAATCTCGCTCAATGCCAAATATCACAGTGTGCTTCAATTCATAGGTGCACCATAGTGTAACTTTGAAATCACTGAACTTGGCATCGAATCGTTAGTGCCATAAGCTCTAGATGGGTGGTTCAACCCTAGTGACACCCTTTTATTTTCCATGAAGAGCATCCATCATCCGCGAGCAGCCCATACTGAGTAGTTTCCAAGGTGCTCTAAGTGCATTTTGAGGTCAATCTTCCAAGGGTCGTAACTCAGAGCTTGTGAGGGCTATTGATGAAATGTTGAATTCTATAGGACAGTGATGCCAAGGCCTAAACTAACCTATCTAATTTTTGAGAGATTGCATTCCCTTTGGATTCATCACAAAAATATCATTCGATGCCAAAACTCTTAGTGTGCCTTAGTTCATAGGTGCACCACAACGTAACTTTGAAATCGTTGAACTTGGCATTGAATCGTCAATGCCATTAGCTCTAGATGGGCGAGTGAACCCTAGTGAAACCACTTTTCTAACCACAGAGACCATCCATCATCCACGGGCAGCCCATACCAAGTAGTCTCCAAGGTGCTCTAAGTGCATTTCGAGGTTGATCTTCTGAGGCTCGTAACTTGGAGCTCGTGATGGCTATTGATGAAATGTCAAATTCTATAGGATGGTGATGTTGAGGCCTAAAATAGCCTATTCATTTTTGAGAGACCACATTCAATTTGGATTCAACACAACAATCTTGCTTGATGCTAATACTCGTAGTCTGCCTCAGTTCATAGGTGCACCACAACATAACTTTGAAACCGTCGATCTTGGCATTGAATTGTCAGTGCCATTAGCTCTAAATGGACTGGTGAACCTAGTAACACCCTTTTTCTTTCCATGGAGACCCTCCATTGTCTGTGGCCACCCCATACCAAGTAGTCTCCAAAGTGCTCTAAATGCATTTCAAGGTAGATCTTTCGAGGGTTGTAACTCAGAGCTCATGAGGGCTATCAATAACCCCTTACCAAGTTTGGTGAACTTATCTAATTAGAAATTTAAAGTTATATCAAAAATTGTTTAAAATTACAAAATTGCAATTTTGCAACTTTTGCAACTTTTTCTTGCAAAGTGAAAATGAGTGCAAAGAGTTAGTTAGGGGTTTGAGCATGACCATAGAGGGTTGGAAACATGTATATAAGGTTTGAAATCACAACATGCATTAATGAAGCTAGTTTTGTTAAGTGGATTAGTATGGGTTATGTGAACCTTGTGTATGAGGTTAAAAAGTGTCTTTATGTCATGATAGCACTTTAAATTAAACATTGCATCCAAATTTGATAATAAAATTTGTTAAAATTTTATTCACAAATTATTTCATTTGAATCAAATATAACAAACATGATCAAAATTAGTGATATTCCATAAACATGAATGATAAACATGATCTATGATAAATTAAACAATACTGGATACTAAATTAATATGTATATCATTGTACACATAAATAAAAAAAATGTGTATCAAAATACATGTATCCATAGACAAATTATAGAAATATATATCAAAGATCATGTATCCATAGACAAAGTACACAAATATATATCAAAATATATAGATCCATATACAAAATGTGGCTAATCATGCCATCAGAATGTGTATAATATCAATGTTTCTATAAAAAATGTGGCATATGCCATCTCAAAATGTCTCATGACACATCCTATGACAACTATACTATCCTAGGGTGCTGGTGGATCATCAAAATGTAGCGTCTTCACTACACTACGTGGATCAAATGCCTCCTACATAAACAAAAAAATAAAATCAAAAGTTAGACTACTAAATTTATATAATTCTTTATATCTAACATTGAATTACTCAAATGCATAATGATCCTTTTTTAATGAAGATTTATACTATTAAACTTTCATAATAAATACCTCTATCATTGACCTCTTGTGCCGGTCAAGAGTCCTCTCATATGCCTTGGGCAATGCTCACACCTTGCTAATTGTGGGTTGTGTATGTTCAAATATGTTTTTCAGATGAATCTACAACTTAAACTATAATATTATAATTCATAGCATGCTAAATTTATAACATATTTAATCATGAATTCAAACTACAACTTACTAGTGTAGGCTCCTCCTCAGGATATAGTGGCTGCATCATCAAATCTACATAACTCTCCCATCGAACCTCATGTGCACTAGGAGTCTCCTATGAGATAAAAAATAGTAGTTTTTAATATCATGGAAATCAGTTTTGAATATATTTATGAAGATAAGGAAAATAAAAAATAAATGATACTTATACATACAATGCGGCTCTCTGTGCGAATGGAAATGCCTAAGCGTCTATGACATGGAATTTGTATGGGCTCATTGCCAATAGCCACACCCTATATACAATAAAAAAATGTAATTAAATTTCATTACCACAAACATTTTACAAGAATGCATCAATATTTAATCAAATAGAAAGCACCTAATTACCTTTCCTTTGTCAATAGGTGTTGGCTCATCCCCCGCACTTTGTCCCCTCAAGACAGATGGTACCTACAAGATAAAGAAAAGATTAGCAACCATATATGCTACAATATCAAATAGAAAAAATAATGAGAACACAATGTAATGTATCATAGATGTCTCAAGGCCAAATGAAATGGCTGAGAGCATGGCATCATCAATCTATCCGAGCTCCTCCTCGATCATCAACTAAACATGAATGAAGATCACATACATGTATAAGTCAGTATGGCTTAAAAATTAAAATTACTCTATTATAAAAATTAACTTTAAATCGCATATGTCATAACAAAAAAATTTATACATGTACTGACACCGAAGGAGTCCATGCCTTTGCATTCCCCTCCTCTTTTGCATCAAGGTCTATAGCCTCTGCACGTGTGTCTAGTGTATCCTCGTCTAATACAAAATGATACTTGAGAAGATTACCTATGGGACCTAGGAAAATATTCTTGCACGTAATGTAAGTGTGAAGGACACAAATGTGTGATGAGCTAGCCAATTATGAACTAGCACCAGAATCATCAACACGGGGAGGTAGGACTAACCTAGCCTGAGATATCAATAGGCTACTTAGCCTATGAATGGCTCTAATGGTCTGAGAGCTAGCCTCTGCCATAATATCAGGATGCTGCACTCAAGGAGGGGGGGAGATATCAGTAGGGGGGACAAAAGTGCCAGCATTCTTCCACTAGGAAGAGGGTCTATCCTAAGGAGCTCCTAGTCCTACACCCATGTTCGGCTTCATGCTCCAATAGTTTACTTTGAGTTTCAACACAAATTCTTCATATAATTCCCTAAGGAAATAAAATGGGACCTCTAAATTGCTATGTGGAGGGATATCAAAAACCATCCACCAACGATCCCAAAAGTTTGCATGTATGGCATCATTTGTGCACCATTTAATCGATAGTTTGGGTTTTTTTGGTCAACTAGTATACCCATTTTTGGGTTTGCAAAAAGGCTAGCCAAATCCTCTTTGGTTATATTGAGGGCCGCAACCTCATCATAGTCCAAGCCATCATCAAACATCTCATGTATTTCATCATGCCAATGAAGATTGACATTTCATTGGTTTGTAAGGGCTTGAATGTTATCCACTATGGTGTTTAATGTGGATAACATAGGAGCCAATGTGGGTACATTCTTATATGTTCTTTGTAAAGTCCTCAATTGGGTGAGATTTTCACTTATCAAATCCTTGATTTGAGGAGAGCTTTGAGTGGGTAAGGGATCATTTGGTAGATGGTTTTTTTGGCGGCACTAGATCATTTGGTGGGGGATTAAAAGGAATATTATTCCTTGCCTTAGTGCCATCATTTTGATGAGCAATTCCTATTAATTTGCAAAAGATTAAATATATTAAAAGCAAACCTTAATTTTAACAATTTCTATCAAAAAAACTATAAATTCAACTAAAACTAACAAATTCATGATAAAATCTATTAAATTTATATTAAAATTGATAAAAAAAAAAAAAAAAAACCTAATATCATGTATCCGAGCTTGAATCCGATATCTGAGCATTGAACACAATAAAACCCTATGAGAATAAGCCCATGGGTTGTGTTTTTTTTTTATAACTACTAATAGATATTGGGTATTTGATATTATATCAAATATTCGATACAATATCAGATATCTGATATCCGCCATGTCATCCCACGATTTGAAACACCTCGCGGGTCAAGTAGTGTATTATGTATTATATTACTATATATTATATTTAATATTATTATATATTACTATTATATTATATAATATTATATAATATATTATACTATACTATACTATACTATTATATTATACTATTATATTATATCATATTATAATATTATATTATATTATATTATATTATACTATTATATTATAGTAAATTATATTATATTATGCTATATATTATATTATATTATATTATATTATTATATTATATTTTACTCATATTAATATTTGTGAATGATTTTTGAAATATAAAAAATATTAATCTTCATGAATAATATAATATATATATTTATTATTTTATAATTATATAATGTAATAACTAATTTATTATTTCATATATATTGCATATTATATATTTTTAAGTGTTATCAAATATCCGATATCAAATCGGATATTTGATAAGGGTCAGCCCTTACTTTCCAAGTTTGGTACCTGGATAGGTGAAAAAAAGTCAGAGCAAATTTTGAAGTGCTTTTAGACATTTTCAAACTCTATTTTTCTCACATCGCCACTTTTTGGCACACCATGATCTTGCACATACCCTGATATGAATGATGCTACTTATATAGTGGTATAGTTTGATGATGTCTGGTTGTGGCACAAAAGGGTATGTCATGTTAACTTCAAAAATTTGGTCAGCATTAGTAAGATGAAGAAAGAAAGAGGTTTGCCAAAAGTAAAGAAAACAAAAAATGCTATTTGTAACAATGTTAGTTAGGCAATATGACTAAATCAAGTTTTAAAAGTAAGACGTATACTTCAAAAGGTATATTTGAGTTAGTTCATAGTGATTTGTGTGGACCAATCAATGTGAAAATTTATAGAGGTGACAAGTACATTACCCTATTTGTTGATGATTATTCTAGGATGATGACTATTATGTTTTTGAAGAAAAAATCCGATGCATGTCAAATGTTTAAGTGGTGCATGGATAAAGTGGAAAAGAAAATTGGAAAAATTTGGAAATGTGTCAGATCTAATAGAGGTGGAGAATTTATAGAAAATGAGTTTTAAAAGTTCTATAATGACAAAGGAATCAAAGGATAGACTTCTACACCTAGAACCCCTCCACAAAAGGTGATTTCTGAAAGGAGAAATAGATCTGTAATAGAGTGTGCTAGAACACTAATGATGGAGAAGAATGTTTCTTTAAAATTTTGGATAGAAGCTATAAGTACAACTGTCTATACCCTAAACTGTGTATAGGTCAAGAAAGGTACTCATTCAATAGCTTTTGAATTATGGTATAGATACTCACCCAATGTAAAATATTTTAAGATATTTGGAAGCAAGTGTTATATTCTTAAGGATAATAGGAATGGAAAATTTGATGTTAAAAGTGAAGAAGGTATATTCCTAGGCTATTACACAAGGAGAAAAGCTTATAAGTGTTTAAATACTAAGATTGACAAAGTTTTCAAAAGTGCAAATGTGAAATTTGATGAATACACAAAAGTACATGAAGTTGAACATGCAAAGAAACTTGAAGATTAAAAATCTTTTTTATACTTCTATGATGAAATGATTAATGATGTTTGATGCAAGAGCATCCTAGGTATAAGAGAAATCTTGCATCACCCACAATATTTTGTTTTGAGTCTTTTCTATTTTTAATAAGGACTAGTAGATAGGGTGGTTACTATTTGTGGGAGCTTGCTATTTTTACTAAGTTTGTCATACAAGCTCAGAATGTTCTCACTTTCTATATGAAGGTTCATCTTAGAGTTATAAGCCTAACATAAAAATCTCACTGCTACAGCTTATGGATGAGAGAAGTTATTACAGATTTTTGGTGAGAATATTTGCAAAAAAAATTTTAGGATCATCATTGGACGTCTTAGAGTGCCCAGATGAGGTCTAAAAACTCAATGGAAGGGCACTTGCATTGTTCTAAGCTTGTAGATCCAGAGCTAACATTTTTGAAAAGTGGTATAATAGCCAATCAAAGTAACAGTTTAAGAGATATGGCCTTCCAAAGTTGGGTTACCCAAAATATCTAAAATAATTGTCAAAGATGTATTTAGCTGACTCTGTATGTATTGTCAGGGTCTGTCAGCCCTAGGTATTAAGTTTCTTCATCTATAACCTTCTCAAGCAACATAAAATTGTCTATTTAAGAAAGGCTTGAACATTGTCTAGAACAACTCTGGGTGATAGTTTGTCACTTGTCTTGCAAATTATTGTTATGAAGCTACCCATGTGGGTTAGCATATTGTACTTGTGAATTTTGTAATTCCACATTTGTGGTGCAAATAACAAGTCCATATTTTGTTCTTGCATTTACGGTTGTTTCTTTCTTTTTCATTATGGCTTATGGTATTAAGGGGAGAATCCTTCATCAATGTTTTTCTAAATCAAGTTAGAAATAAACAATAGAAAGTCTTAGTGACTGTCAAGACATAGATAGTGAATGTCGAGTTGCATTGATGAATTGAGTTACAATTAAGAGATAAATTATAGAATGAAGTTGTGATGCATTCTAACAATGAGATCAATACACATGAAAGAGATGTTGAATTACTTGATAGAGAAGCACATAGTGATTCTAAAGTCGAAAGACCTATTGAAGAAAATAGAGTAGAACCAAGATTGTGAAAGTATGTTAAAAGACATCACCTTGCTACATAGATTATTGGAGACAAAGAGGTGAAACCTATGACAAGAAATAAGTTTAGAAATGATACATGTCTATTGAGCATGCATGAACCTAAGACAATTAAGAATGCATAGGGAAATGATGACTTGAGCAAAGCCATGAAAGAAGAGATTGAGTAAATAAAGAAGAAAAAAACTTGGTCACTTGTACCTAGACTGGAGAACAAGAATGTTATTGGTACCAAGTGGGTGTTCAAAAACAAGTTAGATGAAAATGGTGAAGTCACAATAAACAAGGCAAGACTAGTTTGCAAAGGGTATGCTCCAAAAGAAGGAATAGACCATGGAGAAACATTTTCCCCTATTGCAAGACTGGAAGGAATAAGAACTCTTCTTGCTTACTCTGCATACAAAAGTTTCAAAGTTTACCAAATGGATGTGAAATCTTCATTTCTAAATGATATATTATAAGAAGAGGTTTACATTGAACAACCATAAGGATTTGTTGATGCTAACAACAAGAACATGGTAGGTAGATTACACAAAGCTTTATATGGTTTAAAGAAGGCACCTAGAGCATGGTATGAGAGACTTCATACTTATCTGGTGAAAATTGGTTTTGAGAGAATTGATGATAACAACAATTTATACTTGAGGATTGAAAGAGGTAAAGATGTTCTACTAGCTAACATTTTTGTTGATGATATCATATTTGGAGGACAAAACGTACTTTGCAAGAAATTGAGATGTTCATGTTTGAAGAAATTAAATTCTTTGTTGGCTTGCAAGTGTATCAAATGAAATATGGTATTTACATCACTCAATTTAAGTATGTGAAGGAAATATTTTTTTTTTTTGAATTAGAAGATTCAAAGCCTATTAGCACACTGTTGGTGACAGGACACAAACGATCCAAGAATGATGATTTTGTTGATGTGAACCAATCTTTGTATATGTTTATGATTGTAAAATTGCAATATGTAGTGCATAGAAAATTTGACATTGCATTAGTTGTGGGAATTGTTGCAAGATTCTTTGCAAATCCTAAGGAGTATCATTTGATGGTTCTTAAGAGAATAATGATATATCTAAAAGGAATAGAGGAATTTGGTCTATACTACAAGAAAAATGAGAAATTTGAATTGAGAGCCTATACAGATGTTGATTGGGCTAGAAATGTTGATGATAGAAAATACATAGGTGGTGGAGCATTTTTTCTTAGGAAAGAGACTAGTTACTTGACTAGTAAGAAACAAAACTGCATATCTTAATCTACTGCTGAAACTGAATATGTTGTTGCTATAGTAAATTGCATTAACATTGTATGGATAAAACAACTACTCAAAGGAATGAAGGAGGAAATCACAGAACCTATTATACTTTATTGTGATAACAAAGGTGTTATAAATATATCTAAGAACCCTATGATGTACACAAAGACTAGACATATAGCTATGAAGTATCATTACTTTAGAGAGCTTGTTCAAGACAAAGACGTAAAGATGAGATATGTGAATACAAAAGAACATATTGCTGATATATTCCCAAAAGCTTTACCTAAGGATGCTCATGAGTATCTAAGAGGTAAACTAGGGGTGATAACCCTATCCAAAGTTGTTTAGGAAGCTAGAGATGTGCCTTGCATCAATTGAGATGAATGATATATGACACATTGATGCAGTGGACTTTACTTCAGGAGCTGCCTAAATTAATCAAGAGCTAGAACAGAAGATCAGTCACAAGTTAGGTGATAGAGGGAGAACATTAAATTGCTAAAAATCTACATGAATGAGATGATAAGTCTTTGAAATTGTTTTCAAGGAGGAAAAAAGTATTATTGTGATGAATACCAACTTAGAGGAAGATAGTAACATTATAGGGAGATAGTAAGAGGAGAAAGTATTGAAAAATACCAAATAGAGAAATACAAAGGGAGATATTCTTAGAGAGAGTATTTTGATGTAAAATTTGATATATCTACTAACAAAGAGAAATAAGTATGAATAGAGAGATAGATACCTAAACATCAAAAAGATGGAAGCATCAAAGAAAATCAAAGGGAGAAGCACTACAAGATGATAAATGAAGGTAGTCAAAAGGAAAAATTGATTTATATAGATCAAAATAGAGTTTTGTAGCTTATACAAAAGATTGAAGTTGCTGATAGCAAGAGAGAATTTAATACAAGGAATTATTTTCTTATTGGTATTGTTGTTGGTAATGGTTTCCCATCAATGCTAAAGAGGGATATTATTGAGAGAAGATTGATACAAGTATGAGAGTGTGTTTCAATGATTATTTTGTCACTGATGTCAAACCTGCTACTTGCTAGTAAGATAACTGCTTAGTTGACTTGAGTACTATCATTTGTTTGATTGATGAAGAGGATTTGATCAAATATGATAACAAGGGGATCTAGAGGAAAGGTAGAGTTATGATATTTAAAAGGAGTACAAAGATCAGTTGAGATAGTGTTGATTTAATGTATTGATTATCTACTTAAGGTTCAAGCACAAAGGTTGGATACACTAATTAAGTCTAGAAGAGCAAGTAAAAGGAATTGAGTTTGCTAAGCTTGACTAAATGCGCAATAGGTGTTGAGAAAAGTTAGTTGAAGATGAGTAGACATCTAATTGGAGGTGAGAAAAGAGAAGTTTTAGTTTAATGCCGAGTGATATAGTGTAAGCCGAGTAAAGTTTAGTTGGTGCTGAGCATCTATAAACTTTAGTTTGTGCCAAGTGATTTTTTAGTGGATGTCGAGCAACGTATTATGTTATAAGAATTAGAAGTAAGTTAAATATCGAGTGACATCATTATGAGGAAGATAGTGAATTTGATGAATCTAAACTGACAAGGTTGATTTCTTGGATTGTGCGAACTGTGTCTAAGATAAGGTTGATGAGATGGTGGCATAGAATTCAGTGTAAACCATTTTTAGATGAATTCAAGGAGGATTGTGAAGGAATTTTATAGAGGAAGATAAAACAAAAAGATGGTTAGATTCAATGAATCCTCCATAAACCTGGAATGAATGATTGAGATGAAGCAACAAAATATCTAAACTCTCTTTATAAGGGGATGCAAGGCATGAAACAGTTGTTGGCATATGCAAGAACCTAAGGAAGCAAGAAGAATAGGTTGTTGTTTCATATGGTGGCCGATCTATACAGTCTGCAATTGGCATGCAAAGTGGGAAGACTTAAGAGGATGAAAGTGTTGAATACAATTGATTAATTGAGTATTGTCTTTGATGTTATACAAAATTTCATATCATTACCAATCAGTGTATGCTGAGCCCACTCAAGCATTGATGATATTTTTCTATGGCTAATGAGCAATCTATAGTTTGCCTTGTTTATAAGGTAATGTGTACTAAGTTCACTCGGGTCACAAAGGAAAGTCTACAGAAGATAAAATGTTAATTAAGCTCACTTAGTTATGAAGGAAATCTTGGATGGAACTAGTGTTTACCAAGATCACTCAATTACCAAATGAACTTTTCTAATATGTAGTATTGGCCAAGTTTTAGTTGGTTAACATCAGAAAATCATTTCTAAGTTAGTGTCTGCCGAGCAAGGTCAACTAATGAAGGATTTTATTATTTTGGCATATTGAGCTCAATTTATTTATCTGATGGTTCTAGCAAACTGACAAGATGAATATTAATTATTCTAAGTTATATCTGAGCTAAGTTGACTATATGTAAGATATACATAAAAGGTCTAATTGAGAATTAGAATGTGTGTAAGAATGTGAATGCATGAAAGATTTGAAGATCTAATGATGAAAAGAGGAAGCAAATTAGAAGGATAATCAGAACATCCTTGTGGAGTTGAAAGGATACATTTGATTAGGAAGGATCAAGTACAAGCTAGAATTAAGACCTAGAATCACTAATTTAGTTGCATCAAAAGTCAAATCATCTCATTGTTACTCTCTAAGCATTGTAGCCGAGATCTTAATATCCTCATAGAGTTGGCTTAATAGCTAATTGAAAATCCTCTAACAAGGTGACATTTTTGTTGAATTGTCTAAAGACCTCTAGCAAGGTCACTCCTAACAGGATGATTGAATCCTCTAATAGGATCACACCTAACGGTGTGTTTTATAACCTTTATCAGGGTTGTCTCTAAATAGGGTTCACTTTAAAAGAGTGAAAACAGTAACTAGTTGCAATTGGTGGTTTTTCCTAAATTGGGTTTCCACATAAAATCTTGGTGTCAAATGTGTTCATGCTATTTTTTTAATGCTTGCAACTAAGTTAAAGTAATAAGTAATCATAGATAACATCTTAATATTTTCATGTTAAGTGTTCATTGAGCATTTTCAATTTTTATCGAGTTACAACATCTTTGTGTGTTTGTCAAGCATCAATAGTGTTTAGTTTTAAGATTTTATTATTTTGTTCTAACATCTAAGGGATCTAGGATTTATTCTAATAGTAACTGATCCACCATCCACCCCCCCTTCCCCCCCAGTTACTCTTCTTATATTTCCAACAATTGGTATTAGATCTTTTCATGCTTGTAGAGAAGGTTAGAAGGACCTAAGCTAAATATCAAAATGTGATAGAAGAGAGATTCCCAAGTTGAATAGAGACAACTTTGTAGCATGGAAAGGACTTATGAGATTACATTTGGTGACTATCAATGTTCAAGTTGTAAATATCTTAATGTTGAATACAAGACTCCTATCAAAACATTATCAGTTGAAGATATTTCTAAAAAGAAGAATCATAACATTATGATGATTGATATTGCATCTACTATCAATTATATTGAATTTGATGAAGTAAAAGATTGTAAAACATCACATGAAATGCGCACAAAATTGAAAGACATTTATGGAGGAGATGGCAATGTAAGAAGAGCTAGTTGAATTTGATGAAGTAAAAGATTGTAAAACATTGCATAAAATGTGCACCAAATTGAAAGATATTTATGGAGGAGATGAAAATGTAAGAATAGCTAAAGGAGAAAGTCTTAGAGGTCATTTTGATATGATGAAAATGAGAGGAGATGAAAACATTTCAAAATATGTGAAAAGAATCAAAGCAAGTGTTAACACAATCAAAGCATCGAGAGAAGACATTGATGAAAAAGCATTTTCAAGCAAGGTACTCAATGTATGCACCCTAAAATGGTCACCTAGACTATGGCCCCCCATAATTCAATTTACCAAATTTTCTGAATCAATAGTTTGCAATATTTTATTAGATTAGTTTATTTAATCAAATTGTAATTAATTTGATTATTTCAATATTTTCTAAGGTTGATCATTTTATCCTATGTCTTATTTAATTAAAAGAAAATCTCCCTTTTAATTAAATAAAATAAGTCCTCATTTAATTAAAAGAAAACATCTCTTTTAATTAAATAATTCATCCACATTTAATTAATTCCCCTCTTTTAATTTAATTAAATATTTCTTATTTAATTAAAAGAACTTGCTCTCTTTTAATAAAATAAATTTGCACTTAAAGAGGAAATAAAATAGTTAAAAATTAAAAATTTCTCTACACTTAAATGCACATATTTCTAAATGGGATTCCATTTAATTCTTTCCTATTTTCTCATTGGTGGATCTTTATTTCACACGGATTATTCTTTCTCCACTCTTGATTAATTCTTTTTGCCGCTTGATCTTGATCTTTGAATCTTTTTTTATAAGGGAGAGCCCTCTCCTCATTTGACATACACACACTCTATGTTATTGTTATGCTATAGGTTTGGGGAGCGATTTTTGAAGGAGTTTGAATATTAAAGCTTTTTGTGGAGAACTTTTATGTTCTTGTCTTCTTCCTTCATGCATCCATGGCTTCCATCATCATATCTGATCCATGCATTTTCATATTAGCTTAGATCTTTCTTTCATACATTAGATCTTGCATTAATAGATTATATCTTGCATTGTTTTACATTGTTATCATATAGATTAGCTTTCATCTCCATTTGCATTCATATCATGATATTTGCATCACTTATTCTATGGTGTACTTGCATGGGCATAGACTAGGTCAAACTGAGGGCCTCCATTACAAACCCTTGCACTCACTGAATAGAGAGCTATGAGCCACCATTCAAGACCTCAGTCTTGAGTGATCTTGGGTATAATGACTCCTAGAAATGTGATCACATTTTAATCATGCATTTTTGGTACCCACTATGGGACACCCACCTTTACTTGTTGGTTTAGGACATTTTTAGATCTAACCCCTTTGTAAAAATTTGTTTGGAGACAAAAAAACCCAAGATCTTAATGATTTAATTGTATCTCCCAAACGGCTTGGTGTTTCAGTCTGAATTTTTTTTTAGCATTGGTGACACAGCAGAGAAGGTTTAGTCCAAGCTTCAAATCTTTTTAAGCTAATTTTGATTTTTTATAATTTTTTCTTGACTTTTCATGAAAACCCATTTTAGGGTGCAAATTAACACATTTTTTGGAAACATTTGCATTTTTGGAAAGCTCTTTGAAGTCTAAATAGATTTTGTTGTTTTTATTTTGATTTTAGAGATCATATTAATGCTCAATAATTCAATTGCAAAAAATGGTCTATTTTGACAAAATGGATCCCTAGAGCACAAATGAAAAGATATTTTTAAAATTCTAACATATTTAGAAATTTATTTGATTTTTGATAGTGGTCCCTTTTCTACATTTAGGGTTTTGAATCAAAATTCATATCATATAGGTTCAATCTTGCTGACTAGGTTAAGAATCATGATTAAAGTGCACTTTATTTGTACAAATTCTAATGCATGATATGAGTTGTCATTTTTCATGGAATCAAATAGTTCAATGTATTTTCATATGAATTTTCCTATTTCTTCATGATTTCATACACTTGATTGAAGTTTGTGAAGGTAACTTGGAGATATAAAGAGCAAAAAATGGAAAAAATTGGAAAGTGTGAAATCAAGGTGCACACATTCCAAACCTTCTCATTTGAATCATAAAAAGTGATCATTGTGTTCTTTTGTCAAATTTTTTGGTCTGTCTTCCTAACATTGAAAAAAAGGGCTTAAAATGAATCATTCACATTTGGATTTGAGCTTAAAATAAAAAAACCCCTTTTGTCATTTAATCCCCAAGATTTTCTTATTGATGTTTTTTTCTTGTGTCCTTGTTAAGGAATTTGAGGGGAACTTAAATAAGGGATCTTGACTCTTTTAATGTTTTTAGGGGGCCTACCTAGGGAAGTGATCACTCTAGGGTACGACCTCAACTCATGTGTTCTGCAAGAGTATAAATAGTGTGACTTGAATCTAAAGACAGGTCTCTTGGAAGTAGCAATATTGTCAATCTTGGCTAAGCCCCAAAGAACTTTATACCTCTGGGAAGTGGAGGTGGAGATTGGGTTACCATTTCCTCCTAATTGTTTGGTAGTATTCTCTTTCATTTATAGATTTGGGCCTCATGTACCTTTCATATATCGAGGACATCCCCTAGTTGAGCTTGTGCATCCTTATAGAAACCTAAATAGGCTATTGGTTTGTTTAATGTGCTTGAATGTTTCAAACCTTCCCCACTTTGAATAAAAGGGGACAAATCCATCAAATTGAGCCTTAAGCATTCTTTCCTTTTATATGCTTTCAAAACCACTATGGACTTCAAACCATGTGCTACAAAACCTCAATCAAGTCTAGATCATAATGAGTTTTCCTCTGCCATTAAAAAAATCTAGACTTACCTGCTAGTTTCTTTTTTTCAAGGTCTACATCTTCTACTTCAAGGCATCAATTGTCTTCATCTTATAGATCCAAAGACCTATTGAGAGAGAAAGTGAGCAATAACTCCTTTGAGAGTATGTCAATATTTCATGATGAGCCTATCTTTGATCAAGATGAGAATGACAAAAATAGTCCTAGATATACTTTTGAGAGAACTTTTGTTCCTTTGGGATTTTCATATGACATGGTGCTTGAGACCTTAGTTTCAAAAAATATCATTACTTTACCATACAAATTTTCTACACCTTATGAACCTAAGGTTAAACCTTATGGTGGAGAGATGATCATTATTGTGGACACCATACATGCAAAGGTCATAAAACTAAAGATTGTACTGCATTTGAATGTATAATTCAAGATTTTATTAATGACAGAATCATTGATGTTGAAATTCATAAAGACCTATGTAATGAAGATGCTTCTCTTGAGAAAGATCATGTTGATGAACCTATGTCTAGTGATGGTTTCCTTGATACCTCCATTTCTTCCAATACTTATTCATCTCTGAAAACATCAAAGTTGTCCAACATTCTTCCATTAAAAAAAGGTCTAATGCTTTTCATGTAGTTCCCTATAGTTATCCTAAAGGGCTACTTCTTAAAGAAACTCAAGGTAATCTACACTTGGCTGAAAACCCTTTTTCATGCTTCTAAGACTAAAGATCCTCAACCTTAATGTGACGCTATGTCTACTATGCCCACTTCAGCTAGTCCTTCATCACCCCTTCAAGATATTATCATGCAAACTTCATATACTCCCTTGACCTTAAAATTGGATCCATGTCAAGAGGACTCTTAAAAAGATAAAAATAAAAATCTCAAGAAAGATCAAGATGATGCACCCCTTCATCTCCTTCAAGATGTCATTCCTCCATATCCTATGTCTTATCCACCTCCCAAGTATGATGAAGACACTACTTCCACTATTTCCATTGAGCTTACTGAAGATTATGAACAAATTCCTATGCCTATTTTATCCAAAGAAACTTGTCAAGATCAAAGTCTTCCATCTTCTTGTTCTACTTCTCCATATTCACTTCAAAACAATACTCAAGCTTCAAATACTCCTATTAAAGGTTTTCCTCCTATTAAAAATACTCATGATTCTATTGATGGCCTTAGTCACATTGCTCTCTCTAAAGATGCTAATATCCCTATTCACTATGCCTTTGCATCTCCTAAATCTATCCTTGGTCCTTATCCATCAAAGCTAAAGCCTTCAAACCTTCCATATATATTGGGACCTTATGTTTCTCCATATCCTACTTTCACTCCTATCTCATCTCCTAGCTCTCCTATCATACCTCAAGATCACCAAAGACACTCATCCTTGATGAATTCTCATTCCTCTATCCATATGAACACATCTTATAATCCTTATTCATCCACAAATTCCAAGTCTTTTGGAAGCAATTTGGATGATCAATTTAAGAACAAACACAAGAATTCATTTGAAAATGAATATCATTATGTACCATCTAATCGA
Organism: Cupressus sempervirens; assembly: GCA_028749045.1. Lineage (NCBI taxonomy): Eukaryota > Viridiplantae > Streptophyta > Pinopsida > Cupressales > Cupressaceae > Cupressus > Cupressus sempervirens. The sequence continues at coordinate 78,849,743 of CM053792.1, read as the reverse complement.
CATGTGAATGAAAAGAAAGAACATTTATTTCAAAGACCACATATGTCTACTACCCAAAGAGCTAAATCAAAGAAAATATGGGTTCCCAGATCCATCATTGAAGAAATGCATTCTAAAGCATCTAAAGGAAGAGAAAAATCTAAAGCTATATGGATTCCCAAGTCTCTTTTGAAAGACTTGAATATTGAAAATACTTCAAAGTTGGCATTCAAGCTTCCAAAGATTTCCACTCCATCTCCTTTTAAAATTATTTTACTTCCTCATACATCTAAACCTTAAACTATTTCCTCCATGATTATTCCATCATTTTTCAACTCTTCAAGTTGTGTGTCAATGTTGATCTTGACTACTTTGTCACCTACTCCTATGCAATATTTTCAAGCCTACACTTACTTGCTATCCATATTCCTTCTATCTTTCCAAAGCATAAAACCTTATCCTCCATATACATTATTTACCATCTCCTTTTCATCACCCTAATAACATCTTTGAGCATACATATCTATGGTCTTGGCTTATCATGACTCATCTTTCCTATAGCAGTACTATTTAAATTGAAATAGCTAGAGCTCTTTCTATAAATTTAAAAAAGAAAATGCGCCTTTGTGAAAACCTAGTAATCAAGCACCTTGGTAGCAAAAGTAAAGAGAAATAAATTTGTCCTATGGTAAAAAAAAACTCCCTTGTGGTGCCTTGGATAAGTACCATGATGAAAACCTGACAATCAAGCACCATGCATAGTTCTTCTACATCTTTCAACCATTCTGTCTTCTCTCTTTGATCTTGACAATGTTGACCTATACACAAACATTTGGCTATCTTGTGAGCTATCTTATGATGATTTTGTTTTCATTCCCTTCATTTTTAGCCTTCATATCTATTTTCTTCTATTCATTCTAGTCTTTCTCTATCCTTTTACAATTATTCATTTGGTCTTTGATCTAATAAAAAAGAGTAAAATACAATGCTAAGAAGATTCTTGACATGTCTACTCCTTTGGATTGCATTTTTCCCACTTTTACATTATGCTTTCATGAATTATCCTAGTCTAGCCTTTTATTTCTTGTTCAGATGTACTTTACATGTCAAATTTTTCCTAGCTTGAGTACTCTTGAGGAGTCAATCCTTAAAGATCACTTTCACTTGCTTCACAAACTCCTTGCTTATCCATCATATCCAACAACTTTTTGCTCCATTATGTCCTCTACCTTGCTAGACATTGGGACTAAACAATGTTCTCTTGCTTGGAAGTGGTGCTCATTCTATTTGGCGGCATCTTTGTACATATTTATTGATCCAAAAAAGATACAAAAAAAATTATATATTTCAAAAATCCAAAAAAATGATATATTGTGAAAATTCTAAAAATTGGAAAATGTCCTAAAAAAATGATCATCTTAGTGAAAACTTAGCCATAGCTACTTTGATGTATCTCCAAAAATAAAAAAAATTCCAAAAATATTTAAAAAATTAAAAAGCTCAAAAATTCAAAAAGAAAAGAAGAAAAAATGCCTTGGTGAAAACCTGGAAACAAACACCTTGGTAGCAAAAATACAAAATTTTTTATAAAAAGTCCTAACAAATATATATATATATATATATATATATATATATATATATATATATATATATATATATATATATATATATGTATGTATAAATCCAAATGGTGAAAACCTAGAAACAAGCACTGCTTGAGGCCTTTACAACCTTGTTTCTTAGCACACATCCTCGACACTTAGCCTTTTTCCATCATGCCTTGTCCTTGTTGCCTTGGTTTGGAATTGGTCTTTGTCTAAGGGGCATAATTGCATTAGCTTAGCTTCAATCTCTTGGATGCATTACTTTTTAAGATACCTCACAAATAGTATTTTTCAACACCACTCCAATTGTATTTTTTAATATAACCCTTGACATCGAGTTTTTTTCAACACTTATTGGTTTGGTTTTACCCAGTTTTGTCATGTGATCTTACCTATTTGCAAGCATTCGATCCTTATCCTCAAAAATTGATATTAGTTAACACACTTAAATTTTTAAACATAAATACTTAATGTTTGAGCTATGTCATGATCTTTTCTTTGTGTGCTGTCTATTATTGATTTTCTTTGAGTCTCATTGTTGTTAAGTCTCTCCAAGATGCATAGCTAGAGGACTTGGGGCATGAGGCATATTTTTTATTTGCTACATTAAATTCGGTAAGCTAACATCGAAGTCATCTTGACCTTTATGTATATTATTCTTATGTTAGAATCTTTTCACATTCTAATTTGATATAAATCACACTCATATCTTCATAGTTGTGCTTGTGACTAGTGATGATTGTGTTTTTTTTTTATGTTTGTTAATAATGGCACAATGATAAGAATAAGTTCCTTTCCATTCTCTAATGAATGATGAATACAAAATCCTATGTTACAATTGTTCTATTGCAATGATACCTTTTCATTTTCATGTAGCTTGCATTGTTAGGCTTCATGTTAGTTTGCATTTTTAGGCTGCATTATGAGTTTGAGAAGGTTTTCCCTTCATCTTTCTTGTGGACTTTTAATCAACTATGGTCACATTTTTATCTTCATTTCCTTATCTTCTTTCATGATCTCAATTGAAATTTCTATCTTAAAAAATTAATTAATTTTGTGGCATTCTATTTCTTATGGAAAATTTTCTTTTATTCTTTCCATTTCTTTCCATATCTTCCAAATTTCTACCTTCCATTTACTTTCACCCCACTTCTTTTCTTCTAATTCACCTTTGGGGCATAATATTTCATGCTTGATGATCTACCTTGGTTTTGTGATTCTTATATCTTTCATCTTACATCAAGAACCTTATCTTTAGTTTGATTTGATCAATTTGATCATGTGGGGGAAGTGCTTATCAACTTCAATATTTATTCAGTTTAATCAATTTTATCCTCAACTCTTTTAAGTCAAAAATTATTTGTACAATTTTTTTCTGATGTGTTCCTTAATCGACCACACATCTAAGTTATTTTGTGATCTCGAATCGACCTCACACTTCAATTTCTTCTTTTGACTACATTTGTTCCTAAATTGATCACACATTAGTCAAAGAGGGGGAAATGTATGCACCCTAAAATGGTTTCCTAGACTATGGGCCCCCATTATTCAATTTACCAAATTTTTTGAATCAGTGGTTTGCAATAGTTTATTAAAACAATTCAAATCAATTTCTTTGATCAAACTGTAATTCATTCAATTATTTCTATATTTTCTAAGGTTGATCATTTTATCCTAAGTCTTATTTAATTAAAGAAAATCTCCTTTTTAATTAAATAAAATAAATCCCCATTTAATTAAAAGAAAACCTCTCTTTTAATTAAATAATTCATCCACATTTAATTAATTAAGAGAAAAATCTCTCTTTTAATGTAATTAAATATTTCCTATTTAATTAATAGAATATAATCCTTTTTAATTAAATAAATTCCACATAAAGAGGAAATAAAATAATTAAAAATTAAAATTTTCTCTAAACTTAAATGCACATATTTCTAAGTGGGATTCCATTTAATTCTTTTCTTATTTTCTCATTGGTGGCTCTTTATTTCACATGGATCATTCTTTGTCCACCTTTGATTAAATATTTTTGTCTCTTAATCTTGATTGTCCAATATTCTTTATAAGGGAGAGCCCTCTCCTTATTTGACATACACACACTCTATGTTATTATTATGATGTAGGTTTGGGGAGCAATTTTTGAAGAAGGAGTTTGAATACTAAAACTTTTTGTTGATAACTTCTATCTTCTTGTCTTTTTCTCTCATCATCCATGGCTTCCATCATCATATTTTGTCCATGAATTTTCATATTAGCTTAGATCTTGCTTTCATAGATTAGATCTTGCACTATTTTTCATTGCTATCATATAGATTAGCTTTCATCTCGATTTGCATTCATATTTTATCTTTGAATCTCTCATTTTATGGTGTACTTTCATAGGCACAAACTAGGTCAAACTAAGGGCTTCCATTACAAACCCTTGCACTTCATGAATAGAGAGCTATGAGCCGCCATTCAAGACATCATTCTTGAGCAATATTGGGTATAATGATTAATAGAAGTGTGCTCACATTTTAAGCATACACTCAGAACTCTCCTTCTTATTGATGCAATTTATGTGTCTACTATTCAAGAGATGAGATGTGATCCAAATAATAAAATATCTTTAGATTCTCTTATTGGAAGATTGATAGCTTTTGAGTTAGACAACTATGATAACTATGTTCCTAGTTCCAAAAATATTGTGTCTACATTTGAAGCCAAACTCTCACTCAAAGAAAAGAGCAAGAAATAAAAGGCTAATCAATCAAGAAGCAAGGAAGAAATTGAAGAAAATTCTAACAATGATCTTGAAATTGTTGAAGCCTTACTTGCAAAGAAATATTTGAAAGGCAGAGGAAAGTTCAAAGGCAAGATTCCTCTAATCTATTTTTCTTGTGAAGAAGTTGGTCATATTGCTGCTAGGTGTCTAAATACAGAAAATAAGGATGAAAAGAAAAGTAACAAGTACAAGGCAAGAAGGAATTCAAAAACTACACGAACTACAAAGACAAAGGTAAGAAATCTTGTTTCATGGCTAAAGATTTTGATAATAGTGAATTTATATATTGTTGTAAAAGATGAATCTAATAATGAAAGACATAAGATGGAACTTATCTCTCATGTTAGCAAAAATGATACATGGATTACTAATAGTGTCTACTCGCATCATATGGCTTGAGATAAAACAAAGTTTGAGCACATGGACCACTATGATGGTGGTAGTGTGAGATTTGGAAACAATGATCCTTGTAACATAAAAGGAAGAGGATGTATCTCTTTGACTAATGAACATGTATGCAATAATGCTTATTGGGTTGAAGGATTAAAGCAAAATCTACTAAGTGTGGGACAATTTAATAACATTGGATTCAAGGTAGAATTCATGCATGGAAAGGCCAAACTATTGGATGGAAAAGGAAATCTAGTTAGATCTAGCAAGCAAACAAAAGGTAACCTATTTTATCTTGACCTTAGTGAAAGTTCATGTTTTATTGCTCAAGTAGAAGAAAGTTGGTTATGGCACAAAAGATTGTGTCATGTAAACTTTGATAATCTAGTTAAGATAAGCAAACAGAAAAGAGTAAGAGGTATTACTAATTTGAAGAAACCCAATATGGGTCTGTGAAAAGATTGCCAAATTAGTAAGATGGAAAAGACTAGTTTCAAAAGCAAAAACTATCATTCTAAAGAAGTCTTAGAGCCTTTGCATACAAACTTATGTGGAACTATAGGAATAGAGAGTTACAATGGAAAACAATTTTTCATTCATTTTTTTGATGATAATTCTAGAATGATGATTGTAATATATCTAAAAGAAAAATCAAAAGCTTTTCAAAAATTCCAAGGGTATCTAGCAAGAGTAGAAAAAGAAACTAGAAACAATTTAAAATGTTTAAGATTAGATAAAGGCGGTGAATTCGACTCCAATGAATTCAATAAATTCTACATTGAAAAGGAAATTAAAAGACAAGTATTAGCTCTTGGTACACTAGAGTAAAATAGTATAACTGAAAGAAGAAATAGATCCATCATTGATTGTGCAAGAACATTGATGATAGAAAAGAATGTTGCAATAAAATACTAGAAAGAAGCTATCAACACTATAGTTCATACCTTGAACAGAATACAGTTAAAGAAAGACTCAAATCAAACTCCTTATGAACTATGGTATGGCTATAAACCTAATGTAAGTTACTTAAAAGTATTTGGTAGCAAATATTATATCTTAAAAGAATCTAGAAAAGGAAATTTTGATTCAAAGGTGATGAAGGCATATTTCTAGGATATTCTTGTAGAAGTAAAACATACAAATGTTTGAATTTGTCTACTCATAAAAACATAAAAAGTGCACATGTGAGAATTGATGAGTTTGTAGAAAAGAGTGAAGAAGAAAGTAGTAATGAGCCTCAGGATTATAGAAAATTTTATTACTATGAGCCTAATACCATACCAAATCTATCTAAAATAAAGGAGGCTTCACCTCTCAAGTGCCCAAAATCTCCAATAGTTACCGAGTTGCAAATAGTGCAACCTATGTCATAGTCTAAAGGACCTAAGACATACTTAGAAGCTACCAAGCTACTTCAAGAGAAAATTGAGTCTGATGGACCTTAGTCATAGACAATGAGACTCGATCTTGACACTAAAGTTCATAATGAAATTAGTAAATCCAAGGACCTACGTTAGCATGATATGTCAGAAGGCACCGTGCACTTGATCAGATCATTGGAGGCAAATTAGATGGGACAATGACAATTGGCATATTAAAAGGTACATGTTTACTTGTTGAATTTGAACCTAGAAATGTTTAAGATGTATCAAAAAATGAAAGTTGGATTGAAGCAATGAATGAAAAAATAGAACAAATTGAAAAGAAGAAAACCTAGACTTTTGTTCCTAGACCCAAGGATAAAAATCTAACTGGCACAAAGTGGGTGTTAAAAAATAAGTTGAATGAAGATGGAAAAGTATCTAGAAACAAAGTAAGGTTGGTATGTAAAGGATATTCTTAAGAAGAAGGTAATGATTATGGTGAAACTTTTGCTCCTTGTTGCAAGATTAGAAGGTGTTAGAATTTTACTAGCATACGTAGCTTACTGAAGATTTAAAGTTTCTCAAAAGGATGTAAAATCTACATTCTTGAATGAAATTTTTGATGGAGAAGTATACATTGAATAGCCAAAAGGTTTTGTAGATCCTAGCAAAAGGGACATTGTCTGCAAATTAGACAAGGCATTATATGGTCTCAAGCAAGCTCCTAGAGCTTGGTGTGAAAGACTTCATAACTAGTTAATACAGATTGGTTTTCAAAGAAAAAATGATAACAATAGTGTATATATCAAAGAACAACCAGAAAAAAAAGATTGTTTTGGTAGTAATATTTTTTTATGACACTTTATTCATGGGAAATGATGACTTGTGCAAGGCATTTTTAGAATAAATGAGTAAGGAACAAGACATGTTTATGTTTTGAGAGATAAGATTATTTGTTGGATTAAAATTTTAGCAAAAAAAGGATGGTATCTACATTACTCAATCTAAATATATCAAGGAGATACTAAATAAATTTGGAATGGAAGACTCAAGACTAGTTGGAACCCATATGTCTACTAGACATAAGATTTCTAAAAATGATGATTCCAAAGAGGTAGATTAGACCACATACATATCAATGATTGGAAAATTGTAGTATGTAGTGCATATAAGGCCTTATATCATTAGCAGTGGGTATGGTGGTAAGATTCTCAACAAATCCCAAAGAAAATCATTTAAAGGCAGTCAAAAGAATCATTAGATATCTAAAAGGTACTAAAGAATATGGTTTATGGTACAAAATAGGAGGCAATTTGGACTTAAACGTATCTATAGATGCTAATTGTGTAGGAATTATTGATGACAGAAAAAACACTAGTGGAGGAGCATTCTTTCTTGGTAAAAGATTAGTGCCTTGGACAAGAAAGAGACAAAATTGTCTCTCAATCCACAACAAAGGCAGAATATATGACAGCAATAGTTAATTGTTCTAACATTTTTTGGTTCGAATAACTTATGATAGGTATGAAGATAGAGATCAAGGATCCAATAGTTATATATTATGATAACACCAGTGCAATCAATACATCAAAGAGTCTAGTGATGCATACCAAAACAAAGCACATTGCTATAAAATATCACTTCTTAAGAGAGTTTGTACAAGATAAAAAAGCTAGATTGGAATATGTAAATAATAAAGAGCAAATTGTAGACATGTTCATCAAGTCATTACCTAAGGATGCATTTTTGTATCTAAGAGGTAAGCTAGGGGTCATTCCCCTATCCGAAGCTCACTAATTGAAGTTTAGTGATGCATTAACTAGAGCATGTTGAAGATCAATCAGTTGAAGCAAAATTGGCAAGGGTGTATTGCAAACGAATCAGTAGTTGTGGTACTTTAATGTTCACCTAGTATTGTCTTTGGCAAGAGATGTCAAAGAGAGAGAAGTTTACTATCATATTTCATATTATTTATTTTTTAAATGGGAGAAGTTTCTCGTAAGAGGGAGAAGTTTGCTGTCATAGAGAGAATTGCCAATAAGGGAGAATGAACTTGGCAAAAGTTCTAGCAGACAAAAGATTTTTGATAGAAGGAGAAAATGAAGGTAGAAAGAGCTCACACTAATAGAGGGAGTTCTCATGGATGAGAATTAGAATGAAACTAAGGATATGTAACTTACTTTATTCTTGCTCTAAAAATTTCATTATACTATGACATGTTGTGTTGCCATCAATGTCAAAGGGGAAGATTGTTGAATACAATTGATTAATTGTGTATTGTCTTTGATGTTACATAAAAATGTCATATTATTACTAGTCAGTGTATGCCAAGATCACTCAGACATTGAAGATAGTTTTCTATGGCTAATGAGCAATCTAGATTTTTCCTATTTTAAAAGGCAGTGTCTACCGAGTTCACTTGGGCAACAAAGGAAAGTCTGTGGAAGATGAGTGATAACTGAGCTCAATTAGTTAATGAAGGAAAAGTTGGATGGAATGATTGTTAACTGAGCTCAATTGGTTACCAAAGGAACTTTTCTAGTATACAGTTATGACCAAGTTTCAGCTAATTAACATAAGACAATCATTTCTAAATTACTATCTACCAAGTAGGGTTAGCTAATGAAAGATTTTCTTATTTTGGCATGTTGAGTCCAATTGATTTATCTAATGGTTCTAGCCAACTGAGAAGATGAATATTAATTATTCTAAGTTATATTTGAGCCAATTTGACTCTATGAAAGATATAAATAAAATGTCTAGTTAAAAATGTATGTGTAAGAATGTGAATGCATGAAATATTTTGAAGATCTAATTATGAAAAGAGGAAGTGAATTAAAAGGATAATCAGAATATCATTTTGAAGCTAAAATGATACATTCAATTAGGAAGGATCAAGTACAATCCAGAATTGAGATCTGTAATTAGCAATTCAGTTGCATCAAAAATTAGGTCATCTCATTGTTACTCTCTAAGCATTTTAGCAGTGATCTAAATCTCTTAATAGAGTTGGCTTAATAGCTATTTGAAAATCCTCTAATAAGGTGACATTTCTATTGAATTGTCTAAAAAAGTCTAACAAGACCACTCCGAATAGGGTATTTAAATCCTCTAATAGGGTCACACCTAACAGTGTGTTTTGTAACTTTTAACAAGGTTGACTCCTAATAGAGCTCACTTTAGAAGAGTGAAAATAGTAACTAGTTACAATTGGTGGTTTTTCCCAAATTGGGTTTCCACATTAAATCTTGGTGTCAAATGTGTCCATGCTATTTCTTTTATCCTTGCAACTAAGTTAAAGTAATATGTAATCATAGATAACATCTTAAGATTTTCATGTTAAGTGTTTACAAAGCATTCTCATTGTTTACTAAGTTACAACATCTTTGTGTGTTTGTCAAGCATCAACAAAGTTTAGTTTTTAGAGTTTATTGTTTTATTCCAACATCTAAGGGATCTAGGATTTATTTTTGTAGTAACTTATTCACCCCTCCCCTCTTAGTTACTCCTCTCATATTTCCAATGGAATTCTTGAAGGGTGAACAAGCTATCAGAGATGAAGTAAATGAAACCAAGCAGAATGGAGGACTAAATAAAGATCTCTAATCCAGAAAGTGAGTTGTATTCTATTATCATATCAAGCCTTAGTGTTACTATCTAATGATTTTTTTAGTTTAGGTAAAATCCTTTTGATTAAGTTTAATCTAATAGTCATTTGTAAATCCTTTAACTAGGTGGCATTCTAATTGAATGACCTAAAGTCCTCTAACAAGGCTCACTCCTAACAGGATTATTGAAATCCTTTAACTAGGTCAGATGTAACAGTGTGTATTGTGACCTTTAACATGGTTGGCCTTTCAAAGGGCATCACTTTAGAAGAGTCATAATTAGTAGCATGTTTCTATTACTAGTGGTTTTTTCCAAATTGGGTTTCTACATTAAATTCTAGTGTCATATGTGTGAGTGATTATGTTATGTTTCATGGCTATATTTCAACAAAGTGATTTTGACCTAGGATAGTAATATGCAAGTTTAAGTTTTGATTGATATAATGGATGTATGCAAGAAACATGAGGAGGAGGTATATGTAAGAGCTGTCTTACGCATTGAAAAGCTTAATTGGGAGTTTTGGACCTTGGATAACTGATTCACCCCCCCCAGCCTATGAATATCTTGTTGTGGTTAGTTAAATTTGTCTAAGGTTGATGATTGTTTTTTATTGATATAATGGATTTATACAAGATACATGAGGAGGAGGTATATGTAAGAGTTGTCTTAAGCATTGAAAAGCTTAATTGGGAGTTTTGGACCTTGGATAACTGATTCACCCCCCCAGCCTATGAATATCTTGTTGTGGTTAGTTAAATTTGTCTAAGGTTGATGATTTTGATAATAGTTGGATAACCGATTCACCCCCCCCCCCCCCCCACCCCTTCCTGAATTATATCAGTGGACTATGTATTCCAACAGTTATTTGGGGTTGCTTGTTTCTGCGATGGGGGTGTTGGTTATTTTGTAACACTTTTAAAGTTTGGTTATTTATTTAATATTTTGATGTAAAGTTTTTTGGAGTTTCAGATGTGCTTAAAAAAATAAAAATAAAAAACCTTCATCTAAAACAATAATACTTACTTTGTCTATATAATATATTATTATATGAAATATATAACATGATAATTTTTCTTTTAAATTGTAATAATTATTTATATCATGTATATGGTATATGTTTCATTTAATAAATATTTTTAAATATATAATAAATGTCAAGTAGTAACATTTATATAATTATATAGTTTAATTAAATATAATTATATGTTTATCACTTTTAAGTAAGCAGAATACCATTAATAATTCATATATAATGTGTGGCAAAAATCTATTGGAAATAATGCAATATAAAAATCCTCTAACACAAAACATTTTCACTGAATTGTGTAATTTATATATTTTATAAAATTCATGAATAAATTTTAAAAAATAGAAATATTTTCTTAACCTATTATGTAATGAGATGACAATGATGCGCATTAGTTTAATATTATTACCCTTTTCCATCAAAACCATTGGAGATCCCTTAATTCCTTAGTTATCCCTTTTGGTTGTGTGACTTGAAATAATAGAGATAAAAATCCAACAAAACTCTATATTACTTGTTAGGATGTTATAAAAACCTTGAAAGACATATAGATCCTAAAAAGATCTTAAATAATTATAGATTATATAAAATTCTTAAATAAATGTAAAAGACGTTAGATATATTTCTATTAGTAAACATAGGTAGTAATGATTTCTTAGGGAAATTAAAATAAGATGGAAATTTAAAATCAGAATATTAGGTGTTTAAATATTTAAATATGACAATTCATGTAGGTGACATGTCCTTATTTAATCTAGAGTTGTGGGTAGAAGATGTAAAGATTAAGGAAAGAAACATTTAACACAAAGTTAAATCTTAAATATTTAATCTATTATTGTCTACTGCTACTCAAAACTTAAAGGGAGTGAATAAAAAATTAGAGACTAATTGAATTAAATTTATAAATGAATCTTTACACAAGAAATTCTAGGCTCTCATTTTTTTCCTTCGAATTTTTTGATACCACTACTAAAAATCAAATAACTTGAATCATAAATTTACATCAAATTATATCAAGTTTATAAATGAAATCATAATAAAAAGATTCTCCTCGTTGGGCTTAACAATTAACCATTATTTGGATTCACTCCAAAGAAAGACAACATTTAGTTAGTTAGGATAGAAGGCACATTTTTTGATGAAAAATTATATAACTTAGAATCATTAAATTTAAATAAAAAATATATCAATTTTATAAATGAAATCCTAAGAAAAAACTACCCCTCCTTTGGCCATAAAATTAACCACTACTTAGATTCACTAAAAGAAAGACAACATTTAGAATATTTAGATTGCAAGGCACACATAAGAAAGCCATACTCATTTTTTAATGTGGTATCATAGTCCATATTTATGCTTCTCTTCTTATTTCCCCTCTACAAATCTAGAAAGAGGTAAAATAATTTGCTATTGTAAGTGAAGATAAAATTTTGTTGTTAATGGACTATGTATTTTTTATTAATTTCCAAAGTGCTAATCACCTTTTTCTTAATGAAAAGGCTAGATAATTAGTACATGTTTATACTAGATACCCTAAACTTTTCTAACTTAACAAATTGATGAAACATCTACCTAAAAGGACTCTTATTGAACTAGAAAATATGGTGGTTGCATACCTAATATGTATATAGATGAATTTATTTTTACCTAGGCTCAAAATAAATTTTGACGCAACTATGGAAGAAGATGGTTTCCCATAATGATGATTTATAGTTAGTCATTGAAACTAGTGTGTGCTTGATTATGGTAATAGTAGAACCACTTGTTGAGACCTTTGAAGTGACTCTATAACTACTTTTATGTTCAAGGTTTGTGGTAAGACAAAACCACTTGAATGTGAAATTTGTATGATATTTTTGAAGTTTAGGGTGAACTAGAAACCTCTACAATTTTGTATGGGTTAGAGATAAGTTGTTAAGACTCAAATTCATTATAAGGAGAAAGTTAATATGAATGAATAATAGTATTTGATTAGTAATTGTAAATGAGTACTTAAAAAGATAATCTATCTTTTCTAAATTATAGAAAGATATCTAAGACAATTAGATAATTAATCAATACTAGAACATTAGAAAACATAAATTAATTATCTCAAACCAAAAAGAAAGATATTACAAAACATAAGTTAATTATCCCAACCAAAAAGAAGTCATGAGAAAAACACAAATTCTAAAACAATCTCACCTATAGTGCAAAGATCAGTCATCCATGATAAACATGAGAATTGCAACCACTTCAATAAATGTTTTAAATGCTTCAACTAACTCTATACAGCAAATGCAACAATGAAAATAGAATTTTATATGTATTTTCTTATAAATGTAATAGATTGGATCTTTGTATTGCTGAGTTCTTTATGGGTTTCTCCTTTGTGTCTTGTTTTTTAAATATAATAAGATTGTGGAGGCAGAGGATGAGCATATTCAACACAAACAAATGTGAGGAAATGATAGTTGAAGAAAAAAGAATATTAAAAACACAAATCCTTTGAATTATAACATGTGAGTGTTTCAAAAGAAGAGAAAGAGGAATGAACAAAATCAAAAGGTGTACAAATATATAGCTATTTTGATTTTCTGTTTGTATAAATATATAACTACTCTAATTTTTGTTACATTGAAGTCATATGCATTAGTAAAACATCTTGTGGAAAAGAAAGTAACGGGCTTTCAATAAAATGTTGAGAGAAATAGCTTGACTAGTCATATCAATGAAGAAGACACAGAGCGCATAAAACAGGTTTCAATGATAAAAAACTGCATTCTTCACCGAACCGTGGTGAAAAAACAATTAAGAAAAACTGTTGAACAAAACCGATATGACGAAGACAAATTTCATCTGTGCCCATATAGTCACTATTCCTGGCTAGACTAACTTTAAATAAAAACCATTATTTTTGAAATAAAAATCACTAAAATCTTACAATCATACAAATGAAAGATTATGTGTCTCTTAAATCTACATGTAGTATAAACATTTTAAGGAAATATTTGTACGAACAATATGACTGTAGAAAACTCATAACTATTAATGGAAAACCATTACCATTATACGAAATAAAGAATGAGGAAAATATATACACTGTATGAATACTTTGAATCTGTTGCAGTAAAAACCATTGATATCTTGAAAATATTACAAATTTGAAGCACAAATACAATGAAATCCTAAAAACAGAAAGATCGAACCTATAATCATTCTGAAAGATCTGAAATTAACGCCAAAGACTCATGGAAGAAGTGAGAGAGTACAGCCCTTCAAAAGAATTGCAGGGCTGTACTCTCTCTCTTCTCCTCTGAGTATTGATGACCAACGGCAAAACCCTAAAGAGACCTCAAACTAGAAACTCGAAGATTACCCGAAATGGCAAAATTATTTATAGGGAAAAAATCAAGCGCATCATTTAAAAATAGAATAAATATTGGAGTTCTTGAATCATTTCCATTCCCATTAACCATGGAGTTGGACGGAACAAAGGTAAGTTCAAGAAAAATCAAGCTTGAAGACTGCACCGATTCCAAAGAATATAATCTTTCTTTAATTGGTTGGAGATTCTTTATTATCCATCACACTAGGGCTCAGAACACGCATGCAGATAAAGCTCTCCATGCACGATGACAACTGACCGAGATAGCCCGTTGTTATTGTAAGTCAAAAAAGTTTCACAAAATAAAGGTATGAAGAGACAACTGGTTGGTCGAATGGAGCCTTGCTTGTAAGACATACAATGTGTTCAGAGCACATGGACCCTCCTGTTTGATGTAACCATATATTATTGATCACTCGGGAAGACTGTGGATGTTTTAATACTTCTAAGCGAGGATGTAAGGCATTTAAGGATCGTTGTTGTTATTACTATTTTTATAATTGCATTTATATGTATAAGACATAAAGGAAGATAAAATGTTTGTGAATTGAGAAGAAAAATAGAAGGTTTTTTCTTTTTTTGGAAAATCATTTTTTTTTTATAAAATAAGTTGTAAGAGGGGTCCAGGTCCATGGTAAAAAAGAGACAAATCTAAAGGAAAGACACTAGATACAATTAACATTACATTTATTCTGTCTACTGATCATCAACACGAGAGAACAATTTCTTAGGTCTACCTCTGTCAAAAACAAAGGTGCAAATATGGCTCAAACACCAACCATAGTTAGTATTGTCAAAGATCATTATGGAACAAGTGTGCATAATAGATGCGAATTTAATCAAACAACAATCACCAAGGATAGGGGCAAACCCTTTAAAACTTTCATCCAACACCAGGTCACAAGAGGAAAAGAAACTGAGAGGAGGCTACACAATCATTCCCAAAAGACCCAACACCCATACTTAGGTCTCAAATAGCCATTCCCACAATCTTTGACAAACCAAGGGTCCTAAAACTCACTAGACCTCTAGTCTAGGGCAACATTCGCAAGGATCTTCCAACTTGCTACAAATTCCCTTCCCACCTCTACAACAAAAGGATCCACCTCAATAGAAGCCAGGAGAAGAAAGATAAAAAATTGAAGTCCTAAGAAGAGACACGTTCAAACATCAACACCATTACTAGTTGTAGTCGTACAACACTTTCCCTTAATTGAGATAATCTTCATGTTCCAAATCACAAATTTGAACTTTGCTTCTATAAGAAACAACTCCATAAACCAAGAAGTCATAAAAGAAGAAAAAAAGAAAATACCAATCCCACCTTCAGGAAACCAACCCTTTAACCATATCCAAAGGATATAGGAAAACCTTCTAAATGGAGAACAAGCTTCCCACTAATGGGGAAAATAGTTCCTAGAGTATATATCTACCCATCAATCAAGTCACCACTTATCCTTATTAGAAGGTTGGGTTTCTCTAGGTAAGTAGACCACTCATCATGAACCTAATTCCTTGAGAAACCAAGCCTAGTAGAATAAGCCTAAAAGAGTTTCAAATCGACCCATAAAAGTGAGCCATGCTTGGGACCAACACCACTCTTATCCACACATCAAGAAGAATCCTAGGACTTCCAAGAATTTCTTAGAGCCACCATAATCATTCTGAAAACAACCCAATATTGCTGCCACCATATCTTACAAAGAGCTTGAAACTCCATGTAGTTAGTATCAGAAACAAAGGGGTACACCCCTTTAATATATTTCCATCTTAGCTCACTTTGAGCCAAAGAAAAGAACATGAAGCCCTTACAATAAACAAGGCATTGCCTTGTTCTCATCAACAAATCTAGCAACATCATTTGAGCACTAAATATTCAGGTCTATAATCTAACACCCCACAATGCCTACATCTACCTCCAAAATTTATCCTTGGACAACCATGCACCTTCTCAATGAGATATTGGAAGAAACCATTAACATGGAGTAAAAGAAGGCCACTAGGTAAAAATAGGACTAGATCCCTATAGTGATCCACAAGCTTAAACATTTTCTAGGCCACTCTTTGACCATCGCTAAAGATTTTACATAGGTACACCAAAGTATTAAGCACAAAAAACCTATGCACATCACCTAGAGAAGACACTCCACAACCATTCTATCCATAGAGAAGAGCCAACTATGAGCACCTACTCCTAGTTGTGTTGAAACTAGCTAGACTATGGAAAGAGGAAACCACCCCACCCAATAGGTTTCAAGAACCCAAATGTGAGACAAAGAAGCACCTATATTATCCAAACCACAATCATTAAAAAAACCCGTGAAAGATACCAAGAACTAAAATATCTCATTAAATCATTCCTAGTTCACATGACATATAAACCAAACTTGTTTGAAACCAAGTCTCTACACAGGGGAGACAACTCCAAATGGGCCTAGAATAGACCTTTCCAAATACACTTTTGTAGCCAAAGGGAAGGGGAACCCATAAAAAATGGTACACAACTAGAGAAATCTACCTAAAAAAAACACCAAGCATCTAGATAAGGACGAAAGATAAATAATAATCCAATTGTGGGAAGAAAAAATCAAAATTCCAAACACAAAACCCCATAAACGTAAAACCCACTAGAAACATCAAAATTCCACAAAGTAGGAAAAGAAAAAAATCCCTTGTTGCACCCAATCCTTCCAAAATCCTCCACGATCATCTTCCTCATCAACATCTACCTCGCTAGAAAATGTAGAGTTTGAAATCACATTGAAGGAGTTTAGATTTTATATCTAGTTTTACAAAATTTCAAGATTTTTCTTTCCATATAGTTGGAATAAAAGTATTTATAATCAAATTATAATTTTTGAATTTTTGTAAAGAGACCCAATGAAGTACATACTCTGATCTTATGTATCCTATACATTAGGTTCATTGTTTGGAAGACCATTCTTTCTCATCCATACACTTGTCCAAAATAAACATTTTTACATTTATTTTTATAATTGAGTTAAAGTAGAAGAAACTATTTCTAGATTTGATGTTAGACACACCAAAAAAAAGTCAACTATTGAATAATAGAAGATTGTAATAGAGAAGTAGCCACATAATTTGATGGGAGCTCATGAAGATAATACCTATTATAGAAGCTAACAATACTTTTACTATGAGAAATCCAAGCCTAAATGACCTATTTGTAAAGAACCATGTATAAGAACTAGGAATGATATCAATAGTCCAAATAATTATTCTAAGAAAAAATAGTATGTTGCCAAACAATATTTTCTACCAGAAGAATATTCAATTCTTATTCAACAAGAATATGAACATTGATGCTGTAATAGAATAGAGTAGTTCTATTGGTTATTACAATAAAATTCCCAAACATTACCTAGTACTAATGTAGAAGAAATTTCAACAAAAAAAATGAACGTAAATGGTTAATAAATAAATATAAATCAATAATCAATTGAAGAACTTAGTAAAAGTGCCAAAAGAGGAAACGATCAAGAGCTTTAGAAAAAGGATATAGTATCCTTAGCACCAACATGAACTATAACCTAAATTGAATAGAATTTATTTCTACGACTAAGAATCCATTAGCATAAGTCTAAATCTCAAAAATTTCATATAGTTTTTTCTATCACTATTTGTAAATAGTTGAGTAACTTCAATTAAAAGACTGATGTAAATTTCATCAAATGTGAAAATACAAAATTTGTGGGAGAAGGACAACTTATCTATTGAAACCTTATCTTCCCAAAATAACCACTAGTTGAATTAAACTAAATGAAAAACCTCCATGATGTAGGTTAAGAAAGACCAATACTTGCAACAATGTGAGAAAATAGAGTAGAGGAAAAAATAATAGAAACATAATTTGTTGACTTGTCCTTATCGTGGGATTTACTTGGTGTGGATAATCCATTTCTATCAATATAATGTATAGTGGAATAATGAGGCAGTAAGTAGAAATTCCAACAATTCTATAGTCCTTAGAAAGCACTAGAACCTATAAAATGAAAGATTTATTTCAATACACAAATACAAGTATGTGTGTATATGGCTAGGTCACACACACACACACACATATATACATATACATATACATATACATATACATATACATATACATATACATATACATATACATATACATATACATATACATATACATATACATATACATATACATATACATATATATATATATATATAGACACACACACACACACACACACACACACACACACACACATATATATGGATGTACATGCACATATATTGTTAAATTGGATTTTCCATTGTACCAAATATCAATCTGTCATTGGTCAATACAAGCCCTCAAGTGATAGTACATAGGAGGTAATTATGGTCTTGTCAGGAATCCTGATGAGAGAACTAAATATTTTGGCAACAATCTCCCTCTCCACATTACTCAAGGGTCCAATGATTAAAGTCTATGACCAAGCTTTAATACCACTTATATTAGAGTGGAGTTGTCACTGCATCAAAAGATCGATCTATAAGTACCACTTATATTAGAGTGGAGTTGTCACTGCATCAAAAGATCGATCTATAAGTACTCGATAGAACTACTCAATTTATAGAACATGAGAGGTAGTTAAGCGCTTATTATGAATATTGAGGAGAGCGCTGAACATTTTGCCTATACACACACACACACACACACACACATGCACACACATGCACACACATACACACATTAACATACAAATACATGTACACATACACATACATATATACATATACATATACTTACACACATATTTGTGTGCATATCTATGTATATATGTATGTATCTATACATAAATACATTACATATTGACAAACAACATATAGTTGAATCCTTGTATCTATAGACTAATTAAATTTAATGCTCTGCTAGTGAACCGAACATACATAATGCAACTAAGTTTATAGACTAATTTATCCTTAAGATTTTACAAATAGTACAACTACAATAATCATTACAATCATCAACATCGTGGGTAGTGAAGCAATATCAAGGGAATCTTGGAACACAACTTGATGTGAAGAAACATAAAAAGTAATGTCCAATATAAAATCTTGGGACAAGATTTTCTACATAACCTTTGTCCATTTCAAAGCTACCAAATCCAATAAAAGTAAAAGTACATTGAGAAATCTCTTAAATTCCATAACAAGTTCTATTGTGCCTCCATTATACACACAAAATCATACAACTCCACCCAAACACACAATTGTTGCCATCTTTCTTACCAAATTACTCAACAATAGTACAATGGATAAAATACATCCCAACTTCATAAATAAATAATAAAATCAACAAAGATATATAATAAACCAAAGTATGGCTCTTGACATATTAAATCCCTTTTAAAATTAATTATTTTAAAACTAAAAAGCTTAGATAAAGTATTTATACACACAAATATATATATATATATATATATATATATATATATATATATATATATATATATATATATATATATATATATATATATATATATATATATATATATATATATATATATATATATATAACAATTTTAAAATATTATAAATTAATTAATTAAAATATCATTAAAACATAATACCATTTTGAAAGTTTTTGGAAAAAGTAAGTTTTCATTTTCTATTCAATAAAATATTAAATTATGTATTTACAAAATAGGATTGGAAAATGCAAGGTCACCCCACCAAATTTCATTCAACATCAAGCTTGAAAAAATATAGATGGTTGACAAAAGTTTGTCCATTTATAAGCCTCTACAACATCTACCCTCCCTATGTCAGAATGGAAGCTCTCACAACATGAACATTCATTAACTATAGAAAAGACATCGGTTACTCCCTAATTCTATGTTTTACATATTTTTTCCATTTTACAAGTAGTACTTGTCAAGGACATGGGTTAGTGTTGAATTTTATTTTGGCATATCTATTTTTCCCTATTTTTTCATTTTTATGTAAATGACATGTTTACACAAATAGAAATCATCTACAAAATTTAAAATAAGTGACGAACATCTACGACATGATTTCTAATTTGAATTCTACATATATATATATATATATATATATATATATATATATATATATATATATATATATATATATATATATATATATATATATATATATATATTAGTTTACAAATAGGACTTGTCAATTTATCTACAAGACATATCTACACAAATAAAAATGGTATACACGAATTTGAAATAACTGACAAACATCTATAATATGATTCCTGATTTTAATTCGTTTTATTACATATTCAAATATATTTACGTTCAATTATATTTGGATTTCGATATTCTTGAACGTATTTTACTGACGACTTAACAGTTCCACCTCTTTTGGGTGCATTAGCAAATTTCATATCTCTTACATTTTCATAAAATACTTCATACACCACTTTCAGTGGTCTTCTCTTGATGCAAGGTGTATCTGTCTCCTCACTGGCATAGCCAAATTTCCCTCTAAGGCCATCATTCAATGAATATTCTGTCTACAAATTAATAATGAACTAAAAAAATATATTCCCACTCAACTGATACATAGAATTTCATCTTTTATCATTCATGGAATCAAGTGAAATAACAATAGTCTATCACATGGGCAAGAAAACTTCAGGTGAAATATAAACCACATGCTTGGACAGAAAGTATACCATAAAAAGAAATTTTGAATGTTGCAATTTTGTCATTATTCTAGAGCAGGCAGGCGTAATATTCTGATGAGTATATAATGGAGTAATATCATACTTTGCCACGCCAGACCCACAAAACATTTTTGAGAATAAATATGAACATAATAAGACACTTGATATTTTCAAAATGGGAAAAAGAAGAATTAAAAATCAAGGGAATAGTGAAACAAAACGTTATCCTGCTCCTAATTTAGCTAATAAGACTAAAATAAAGCTTATGAAGTGTGTAAAATAATGCTTATCATCTCCATAGAGCCGATTTAACACCTGAGACTCATGGAAGAAGAAACAGAGTACATCCCTATGTAAATTTACATTTGATGCACAACCAAGGCTGTACTCTCTCTCTTCTTCTCTGAGTACTGATGACGCATAACAATAGCCTACGAAGAAATATATTAAGAGACTCACTATAAAAGCTTGGAAACTTGAGAGAGTCGCTATAAAAACTTGAAAATTTTTCAATATCTAAAGATCATTTATAAATGAGAAAAGCAAGCATATCATTTTAAAATAGTATTAAAAACGGAAAGATGAAATACAGATGCTATGCTGAGGGAAAAATGGAATGTTCTAATGAATCCAAGTTTAACAGGCTGGCAGTTGAGCGATTACGATAAGAATAAAATCTTTCTTTACTTGATAATACATTCTCTTTAATCAAGACAATGCCGCGAAGAACCAACAGTCCAATAATGTTTTTCATGCATGGTGACACTTGGTTTCCAGACGGAGCCTTGTTTACGAAATCAAAAGTAAAACTGTGAAGAGACAAGTGGCGGGTCGAATGAAGTGGCGCTGGTGTGGTAGAGAATTTATTTACAGCATATTGACGCTGCCATGTGATGTAACCTGATATTCTAGATCATTGTCTCGCTTTTTGTTTTCTATTTTAATGTTACAGTTAAAGCTATTTAAAGAACAGCCATCCCAACAACACGCTCTTATTGGAACTCCCGTCGAAGATATAGTAATTTAAGTTGTAATACTCACTGAAAAAGTTGGTATGAAATCCGATATCGAACCCTAGAAGGAATAGTATACATATATAGTGTAAATAATTATATCTTTAAATTATAATTAAATTGTACCTTCTTTTATTATCACCAGCTACACATAGAATGTCAACATATCTGGAAAAAGAAGGGTAAAAATTTATTTAGACAAAAAGGATAACAACAAGGAGCTCTGCCCTGAGTAACAAATTCATCAAATTTTTGCACCAGCTCAAAGGGAAGATGCCCCCATCCATAATATTCCAGCCCAGAGCATGACTAGAAAAGCCCATTTGGCCAAACAATCAGTAATTAAATTTGTACCTTCTTTTTATTATCACCGACCACATAGAGAATGTCAACATATCTGGAAAAAGAGGGGTAAAAATTTATTAAGACAAAAAGGATAACTACAAGGAGAGCTCAACAAGGAGCTCCGTCTTGAGCAAAAGTTCATCAAATTCTTGCACCAACTCAAAGGGAAGCTGCCCCCTATCCATAATATTCTAGCCTGCAACATGACCAAAAGCCCATTTGGCCAAACAAGCAACAATTAAATTTGTACCTTCTTTTTATTATCACCCGCCACACAGAGAATGTCAACATATCTGGAAAGAGAGGGGTAAATATTTATTAAGAAAAAAAGGATAACAACAAGGAGAGCTCAATAAGGAGCTCTATCCTAAGATACAAGTTCATCAAATTCTTGCACCATCTCATAGGGAAGCTGCCCCCTATCCATAATATTCCAGCCTAAAGCATGACATAAGCCCATTTAGCCAAACAATCAGCAACTTTGTTCCAGTCATTAGGAATGTAAGTAAACCTAATGAACTTAAGAGAGGTACAAAAGAGAAGAGTCTAATTAACAATGGTTGCTAGCTGCCAACTAACATCCTTAAGCTCTTGTGAGGAAAGCAAGTTCACCACCACTTGGGAGTCAGACTCACAGATAATCTTGCCCCATCCCTACAAACAACACTGTTCCATAGCATATAAAATGGCTTGGGCCTCCATGAGATTGTTAGTGTAGTCACCCTTATGCACTAAGAAAAAGAATTTAACTTCACCAAAATTGCAACAAGCCACTACTCCAATACCAACATGGCCTAGATTCCCCCAGGAAGAACCATCAGTGTTAATTTTCATAATGTCAACATATGATATTATAGAAAAATCATGATTATCACCATGATTGAAGGAGGTAGAGCCACGTAAAAAACAAAAGTAGAAACAATTAATCTAGTGCACTACTGCATTAAAAATATATTATATTGATTTTAACATCATATTACACTACATAAAGCTTGGACAAAACTTTAGCTCTTCACAAAATCCATACACCACTACATATTGTTGCTTTGAATAGCCTCTTACAGCTATATGGAGCTAGACTCGACTGGGAGTGACAACTAGTATCCATTTCACTATATTTATAACCAATATGAGAACATCAACATTGAAGCCTTGGTCTACATGGTAGATGAGAAGACAAGTATGCAATAAATGTTAACTAGGTCCACATATTAGATTTGTTAGATTGGAAGGTGTATTTGGTATATGATATGATAAGTCCACATGTTGAAATTAATATATTCCAACACTCCCCCTTAATTTCAACTACGTGTTCTGATAGTTGTACATATTTTCCTCCACTAATGTTTGAAATCTAGAATCTTCAAATACTAGTGATTGACCCTAAGAAATCTCATTCTAGTGATGCAATGCTCTTACCATGAGCTCTCGCCCTCTTGATAACTAGTCCATTATTAGTTTAGGTGTGGGACACTTGTATTTTTGCACCTCTCATAGAGTCAGACTTAGGTGCCAAGGGAATTCTAGCTCTTGTGAGCTTTATTGGCCTCATATATTGCTTTCACATAGAAATAGAATGCTAAATCATTCAACTATTTTACATCCTCAGTCCATTGATAGAGTTGTATCCTTTCATATTCCGATCTTTCTTATAAACAATCCTTGTTCTATAGATCCACAGTCTTTTCTATTAATATGCCTCTATTGTAATATTTTATTTCCTTTCTCTTCATCCAATTTACCACTCATAGTTCTACAACTAGATAGCTCAGCTTTTCTAACAACTCTTCTTGATTAGTTAATTGTCAATGGTAACAATTGATCTTCTTAGCTAAGCTCTCCTCTTTAAACAAGAAAATATGTCTCACAATGAGATGATTTTTGTACTTCCCTTATTAAAAAAGGTGACGAAATGTGCCCTCTAGCACTAATTTTTGCAGAGAAGTGCTCCACATTCTACATCTCTTGTCTCGATGACTTTATTACTATTTGTATCTTTTGAACAACTTCTGATTTTGATTCGCAACAATTCTTTCTCAACTTTTTGAAAAATCCTCACTTGATTAGAATCATCTACCTCTCTAGGATCTCCAAGATCATCTCCCATTAGTTTGGATACAACTTTAAAGGAAGTAGAGCCACATAAAAAGCTAAAGTAGAAACAAATAACCCAGTGTGCTACTACATTGAAAATATATTATATTGTGTTTAACATCATATTACATAGCATAAAACTTGGATAGGGCTTCAAATCTTCAAAAAATGAATACACTATTACATATTGTTGTTTTGAGCAACCTATTATAGCTCTATGGAGCTAGACTCAACTAGGAGTGACAACTAGTTTCCATTTCACTATATTTATAACCAATGTGAGAAGGTCAACATTGAAGCCTTGGTGTACATGATAGATAAGAAGATAAGTATGAGGTACATGTCAACTAAGTCCATGGATCATATTTTTTAGATTTGATGGTTTGTGATATGATATCTCTAGATGTTAAAATTAATATATTCTAACAATGATCCCAAAAAGTAATGCAAATGTGTGCACTACTAGGATTTTCCCTTATCTAAGCCAATTGCTCTAATAAATTACACAAAAGGCATTGAATGAAGTAAAAGAAGAAGTCACTACTCTATGATGGACATGTGTAGGAACAATCATGTGCAAGAAGAGGAGCAAGAAGTTCTGAGTGTTGGTGATTTCTATTTGGTATGTGCAAAATCATGGGGATCCAAATAGGGGTGATGTGAAACAAAAAAAACTTTTTGAATGTCTAAAAGTGCTTCAAAATCTTCTCTTACAATTCCCCCAAGCCTATCATCATAGAAAATTTCAACTATCTTGACCATATCACATACCTAATATATCAAGCATCTAATTATAAATATAATACCCAAAATATAGGGTATTAATAAAAACCTGTATGCTCTTGTTTTACCAATCATAGTAGTTGAAAATGAGATTTTTACAAATGATTTTGGATGTCAGAATTTTTTTTGCATCATACATCACCAAGTAA
The DNA here is from genome assembly GCA_028749045.1 of Cupressus sempervirens. Lineage (NCBI taxonomy): Eukaryota > Viridiplantae > Streptophyta > Pinopsida > Cupressales > Cupressaceae > Cupressus > Cupressus sempervirens. The sequence continues at coordinate 78,824,588 of CM053792.1, read as the reverse complement.
TTTTTTTTTCCATTTGTATAGATTATTTTCTTTTTTCAATCAATTTTAGGTTTTTCTTAAAAGAGGGTTTATTTATATATTAATTGAATACATTCTTAATTTGAACTTCACTTCAAATCTAAATAGGTATAGTGAGATGAAATGATCCTTAAAATTGCCTCCCACAAAACAATGAGCCTCAAAATGAACCACAATCACCTCCAAATGAAGAACACATACACCTAAATGACCACTACCCCCTCAAAACTCTCTATTTAAAAGTTTTGATTCAATAGAATCTAAACAAACTATGAGGGTTTCAAAATATATAGTGGGGATTTTGAAGGGAGGATATAAAACCCTAGTTCATCACAAGTCCCACTTACAAAACTCAAATAGGGAGTCACGAAGATTGATTAGTGACAACCAAGTGATAAAGGTGCACTAATTCGAAGAAAGATCTAATGCTTATAGGGTTGGAGAAAAGATACACAATTCCTTGAAACCTAAATGTATCAAGAGCTATGAAGAGAAATTAATTGGCTATGCAATGTAGAGCTAAGATATACAACACAATGATTAAGTGTATTGAAAAGAAAGAGGGGAAAAGAAATGCCTTTTGGAAAATATAAAAAGGGGCTATCAAACAACCTCTTAAAATGACTAATTCACGTGTTAGACTTAAAACTAGGCTATGGAAAAAAACCCATAAATTGTTTGGAGACATGTTGAGGGTGACTTGGGTAAATTAGGCGTGCATTCCAACTTTGATTAGTCCATTATGGGTGCACTATGACCCTGATGAACTTTTCGCAATGTTGATTCTATTTTTGTACCTTCAATAAAGACCAATAAGGGTACTCTAATATGTAACCTTATTCATCAATCTGAGATCTGCAATCTCTAGTCAAAATGGATTTTATTTGTCCATGGGGGGTTTTCCTTGGTCAAAACCCAATTTAGAAATTAACCTTGAATTTAAATAATTGAATTATAGAAATATAAAGAAAATGCACTAATTCACCTTATAGTAGTAGCATCTCTTCAGTCGAATGTAGTGTGCTTAGTTCACCAATTGGTTTAGACCAAGAAGATGAACATGGATGGAATTATAACATGCAACAAATGATATTGAAGAAGACCTTGATAGATAAACTCCTCAAAACGGTTGAATGCTTGAATCCTTGATCTCTAATGGAAAATTTGCTTGAAGCATGTTTGAAGGCTTGTGTATTTGAGAGCTCAAACAAAAGTGTTTGATCGTGTGAATTCTTGATGCTAAAATGAAATGACAAGGCCCCCTTTTATTGAGATCCAATGCATCAAACTTTAAAATGAGATGAGATTTTTCTTAAAGTAGACCAATAAATGAGATTTCTTAGGGGAGTAAATAAAATATTATTAATTTGAGTTAATAAAGATCTACCCCAATTTATATAAAAAGGGGAGATGCATAACATTAATTTATAGGGGAGATACAATATTGTCTAAGATAAGACCAATTTTAAATATTAATTTAAATTAATTAATAAATGAGGATATAATATTTGTGAGAAATAAAGATCCAACCCTTTTATATTAGTTCTAGATTAATAACAAGGTTCAATGAGATGCAAAAATTTATTTAAACAGAGTAATAATGGAGGTAAATGAAAATAAATGATATAAATACATTAAATGAGTGTTACACCTTCATTACATTTGAGTCATTTCAATTTGAAATGGTTTATTTAGTCCCCACATTAGCATGAGTACGAACTCGATCTAAAATTTGGTATAGTAGAGCATGAGACATGAGATAATATTATTATGACGAAGGAGACCAACAATCACCCAAGCCCCCAAGAAATTAAGCCTTTGATAACTCAAATATCATAATAAGATAGAAGTCATTGATTGAAAGAAGAAGAGAGAAGTGGAGAGTGATTATCTTTCCCAATAGAGTTCCCAATCTACTATGAACTGCTTAAAGATTTGTTGTAAAATATGGCATTGAAATAGTCTAATTGGGTGGTGACTAGGTAGTCAACCCATCATAATGCCCACCCATAGCAAAAAAAAATTCTTCATATGACCATAGCATGGTCTTATAAGAATGTATTACCCTTGTCTAGGACATAGAAATTTGTTATGTGTTATACATATGATATTTATCACATGTGTGTGCAAAGGTAGGGGGGTTGGGAGAGAGAGAGAGAGAGAGAGAGAGAGAGAGAGAGAGAGAGAGAGAGAGAGAGAGAGAGAGAGAGAGAGAGAGAGAGAGAGAGAGAGACCCAGTGCCAAGGACTCTTTGTTTCGATAAATGGTCCATTCTCTAGGATTATGCCTAATCCATAAAGGGAAAATATGTAAAAAAAGGATTGATTAAGTAGCAACACATAGATTTAACGTTAACCTAGGAATCATACCAAGCCCAGAAGGATAATCTAACCTAAGAAATTCATAGGATCCATATTTAAACTCCATGAGAATAACTCAAGAATTTACAAGGATATGACAAGTGCTCTAACAAGCATGTGCATCATGCTAGTCAACTAAATCCAAGGCACATGAAAGGAAGTGGAATTTTTATGTGTCCCCTTAATATGGAAAATTAATTTCCTATTTTGACATCTTAAGAAAGTCATGAGGAAGAATAAACAAATTTCAACATGAACATAGTATCCACAAGAAACACCAAATCCAAACCAAAGAAGTCACAACTCCTATTATGTCATAGAAGGGTAGAGTGCAATGAGACACCATGCAAGATGTGAAAAAATAAATCCTTGAAAAGAAGAACACACTATTATGAGTCTCAAAGGTAAGTGATCTATTTACCATTAAAACCCACTTACTAATAATATAAGTTTGGATGGGACATGATAAATGAAAAACACTCAACCAAAGGAAATAGTCAATTCTTGAAAGAATGAAAAATAGGGATATAGTCCCATTTCACCCTGAACATAGGAATAAAGATAAAAGAGGACCTATTGTGCTACTCACAAACTAGACCATGTGTGACAATGAGATTCTAACAAAGAGGCTAACAATGTTACATGGCAAGGAGAAACATAATAGGGACCTAAATGTTATTTAAACAAATCCAAACTAACATATATATTTTTATAAGGAGGTATTTGAATAAACTTCTTTTCAATAAGTTGTTGAATCTTATAATGAAAAGGTTGACAATAATTAGTAGGATGGTGAAGATAATCATGATACATCCAAAATGGAAAATTCACAAATTTTTGACCTTGTTTCTTTCCATGTTTAGGTCTAGTAACCACCTTAGCACAAAGAAGCATAGGTAAAACAAGTTCTTGGTTAGTTGACAATGATCAAGGAGAGGATGTGGAAAAATAGTCACTCTATTGCACATATCCTAGTGTATGAGTGACAATGGTTTTAAAGGAATTCTTATGACCCCCATGTCCTAAGGGAATACTAGGTTTTATTGGTGTCTCATGAGTAGAGGTAGAACTGAAGTTACTAAAAAAACCTGATCAATGTGATTTATCATGAATGAAAGGTTGTTAACTCTATATACTCTAATAAAAGTAGGATTAAAATATAAGGTACTTCAATTATCTCTAGATACAAGAAAAGAATAAGGGTCTTCTTTAAGTTCAAGTTTCCTCACTTCTTGTGGAGCAGGAGAAACTTGAGCATAGTCTTCATTTAAACAAGGATTAGGTTCATCATCAACATCAAGATTATATCGAAGGAATTTGTAAATAAACCTATTGTTGTAATGAATAGTTGATTCAACAACATACATAGAATTCAATGAAGGTCATCCTAAAAGAAGATTATATGTAAGAGGGAAAGACTTAATGACTATAGGGATATGCAACACTTTAATCGGTAATGTTATAATGCTCAAATTTTTCTTAGCAATGTTATCAAATCCTAGCACATGAAAATCATAAGGTTGAATAATACAAAGAATATAACTTTCATAACCTTTAACATATTTATACTATCAATATTGAAACTAGATCCATTATCAATCAGATTCTATCATATATAGTTTTATTAATTGAAACTACAACCATAAAATGGTCATGATGATCTTGAATCTCTATAGAAGGAAAATATTCATTAGCAAACACAATTGAAAGTGGGATTACAGTAGTATGCATGCATTGTAAGAGGGAATTGATGTTACCTTGGTTAGGTGGTGGAACATAGAGATTGTGTAAATCCTTTTTTAAGGATTCATGATATGTAAGAGATGTTTGAAGAAGTTCCCAAAGAGAAATCTTGATAGGAATATTACATAATTGTGACAAAAAATCATAATCCAATACAAGATTTTGAGAAAGATGAGTTGGAGGAAGAATTGGTTGAGAAGGTGGAAGAGTAGTAGTAGGTTGAGGATTATTCCTTGTAAAATAGTGAGACACTTCATGAGAATCCAATGGATCATTATTCCCTTAACAATTATAGGAGGACAACCTTTAACAATAAGAATAGGGTAATATTTAACATTGAGGATAGGTTGAGAAACATTAGCTTGATTAGGATCTTGCTTCTCCATAGACTAATGACTAGAAGGGAAAATAGTAAGGAGAACTCCATTATCCATTTTTTTGAAGGAATCATTAGAATAGGAATGATGGGTTTCCATTAATGTTTTTTCTTGACTAAGAACTTGTTAAATGAAGGCAAGGTCTATTGGTCTCAGATTGGTCTTGACAATTGAGTGTAAAGACACTTAACCAATTATTAAGTTGATGTCGAATATAATAAATATGTCAAGCTACAATGTATACTAAACCATTAATTCAATAGGTGTTGAGTGAACTTCAGGTGCCGAGCAAACTTTAGGTGCTAAGAAAAGTTCAAGTGCCAAGTGATAAGTGATGCCGAGTCACAATAGATAAGCAAAGTATAGATACCAAGTGAAATAGAATTATTATAGGAGCCGAGTGATACAGAATTCCTTTATGTGCTAAGCATCAGCAACTAGTAAGTGTCGAGTAACACAAAATCAACATATGAGTTTGTATCTTCACAAACTTAGATGTAAACAATTTTTTAGCCTACTTATGACGAATCTTGAAGGATCTTGAAGATAGGATTGAATCTTTTGCATTACCTATGTAATCAGAACACAACCAATAAGAAAAATGGACAAAGCATGCAACCAATAGGAAAAATGAATGAATTGAGAAGGAAATGAATAATGAATAATGATTGTAGATTCATACCTAACCCTAAGTCTTCAAAGCCTTTCAAAAGAGGACAAAACTCCATTTTTTGTATATATGTGAGAAGTGTATGGGTGAATTATAGTGAAGTTCAGAGGGGTGTTTAAAGAGCTAGTAGGAAGTGCAGCATTGCAGAATTTAGTTGATCAAGAGCAGATTATCAGAATTTTGAGGAGAGACAAATCAAATCAAGCAAGGATCAGAATGGATAGAGCACAACAAGGATCTGAAAGCAAAAATTGAAGATTGCAAGTCCTTAGGTAAAGACTTTTTCGAATACTCTCTAGCCATTACATTAGGAATGAAAATCCTATGATGATAGGTTGGTTTAATAGCCATGTTGTAAGCCTTTAAACATGGTGCTAAATCCTTTAATAGGGTAACATTCCAAGTGAGTGTTTTTAAATCCTTTAACTAGGTCGCTTCTAACTGGGCGTAAAGTCTTCAACATGATAGGCCTTTCACAGGGTAGACCATTGGAAGTGGCCAAACTTTGTAACCTTAAACAGTTACATCATGTTGTAGCGATACTTTTTGGGTGTCATACCCACCCCAGTTTTACCTTCTCATTTTGTAGGGTTTTTGGGTTACCAAAATCTTGTGTTATCTATTTTCATGCATGTCTTTACTTTCGTGTCTATTAGATGAATTAGATGCATGTGAATGATTTCATCAAGAAAGTTTAAAAGGTTAAAATTAGTTACTTCTAATTCATCCCCCTCTTAGAAGTAAATCATCCCACTTGTAAATTTTGACAATTGGTATCAGAGCTTAGTTCTCACAAAGAGGAGCCTTACACTTGGAGAAAAGATCTAGAAATGGAAGTCTACAAACTTGTGAAGATCATAGAGAATCAAACAATAGATATACAACTTGCTTGACACACTTTGGAAGAAGGAAGAGAAGAACTAAGAAAATCTTTAAAGAGAAGAAGAGAGATTGCCATAGCTGAGAATGATACACAATACAAGGAGATTGACACCTCAAATTTTTTTGCAAATGGAGATTCCAAAGAGTTTGATGCAGCAATAGCAGACCTAATGGAGAAGAATAGAGCTCAAGTAGAAGAGATTAGAAATCTCAATCTTGAACAAGAATGACAAGCCATGATGCTTTGTGAGGCAACTGAATAGAAGAAAAGATCCATTCAAGATAAGGTTATGCTTGAAGAAGACAAGAGGAATCTTACCAACAGACTAGAAGAAAATTCAATTGAGCTTGCAAGAATTTCAAACATGTAGCTAGATACCCTAAGCTAGATGATGAATGCACATCATGAACTGAATGTCAAGGACATTGAGATCTCTACACTGAAGATGCAAAATGAACAACTACAAAATGACCTCAAAAGAGAGAAGGAAATTATAGAGAGCTTCAAAAAACCTAATGAGGCCATCAAATACTTTGAGCAGTGACTGAAATTACCAAGGGCTAGCAATGATACTTCAGGACTAGGATACACTAGCACTAAAAATGGAGAGTCATCCAAGACTACAGAAGAAAGAAGTAACAAAGGTAAGAACACTAAACCTACTTGTCATTTCTATGGTAAAAAGTGGCATACCTCTAATGTATGTAGGAGCAAGAATGTCCATCAACATTAAAAATCTAAGAATGTGAGTCATTTTCACAAGTACAACAAACAAGGACATCAAGCACATAACTGCAAGACTAGGACTATCAAAATACCAAGATTTGAAGGTCACTTCTACAATTGCAAGAAGTATGGACATAGAGTTTTTGAGCGTAGATCAAAGTCTATGTGGACACTTAATCAGCCAGCAAGGGGAAACAATCATGGACATCATTATAATTGGGACTACAACACCAAGTATAGATGCCATTACTATCAAGAATATGGACACATTCTTGAAAATTGCATAAGAACACATTTTAGTGGAAACTATAGTAGATGGTTAAGTGAAACTACATGTTTCATTTGTTTGAAGACTGATCATATCAGCAAGAACTGCCCAACCAGGTCAAAGGCACCCAACTCAAAGATTAACAAAGGAAAATAGAAGATGGAGATTGAACACATTAGAGGAGAAATGAATAAGAAATGGATGAAGAAAGATGGAAGCAACACATCAAATGAAGGGATCACTTCATCTAAGAGGTCAAGTGGTCACGCTTCAACAAACGAAGCACAATAAGGCATGAGGGACTGATTTACAAAATCTTTATCATACATCAGTTCCTAAACAAGAAAGTACTAAAAAGGAAAGACTAGCATGAATAAAGATGTAAACGTTAAAGATTTCATAAGTGTTACTGAGCTACCCTCAAATGCCAAGCAAAATTTCTAGTACATATCGAGTTGATTCCCAAAAGACAATAAAAGTTGAACAATTAGTTGCAGCCAAGTTGGTAATGAAAGTCGAGTGAGGGATACTCCTATGGATGTTGAGTGGTGGAAAATGTTGGAATGTCTTAATGGGAAGAGTGCTTCTAAGAAGGGGGTGGGGTGTGAATAAGAAGTACTAGCCTTTTTCTTTATTTTAAATCCTTAATAACATATAATTAAAATTAACATGCATGCATAAAAACATTAAACAATCATGAGAAGAAAGCATGCATCACCACATAACACTTCAGATTTTGATGACCCAAAAACCTTCCAGGAATAAGAATGTAAAAATGGGGTGGGGATGATACCCACAAAATTATTGCAGCAATTGATTTCAACCACTTCTGATGGTTTGCCATGTTAAAGGCTACAAAAAACCTTTAAATGTGACCCTATTAAAGGATTTCTACACCTTGTTAGGAGTGTGCCTTGTTAGAGGACTTAAGAACATTCAACTTAGAATGCCACCCTATTAAAGGATTTACATAAGGTTGTTAAACCCACCTAACTCAATAGGATTTCCAAATTCCTAATACAATTGTGAGAGAGTATTAGAATAATACACCTAATCTAATGCAATCTCTAATGTTGATCTTAGGCTCTTGATCTACTCTTCTATCTCTGATCTCTACTAGATCTGATCCGCTGATTGTGTTCCTTGTTTTGTTCTGATCCATTAGATGTGTAAATGTTGTCCTTTCTACCAAATCATTGACACCAATGTTTTGCTATGACCTTAATAATAGGCTCTGCTTTTTCTTCTTCTTTTGACTCTACTCCTCTTCTCTGTTCAATGGCATCAAGACTCCCTTATAAAGATTAGTGGTTCATTATGCATCCTTGATTCAAGTGTTCTTGCTCAAATCCTAAAAATTCACCCATTGGCTTCATGTAATCTCCAATTTTCTGATTGGATGCATGTACAATGCATGGACAAAAGAAAGGATTTGATCTTATCTCCTTATCTTGCTATGAGTCATGCATGACTATTTTACATCTTTTTTTAGAATTGCACAAACTTTCATGTTGATTCTGCATTACTTGGCACATGAAGTAATATTGATGCTCGACACCATCTATTCTAGATTGCTCGGCATCGTTTGTAGTTCCTGCATTACTTGGTACCTGTTAGTTTTTTGCATTGCTCAACATCCTCTATAGTTCCTGAGTTACTCGACACAGGTCTGTTACTTTTTTTGCATTGCTCGTCTTCTACTAATTCCTGAATCACTCGACTCCTATTGGATCCTAAGTTACTTGGCACATATTGGTCTCATCTGCTCGACACCTACTGTGACTTGCTTGGCACATACTATCTTCTGGTCTACGCGGCATGTGTTAGAGTTCTAGCTTGGCTTCCATTGTATTCTCGGCATGTATAGTGAAAATGGTTAAGTGTGTTGACACTCATTTGTCAATCTTACTTATTTGATCAACAATCTCCCCCTTTGACATGACTGTCGAAAACACTTAACTGATCATTCATGATCTAAACCTTATGTGTCCATTCTTCACTTACAAAATTTCAAAAAGATATTGTGAACAAAAATATATCTTATGACTCCCCCTGAGTTGATTATGTCATGAATTTTGATGTCTTGTGCCATTGTGCCTGATGTACTTTGTTCTTTAACCTGTTCTTGCCTTCTAATCCTGTTATCTCCTTATTTTACTATATGCATTTCTCCTCCTTTAATATATCTCCCCCTTAAAATATTATCTCCTACATTATCTCCCTCTTTGAATATTTTCTCTCCCTTTTTGACACTTATGTCAAAAGATTCTAAATGGTAATGCCATGCTTGGCCAAAAATGTCTTATTTACCTCAAGGAGAATTTGGAGAGTTGCATCCCAGTTATTCAATGCAATATCCAATGACTTGTGTTGGATTGCGAGCTCTACTACTAGATAAACAATTCCTTCATGTGTAGAAATATTTGGATCCTTCTTCAGGACTATTTCCGCATACATTTTCTCCTTGTGTAAGACTTCCAAATGAGGAGTAATAGAGACTTGTATTTGCATCATCTTTTCTTTAATAGTGGCCTTTTCTACTAATAATGCAGCTAATTCCCTCTGAGTGTGAAGTTTTTGAACAAAATGCTTCTCACTTTGTGTAGGATTTGAGGGTAGTTGCATGCTGGAGACCTTTAGTTTGCTCTCAAGGTTCAAAATTTTTGGATTTATTTCTTGTGTGAACCTGGAAAAATCACACAATTTTTTATAAAGGGAAAAGATGTTCCCTAACACAATCTTTACATTATCCAATTTCTTAGCTAGGTCAACCTGTCCCAAAATAATGTTACTAATCTTTTGGTTGACCTTGCCTAGAAACTTCTTTTTTGACCATTCCATTAGTTTTACATTTGTATCATCATCTTCATTAGTCACTTGGTCAACTATATCAGATAGTTGCTCAAGGATTGGCCTGCTTGAATCTAGAGGTTGTAGGCTGAAGGCATCCATGAATATATCTTTGATCTCATTCATTTCTTTCTTGTATTTGAAGTCTTTCCTCATTGCCTCTTGCCTCCTTCTTTTATCCAATGCACTCTATATTTCATTCATTTTTTCCTCAGTTAGAGTGCTTGAATCATAATAGGGTATTTGGATTTCTTCATCAAGCTCAAGAATACCATAATGAATGGTCCTGGCTACCCTAGTAGAACTTGAGCTTGGTGTACTAACTTGTAAGGTCAAATTGTCAGTAATCGGCTACTGAATAGGTTTGGTAGGAGTTCCTATTTTTGGAAATTTAATCGAAGTTTTTATTACAGAATCCTCCTTATCCTGTGTTTCTTCTTTATCCTCTTCTTCTGTCACTACTGTTGGGGTGGTACTTGTAATCTATATTGATGTACTTGTGACTTCCCCTGCTACTGCACTTAGTGCCTGATGAGCTTGCATGGCTATTCTTGGTGGTGATGGAGGTGGAAGTCCAGTAGTTTGAGTTATTTGAGGTGGTTCTTGTGGTGACACCTTGGCTTTTTTGAGTTTATCTACTGACTTTTGGAGCTCATCTACACTGACCAATATGGGAATTGTACACAACTATGCTTGAAGAGTTGTTTGGTTAAGGATCTTAGTGAGATCCTCTACAGTTAATGGATTGATGTTTTGACTTGAGGTGTCAACAACATCTTTAATCTTGATGATCTCTACAGGTGTGGTAGTAGAGTGAGGAGGACTAGGAGGTGGAAATTGTGTGGCTTGCACACTTTGTTGCTCATCAGTACCCCTATCTTCATCTTTTCCTTCCTCCTCTTCAACCTTTTTCTCTACTTCTGTCTTCTCTTCTCTCCTCTTTCTTCTCTCTTTTGTTTTGGCTGTGGCTTCTTCTTTGTATTCCTCTTCAAGGACATCTTCAATTTTCTTATACAAATTCTTCCATGATCTTTTTGTCCTTTGTACAACTTCTTCAATTTTATTTTGCAAAATGGAGAATGCCCTATACTTTGGTGTAAACCTTTTATTATGCCTTTTGACTACTTTAATTATTTTTTCCTTTGTCAAATCAGGCAGTATACTTGCTAAGGTTGATTCCCTCATTTCTTTTTCCATTTTCAAACCGAAATGCCATCTGTCTTCTACAATTTTAGACAATTCCTTTGGCAATTGTCCATCTAGTTCAAGAGGTGTATACTTGAACTGTGCCATCATTGCATAGACTAATTCTTCTATTCTATTTTGTTACTCTTTAGTGAACTTATTGAAGTCTATCTTTTCCATGTCACTTAAGTCTTCATTCCTAATCTTTTCACATAATATATCAACTGGAGACTTAGGAGGATGACTTACCTTTTTAGATTGATCTTCTTTATCAATATTAGGTTGAGCCACATATCTTTTCCTTTTCCTTGGCTCTTCATGTGCCTTCTTTTTTGTTTGCTTCTTCCTTTTAGCTTCCTCTTTGGCTTTTTGTGTGGTGGCCCTTGTTGTAGCTCTTCTTGTTGGCTTCTTTGGTGTAGGCTGAGAAGCAGGAGGTGTCATTGCCTTCCTTTTGATAGCCTTGCCTTTGATGGGTGCTTCCTTTGTTTCTTCTTCCTCTGTACTCTCATATTTGTCTTCACCTTGGCCTTGTGACAATTCAAGTGGCCCTTGTTCTGGCTCATCTTCATCTTTCTCATCATCACCTTCTTCTTCATCTTCACTAATTTCTTCTGGTTAACCTGTTGCACTTGTTTTTTAAACACCAAATTTCTTCTTTATTTTCTTTACTAGCTTCTCTTTCTTTTTCACTACTGTGGCTATTTTGATTTCTATGAAAACTCTTGATTTGATAGTGTCATAAGTTCCAAATGTTTTGGTAGATTTGTCCATTTCCTCTACAAGTAATGTTGTAATAGCTATAGAAACTTGATCAACATCAAGCTCATATCCCAATGGTCTAAGAAATCTTACTCTTGGAAGGACTATTTGTATGTAAGTATAATCAATTTCAACAAGAAAGCATATGTCATTCTCATGTTTTTCTACTAGTGAAACTAGTATCCTCATTCTCCTTTGAAATCATCAAAGGTATCTCCCATTTGTGCAATAAAATCATTAATTTGATCAACAATTGTTTTATTCTAACTCTAGTTGACTTTTCCAAGTAAGGGAATTCCTTCATCACATAGGAGAACATACAAACTAACACTGACCCAAATTTGCATTCTGCTCCCTTGGACTTTCTAATTGCTCCAAGATTTTTATTGATCTGCTACAACATGAGCTTTGCAAGGTCGTATGTATGATCCTTCTTTATCAATTTGTATGCAACATCAATAGCTATACAAGGCATGCTATGATATGATCCTCACAGAAAAATCTAATAGGGGGTCTTTTACTATGTCAATTGTCATTCCCCTATTATTCCATTTTGCACCTGTGTTCTTCTCTATTGTTTCCTTCTTTTCACTTGTCTGTGTCTTGGGCCGATATAGGGTTGGAAATCCTATAACCCTATGAACCATATTCTTGGTAATTGTAATTGGTCCTTTCTCTAACCAAAATGATCCATCATGAATTTTTCTAAGTATTATGCATATCCACTCAATTTTGAATATGATTGGAAAAACTAGGGCTTTGCTTAAACCCTTATTCTCTATAATTGAAAATTCATCCTTCAATATACCATTATCAAAGAGTTTATCATAGGCGTTGAAGATTTCTAGGTCTCCTATGGCTCCTATTTTCCAGTTATAAAATTTAAGCACATCTTGGACCATAACAACTTTTTTGGGGATCATGGACAATGAACCTGCGGGATCATTTTTGTATGCTACTTCTAGGATTGGCTTGAATTTAGGTTGCTTAACCTCATTGTTGACAAGTTGAATCTAATTTCTCTCCTTCCTTTGGGTCAACTTTGAACCAGATGACATTTTTAACCAAACTACGGTTTGATGTTTCAAGTAAACTTCACAAACTGTACAACTCAACACTTGAAGGAAATACCTAGTTAAATTCTTGAAATCACTTGGGTTGATGCTAAATCACTGCAAATTGCTAACTAAATGCTTGAAAATCACTCAGTCATGCTCCTGGTAATTGCTCTTCATTTGAATGGCTCAAAATGAATCAATTTTCACCTTTAAATGACTCAAAAACCTTTCATTTAATGCATTCTTGTACCTTCACCTATCACTTACCTTCCAAATGTTTTCAACTCGACATCTGTTCTATTTCACTTGGAAGCTATTCTCACTTGGCATCTATTGATTTTGTTAGTAACTTGGCAACCACTATAGCTTTTACTCGGCTTCCCCATGACTTCTTGGCTCAGCTTCCAAAGCAATTTTACTCTGCAACCAAAGATAGCTCAGCATCATCATTCAAACTTTATCTTGGCATCTTAATTCATGCAAATTTATACTTTGTAGTGCTTCTTCTCTGTTTAGGGCTAATGTATGATACTACCTTATGTGTATTAGCCACATAGGCTCATTTTGTGATTAGTTGGATGAGATATGATCACTTGACCTCTTGGGTGAAGTGACCCTTCCATTGGAAGCATTTGGTACATCCTTTTTCTACCATGTCTTCTTTACGTCTATTCTGATGTTTGCCTCGTCAACTTTTCCTTTGCCTTTATTTACTTCAGTATTGGGTGCTTTGGCCTTTGTTGGACAATTCCTGCTGATATGTCCACTTTTCAAGCAACTGAAGCAAGTAGTTTGGTTCAAACATCTTTTATAGTTTCCCTTGAAATGTGTTTTGATGCAATTCTGGGGTATGTGACCATACTCTTGACAATAATGACAACTTTGTCTTGTATTGTAATTAGGTGTCCACATAGGCTTTGATCTGCATTCAAAGGCTCTATGTCCATACTTCTTGCAATTATGGTAGTGTCCATCAAATCTTAGTGTCATTGTGACTTTAGACCTGCAGTCTTGTGTCATGTGTCCTTGCATGTTACACTTGGGACGATAACCCTTGCTTTTAGGTGTGTTTGGCTGATTGATCCTTCAATTCCTGCAAACATTAGCAATATGCCCCTTTTTATTACAGTAATGACAAGTGGGTTTAGAATCCTTACCTTTGTCACTTCTTTTCTTAGCACTCTTCAATGATTCACCAACTTCAGTGCTGGTGTATCCAAGTCCTGATGTATCATGAGCTGATCTTGGGGATTTTAGCAACTATTCAAAGTACTTGATAGCTTCACTTGACTTGTTGAGATTCTCTATTGTTTCTTTTTCTCTATTCGATTCATTCTACAATTGTTCATTCTGCATCCTCAAAGTAGAGATCTCAATATCTTTCACATTGAGTTCATGATGAAGATTCATGAGTTGGGCAAGTGTACCCATCTGCATGTTTGAGATCCTTGTTAATTCAGTACATTTTTCTTCAAGTCTGTTTGCAAGATTTCTTTTGTCATCTTCCATCATGACTCTATCCTCAACTGCTCTTTTCTTTTGCTCACTAATTTCACATAGCATCATGGCTTGTGATTCATGCTCCATCTTAAGAGTTCTTATCTTTTCTACTTGAACTCTATTTTTCTCCATCAGTTCTACTATTGCTGCATCAAATTCTTTGGAATCTCTTGTGGAAAATACTTGTGTGGTGTCAATCTCCTTGTAGTGAATATCATTTTCAGCTATAGCTATTTCGTTCCTTCTTTTTAAGGATTTTCTTAGTTCCTCTCTAGCTTCCTCTACCTTATGTAGAGCGAGATGCACATCTATCACCTGGTTCTCAATGATCTTCCCAAGTTTGGAAACTTCCATCTTCAGATCTTTTCCTCCAAGCTGTTAGGCTTCTTCTTGAGAGAACTTGGCTCCGATACCAATTGTTGGAATGTCTTAATCTAAAGAGTTCTTTTGAGAGAGGAGGGGGCGGGGGGGGGGGGGGTTGAATCAGAAGTACTAGCCTTTTTCTTTCTTTTAAATCCTTAATAACATATAATTGAAATTAACATGCATGCATAATAACATTAAACAATCATGAGAAGAAAAAATGCATCGCCACATAACACTTAAGATTTTGATGACCCATAAACCCTCTAGGAATAAGAAGGTAAATCTAGGGTAGGGATGATACCCACGAAATTACTACAGCAATTGATTTCAACCACTTCTAACGGTTTGCCCTATTAAAGGTCTGCCCTGTTAAAGGCAACAACACACTATTAAATGTTACCCTGTTAAAGGATTTCTACACCTCTTAGGAGTGTTCCTTGTTAGAGGACTTAGGAACATTCAACTTAGAATGCCACCCTGTTAAAGGATTTACATAAGGCTGTTAAACCCACTTAACTCAATAGGATTTCCAAATTCCTAATACAATTGTGAGAGAGTGTTAGAATAATACACCTGATCTAATGCAATCTCTAATGCTGATCTCAAGTTCTTGATGTGCTCTTCTATCTCTAATCTCTGCTAGATTTAATCTGCTGATTGTGTTCCTTGTTCTATTCTAATCAACTAGATGTGTAAATGTTGTCCTTTCTACCAAATCATTGACACCAATGTTCTGCAATGACCTTAATAATAGGCTCTTCTTTTTCTTCTTCTTTTGACTATGCTCCTCTTCTCTATTCAATGGTGTCAAGACTCCCTTATAAAGATTATTGGTTCGTTATGCATCCTTGATTCAAGTGTCCCACAAAAATCCTAAAAATTCACCCATTGGCTACATGTAGAATGCATGGACAAAAGAAAGGATTCAATCTTATCTCCTTATCCTACTATGAGTCATGCATAACCGTTTTACATCTTTGTTTGCGATTGCAAAAAATTTCATGTTGATCCTGCATTGCTCAGCACATGACGTAATATTGATGCTCGACGCCATCTATTCTAGATTGCTCGACATCCTTTATAGTTCCTACATTACTTGGCACCTATTAGTTTTCTACATTGCTTGGCATCCTTTGTAGTTCTTGCGTTACTCAACACCTGCTAGTTTTTTTTGCATTGCTCAGCTTCTACTGATTCCTGAATTAGTCGGCCCCTATTAACTTTGTAATGCTCAGCTCTTGTTGGATCTTGAGTTACTCGACACATATTGGTCTCATCTGCTCAGCACCTATTATGACTTGCTTGGCACATACAGTCTTCTATTCTACTCGGCATGTGTTAGAGTTCTGGCTCAACTTCCATTGTATACTCGACATGTATAGGAGAGGACAGTAGGAAGCTTGTCTCATGCCTATAGTTGCATGTGTTTCTTTGCCGGTTATCCTATAAGTTTGTCATTGTTTGATTCAATCTGTAAAGTAGTGATTGCTCTAGGTGTTATTGTATGCAACCATTAGAGCTACAAGTTTAAAGTTTCACCAGTTTGAAATTTTAGGGTTATTTTTGGGTTTTTTGGTTGAAGTCGAATGCTCTCATATTTAGTAATAGTTTTAATCAAAGTTTAATAGCAAGCAAGAAGGCATACTTAAAACCATTGTTATTCCTTATTCATTACATTTGAAAAGTTTATTTTTTAATGCTTCAAGCCTTGGCTCTCTAGTTTTAATGGTGGAAACATTCACATTATAAGTTTGGTCACTCGGTCTTGTCCTTGTTTGGAGTTTTTCTCTCTAGAGTTATTGCTGAGCTTTCTCGACATCTACTTTTACCGAGATCCACCTTGCAGTGGTGACCAAGCTCACTTGGCATCCATTTGTGTTGAGTTGTCATTCATCTGCTGAGTTCACTCCACTTCTTCATGTGTCGAGCTAACTCGACACCCTCCTGCCACTTAGCTGCTTAACATGCCAAGCAAAACTAGCACTCAGCAATAGTTAGTGCTGAGAAAATTTTTTGAGTTGTGATTTATTTTCACATATTATCAAATCTTTGAGGCCCCACATCCATAGTGAGTTGGGGCATTTTTTCTATGATATTTTGACATGACAAGAGATGCAAGAAAGATGTGGCAACAATCACTATCCTTCAATGGACAAAATTATGATACATGGGAAAAGAAGATGAAAACCATAATGGTTGCAAATGATTTATGGGAGTTTTTGATAAATGGGTTCAATGATGTGACAGAGCCAACTCAGTATGCCTACCCTCTCAAATACACAAAAGACTTAGTTGAAAGAGTCAAGGAGAAAGGATGCAAAGGCATTAGGTCTAATTGAGGTAGTAATGATAGAGATAGTTTTCCCCAAGATTGTAGTAGAAAATTATGTAAAGGAAGCATGGGATATCCTACAAATGATTAGAAGAGAGTTTGAGAACCTTCAGATGAGGGACAATGAACCTATTGTAGAGTTTAGCTCACGAATCTCCACTTTGATAAACCAACTCAAATCAAATGGAGAAGAATATGATGAGCAGAGAATAGTAGAGAAAATACTAAGGATTTTACCTCAAAAATATGACAATCTTGTCATGACTATAGAGGAGGCTAAATACCTCACCACATTGACCATAGATGAGTTGATGGGAACTCTTCAAACCCATGAGCACCAGATAAATAGGTCTATTACTACTTCCCAAGAGAAATCTTTCAAGTCTCAAGAGAATTCAAGAGGCAAGGGGAGAGGTAGAAATGGTTCTAGTAGAGGCTCAAGAAATAGAGGTCATGGAAGGAATGGTCAAAGGAATGCTAGTGTAGAAAGCTCAGGATGAGAAAGCAACCAAGAGGGAGCAAGCACCTCTCAAAATAGCTATAGAGGAGGTAAGAAAAATTACAACTCTAATAAGAGTATTGTTGAATGCGACTACTGTCATAAGTATGGGCATTATGCAAGTGAATGCTGGAAGAAATAGGGTGATCACTCAAAACAAAATGCTAATGTGGTTGATGTGAACATGGGAAATGCAAACAATCGCATAGCCTTCATCATGTGTAACATTGGTGAAGAAGGAAGCCCTGAGGAATGGTACCTAGACGGTGGATGTAGCAACTACATGAGTGGTAATGAGAGTTTATTTTCTTTCATTGATAAGACTTTTAAGTCTAAAATTAAAATGGGAAATAATGGAACTATTCCTATAGTGGGCAAAGGATCTATCATGGTCTACACCAAGCAAGGTGAGAAGGAGATACAAAATGTGTATTTTGCCCTTGGTACGAAGCACAACTTGATAGCAAGGGCAAAATGACAAAGAACCAGATGTTCCCATTAAGGATAGAGACATGTTTCTCTTTTCAAGTCAATGGTACACCTCCTAAGCATGCATGTACAATAGTACATCAGCAATCAACTCTTAGGAGTGTGATTGAAGACCCCTCCAAGCTTTGGCATCTTAGGTATGGACATCTAGGCTTTGCTAGTTTAAATTTTTTGTCCAATAAAAGAATGGTAGAAGGTTTGCCAAGCATTGTAGATTCATATGACAAGTGTGAGGCTTGCATATCGAGTAAGCAACATAGGTTTCCCTTTAATTTTGGAAATTCTAGAAGGGCTAGAGCACCATTAGAATTGGTGCATTCTAATTTGGTAGGCCCTATGTAAACTACTTCTATTGGGGGGAGTACTTATTTTATGACATTCATAGATGATATCAGTCGTAGGACATGGGTGTATTTTTTGAAGAATAAATCTGAAGCTTTGACAAATTTGTAGAATTTAAAGCCCTTCCTGAAAAAGAATGTGGACACTATATTAAAGTCCTTATATTAGATAGAGAAGGGAAGTATACCTCCAATATGTTTGTAAATTTTTGCAGGAAGAATGGCATCAAGAATGAGTTAATAGCCAATTCTACTTAGCAGCAAAATGGAGTGGCTGAGAGGAAAAATAGAACCATTTTTGAAATGGCAAGAAGCATGATGAAAGCAAAGGGACTCCCAACTAAATATTGGGGAGAAGTTGTAGCAACAACAAAATATTTGATTAATAGGTGTCCTACAAAATTAGTTCGCGAAAAGATACCTCTTTAGGATTGTTCAAGGGGTAGATGGACAGTTGAACACTTGAGAGTGTTCAGATGTGTAGCATATGCACATGTTCCTAAGGAACAAAGGAAAAAGTTGGATGATAAAGGTGTGAAGTGCATCTTCATAGGGTATAGCTTAGAATCAAAGGCCTATAGGCTATATGATCCAATTAACAAGAAGACCATCATTTCAAGAGATGTGGAATTTCTTGAAAATCAATGATGGGATGGCTCGGTAGATGAATCCTCAAGCACTTCAAGTAAAGTGCCTACTATTGAAGAGGAACAAGATGACATTAGTGATCAACAAGAAGATGGAGTAGGAAACATAGATTGCAAACAAAGGAAAAAAGGGAAGTAGCCCTTAACATGCCAAGTAGTAGCTCCAAGCACATCAAGATAGCCCCAAGCTAGTATGCAAAATAGTAGCAGCAGTAACACTGAGAATTCAGATCCCACTCTCACCTCCCTATTGCCAAGAAAGACCAAGAGTCTAAGGGAGATATACCAAGATGAAAGTTATGAAGAAGATTATGATGAGAGTGTAAATTTTGTATTATTTTCTCTTAGTGATCCAATTTATTTTGAGGAAGCTATAAAAGAGGAGAAATGGTGTAATGCCATGAATGTGGAAATAGATGCCATTGAAAGAAATGAGACATGGGAGAAATGGGTATACAAGACCAAGTGCAATGTTGAAGGAAAAATAGATAGGCATTAGCCATGTTTAGTGGTTAAGGGGTACAAGCAGTAGTATGGAAGAGATTATGATGAGAAATATGCCCCAGTTGCAAGAATGGAAACCGTGCATGCTATCATAGCAATTGCAACCTAGCACAAATGGAAGGTATTTCAAATGGATGTGAAATCTGCCTTCCTCAATGGTGTATTAAAGGAAGAAGTATATGTGGAGCAGCCACCTGGTTATGAAGTTATAGGTGAAGAGAACAAGGTGTATAGATTGAAGAGAGCTCTATATGAGCTCAAGCAAGCTCCACGAGCATGGTATAGCAAGATTGACTCTTTTTTTATGAGCAATGACTTTAGCAAAAGCGATGGTGAGCACACACTTTACATCAAGCTAGCAAATGGTAATGTGTTGATTGTTTTCTTGTATGTTGATAATTTATCTTCACTAGAAATGATAATTTCCTAATTGGTGAGTTCAAAGAGGCCATGAAAAATGAGTTTGAAATGATAGACCTAGGTCTCTTGAATTACTTTCTAAGAATAGAAGTAAAACAAATGCATGATCGAATCTTCATCTCTCAAGGAAAATATGCAAGGTAGATCTTGGAGAGATTAAAAATGAAAAATAGTAAGGTACCACCAACACCAACAATAGTAGGTTTGAAGTTGAGAAAGGAAGATAGCAATAAAAGTGTGAATCTGACACTATAAAAGAGCATGGTTGGAAGTTTGATGTATTTGAATTCAACTCGGCCAAACATAATGCATGTAGTAAGTTTGATTTCCAAATTTATGGAAACACAAAAGGATTCCTATTGGCAAGCAGGAAAGAGGATCCTAAGGTATGTGAATAGTACCAAGGGATTTGGAATTTTGTATACTGTAGAAAATGAATTCAAGTTGATTGGTTACATAGATAGTGATTGGGCTGGAAGTCTAGATGATAGGAAGAGAACTTCTTGATACATATTTCATATGAGATTAGGTGCAATTTCATGGGCATCCAAGAACCAACCTATTGTTTCTCAATCTAAAGAAAAGGTGTAATACATAGCAGCAAATGCATCAACATGTCAGGCTATTTGGCTAAGGAGGATCTTGACAGATTTGAATGAAAGGCAAGAGGATGGAACCACAATTTATTGTGACATTTCTTCAATTGCATTGTCTAATAATCTAGTCTTCCATGGTAGAAGCAAACACTTCATCAGAGAGTTGGTGGAGAATGGAGATATCAAAATGGAATTTTGAAAGTTTGAGCAGTAGCTAGAAGACATTTTCACAAAGCCATTAGGCATTGGAAGTTTTGTACACATAAGAGAGTGTCTTGGTGTAGTTGATTTGGATCAGCTATGATACTTTTTTGTTTAGCTTAGGACCAAGGGGGAGTGTTGAAATATTAAATGCATATAGTCATTTGCCCCTGGAGCCAAATGCCCACCTACCACCCTAACTATGTCAGAAACATTAAAGCTCAATAGGTGAGTTTTCAAATCTTAAAAATGTAAGGGAAAACATTTTTCTAGTTAGACAAAAGGAATGATCTAGTTTATTTGACCATAGAGTTGAAGGGAGATCAAAATTTTTAGAGAAGGAAAAAAGAAAGAAAGTGATTAGTAGATCTAGTCATGGAGAGGACAGTAGGAAGCTTGTCTCATGCATGTAGTTGCAAGTGTTTCTTTGCTAGTTATCTTGTAAGTTTTTCATTGTTTGATTTGATCTATGAAGCAGTGATTGCTCCAGGTGTTATTTTATGTAACCATTAGAGCTACAAGTTTAATGTTTAAAGCTTGCAGTTTCACCAGTTTGAAGTTTTAGGGTTATTTTAGGGTTTTCTGGTTGAAGCCGAATGCTCCCAAATTTAGTAATAGTTTTAATCAAATTTGAATAGAAAGCAAGAAGGCATACATAAATCCACTATTCTTCCTTATTCATTTCATTTGAGAAGTTTATTATTGAATGCTTCAAGCCTTGGCTCTCTAGTTTTAATGGTGGAAATATTCATGTTATAAGTCTGGTCACTCGGTCTTGTCTTTGTTTGAAGTTTTTCTCTCTATAGCTATTGCCAAGCTTCCTTGGCATCCACTTTTACTGAGCTCCACCATGCAGTGGTGACTGAGCTCACTTGACATCCATTTGTGCCTAGTTGCCCTTCACCTGCTAAGTTCACTCAACTTCTTCATGTGTCGACCTCACTCAACACCCTCCTACCACTCGACTCTTGAATGTGTCGAGCAAAACTAGCACTCGGCACTAGTTAGTGTCGAGAAATATTTTTCAGTTGTAATTTATTTTTCATAGTTTCTACAATTGGCCATTTTAACTACTGTAATGTTGTTGGAGTAGTTGCAAACCCCATTTTAAAAAATAGGATCATTCAAAGTATTTTAAATGATGCACCTTAAGATTTCAGTCCTTGGAGATGTGTACAGAGGTCATATGACAAATATTCATTCAGACCATAAAATTGCATAAAAGGATTAGTGTCATTAGATATTCACCTCTATGACTTCTCCTTTGGAAGTGCACTTTGAAATCCACTTTTGCAAAGAACAAATACGATATACTTTTGTGACAATGAATTATCCATTTAAAATAAAATATTTTTTAGAGATGCTCATATGATACATCCCCAATGGAATTTTCATTGAGCATAAAATATTTTCAAAAAAGAATCAAATAAACTTCTCCAAATGTGAAAAAGCACCCCATCAGCCACTTGTCCAATGGGTCATGTTAAAATGCAATTTTTTGTAAAACATATTTTATGGAATAGAGTATTTAAGTTGAGATATCACTATTATACTTCCTAAAGGCATTCAATTAGAGAGTAAAATGGCTAAGTTAAGGGGATCTTGGAAAAGTAGAAGATGAAGTCCTCCACAGTCAAAATAGAAGCCAATTGCCACAATTTTGATAAAGGTAAATTGCTAGGTTTTATAATCCTATTAGAAAAGAAATGAAAGCACTTCACCTCAAAAATAACTAAAAAAGAGTGTTACAGAAAGAAGAGAGAAAGGTCTCTCCCCAAACTTATCCTAATAATTTGCATTTCTCTTCAAGTTGGATTCTCACATCAAACATTACCTCTAAAAGCCAATATAAAGAAGGGGAATCAGAAAAGTCCATTCTCTGCTACTCCATATCATAAAGGATAAATCTTATAAGATATATTATATGATGTCCTATGAAAGTCAAATTTGATATAGATAACATCTAGAGTAGATGATATCCAACTGAATTAGTTAGAAATATGATCATTGCACCATTAAAGGAGAAACTTGAATTAATGGGCCCCTCTTCACTCATGTTATGCATAAAATTTCATGCCCAACATTACAAGTGGGATTCAATAAGATCATATTATTGGCAAGTTCCCTTCTTCTTCTTACATTGGGCATAATTTCATGCTATGTGCAAATTTCTCTTTCTCTATGTGTTATTGAGAGAATTATAGGAACAATTGGAGGTAGTGATAGATTTCCTAGTGTTTAGAGTGAGTTGAAGACTTACATAGACAAATCTATCACATTTTAGAATCTTAGATATTTGCATAGGAGATTGAACTCTTAGCATATCAAACCTCTAACTTATAAACTTAAAGAGAGAGGGTTGGTGGAAACCATTGGGATACCATGGAAATTTAAGAGTTAGAATTAGTTCAAGAATACATTGCAAAATATGATGTAAAGACCAAGAAAATCAAGATGCCTGACAACTCTATCTTTGTCACATTCAATAAAGGTCTTATGCAAAGCACATTTGGGTTCCCAAACAAAGCTAAGTACTATGATATTTATTTTGGGTCATTCGACTCCATGCATAATGAAACGAATTCCTTGAGGCAAGGAGATATACTAGAAACTTGGTTCTAACCACCAAAGAGAAATAAGAGTAAGGTTCCAAAGACTCTATTTGAAACTAGCCTAAAGCAGGAGATGGTGGATATTCTAGCCTTCCTACTAAGGTTAAAATGTTATGAAGTGGTCCTAAATTTCACTAAGCACCATTTCATTCTAGTGCAAGTGGTCTATATGGATGACTAATACATTGATTGCGTTGAAGTTATTTGTCATGAATTCAACTCTTGGATGAATTGGGCCATGGAGTTTCATCAATTCTATACATATTTTTTGTTGACATTAAGGTTAATTGGTCTATTAGTGACTTAATATTTAGTTAGTTGGTTACATTGCCACCAAGCTTATTATTCATCAAGCAGTGTTAACCAAGTGTTTTAGTTCCTACCAAGCTAAATAGTCATAATGGAGTTCATGCCAAGCTTCACCATGTCTATCGAGTATCTAAGATAGTTTACTATATCGCTAAATCATAGTAGCATCAACTAAGATATCTAGTAGAATTGATGAAGATCTTATTTCTGACTGAGCTTTGTAGTGTTAACCAAGTTCTATAGTATCCATCGAGCTCATAGTGTTAACAAAGTGAATCCAGTGTTGACTAAGTCATACAATTTCAATTGAGTGATTTAGTTTCAACTAATTTTCTCAGTATTCACCGATTCATAAAAGCTAACCAAGTTTGTGCTACTCGAAGTGATCACTACGAACTAAGATTCAACTTCAACCAAGTGCTAGAGTTTTCTAAATGTTAATAGTGTTTTCCAAGTGTCAAAACACATCGAGTTGTATTCAAAACCCAAGTTACAACAATAGGCTGACTTTGTGAATTATGATGAATTTGATATTGATGCTAACTCCAAAATATAATTACTTGGATTCACACACACACACACAAACACACACACAAAAACACACATGTAATTCATTATATCATCTCCAAGATGTAATAGTATGAATATCTGAAGAAGTAAGAAGCAAATGAGTGTGAATTGAAGAAGGCTACAAGTAGTATATGCCATAGTAGAGACTTATCTATCATAGTCAAATGATCATTACAATTCAAGGAATCTTATTCAACAAAACAAAGTTGTAGATTAAAGATCAGACACTAATTCCTTCTAATAGGTGAATTAGTCAAATCCTTTAACCAAGTGGACTTAATAGTCTTTTGCTAAATCTCCTAATAGAGTGCATACTTCATTGTATGTTTGTAAATCTTTTAACAAGGTGGATATAATAGTATTTATTGCTCCTAATAGGGCAAATCACTAGAAGTGCTCAATTGTAAGCCTTAAAAGGACAACTTTATAATGCAATACTAAATCTTGTAGGTATCATCCCCACTCCAGTTTTACTTTCTAATTGGAAGGTTTCTAGGTCACCATATCTTGTGTCAAAGTGTTATGAATATTTTATTACTTTCATTATTTCATACATGTAATTAGATTAGAATAATATATGAAGGATTAATTGTTGAAGTGAGTTAAATTTCTATTAGTTTTTGATTTACCCCTCCCCTCTTAGTAAACTAGCCTACCTTATATTTTCAACAATTGCTATCAGAGCATTTAGTTCTCGTGTCAGAAGTTTAAAAACTTGAGAAAATATAAAAGGCAATTGAGTTATACATGCTAGAAAAGGACATTAGGAATGAAAAGTTGGAAGATTTGGAATTAGCTATTGGAAAAATCAAGAAATAAAAGGAGAATCTCTCTAAATCCTTGCAAAAAAGGAAAGATCTTGTAGGACAAATGGATGTCAATCTATATATTGAAGAAATAATTGAAGACTTATGCCTAGAAATAAATTTAGATGATGCTAATGCACTAATTAAAGACCTACTTAAGAAGAATTCTGATCTTTGAGAAGAAGTCAAAAAATTAAATCAATCAAATTATGCGAAGTCATGGAAGAAAAAGACAAGCCCAAAGAAGAGATAGAATAAAAGGACAATGAAATTCAAAAACTATCATGTCAGTAAGTAGACTTTATTGATCAAATCATTGTTGCAAATCATGAACTTATCAATATGAGGATAGAGAATGAAAGACTATAGAATGATCTCAACATGTCCAAAATAAAAAAAATAAGAGAATAATGAAATCTCAACAAAGCATGAATTAATTTAATGAGAAAACTCAATATAGATACTAAGGAAAAGCTAGATTATGATGTATAGATGAAGGTGAATCATCTCAACAATGAGCTCAAAAGATTAAAAGACCTACTTTCAATTATTGTGGTAAGATAGGCCACAGATCAAATAAGTTGTAATATCCCTTTTTTCGAAACTTCTTATAACAAATCCTGACAAAGTATTTATACTCTTAATTATAGAGAATACAAGAGATTTAATCTTAAGATGATTCTATCAAACTAACCACAATAAAAACATGGTTCTTTGTAGTGTTAGAAATTTAATTTATCATTAAAAATATATAAGGAGAAACCATAATAGGGCATCCTTTTACCCAACCAGTGGGCCTCACCATTCTCTCTTATTATTGTTACCTCTCTCCAATCATCATTCCCAAGATGGTGCCCCTGTATGATGTACACTGGGATATTCACTCCACCATAGGCCTTAAACAGTACCCGTAGGCTTTACCCAGTACCTCCGAGTGGTGTCACCTAGCCCATTCCTCCGCAGCCCTTATCTCATCTTTGGAGAATTATGATCTTAATAAATTTATGTTTTATTCAATTATTTATCCCAATATATTTCCTTATTGCTCTCATTCAAATTAATCTTAGGAATTCATATTAATAACTTTTCAATTCAATCTAAACTTAGAAATTAATATTGATTCCCTTTATTGTTTCAATTTATTCCTTCAATTTAAAAGCAGATGTATACATTCTTAATGGAGATGTTAAACATACCACTCACCTTATTTGCAAAGCACTGATGTATCATTGACTCCTTACCTCCTTCATGTGGGTGTTGATGACAATTTCGTGGGTGCAGTTTGAAAGCTAATTGGTACCTCTGATTACCCTTTTGTTTTTAATCTTCTCCACATGCCCTTTATCTGGTCCTTCCTTATCCCCTTAAATACCACTGACTGGCTTGTAAAGGGACACAGGTGAGTAGACATTCCAGTATGTAACTTAATTGCTTAATCTAATTTGATTTATTAATATGTTAGTTTTTATTGCCTTAGTTACATATATGTTCGATTATATATTGAATTTTGTATGTATAATTGTTTTGTAATATAATTAAAATTTTTATATATTTGGATCAATATTAAATAAAAAGGTATTGTAAATTATAAGAGTTAAATGGTTACATAATTTGGATCAATATTAAATGAAAAGTATTTACAATACAACTATAAGAGTTATATGATCAAATACAATTTGTATCAATATTAAATGATTTTAAACAATTTACATTTTGGGCTAATTAAGGGGATATAATAGCCATCCCCTCTCAAGATTTCTTGTCCTCAAGCAATTCTTCTAAAGTTTGGATGATCTAAAATTTGAGATCCTTACCATGTTGCATCTTCCATCTACAATCTTTTTCATTTAATTAGGTACTCTTCAATGGTTCTATTCATTAGTCTTTTCTCTCATATTCTGAGGATAGTCTCCAGTTCTAGAGTTAATCTTCCTTCATCATCTAGTGGTGGTAGTTCCAAGCATGGAGCAATATTTTTCCCCAAAACCTTCTTGAGTCTTGAAACATAGAATATGTTATGAATCCGACTATCTAAAGGAAGCTCTAATTCATAGGCTACTTCCCCTATCTTTTTTATGACTTTGTAGGGTCCATAGAATTGAGGTTTGAGCTTCTCAGCTCCATTAGTTTTGATGGAAGTTTATTTATATTGTTGTAGTTTTAAGAAGACCATATCCCTTATTTCAAATGTCTGCTTTGTTCTCTTTTTATCAACATAAATCTTTTGTTAATTTTGTGCTTGATCTAGGTTTCTCTTGAGTGAGTTAATGATGTCTATATTTTTCTATATGAAGTCTTTGGCACCCTATACTCGACTCTCTATTCATATCAAATCTCTAAAAGATGTTTCTTCATATCTATATAGTGCCTAAAAGGGGGTCATCCCTATTGAAATATGATGGGTGGTATTGTAACAATACTCCCTTAAATGCAACCATTTGATCCATCTATTTTGTTTCCTATAACATAGTTTCTTAGGTATCCTTCTATCCATTTGTTAACAATTTTTGTCTGGCCATTAGTTTGTGGATGGTAACTAGTGCTAGGTGTAAGCTCTATCCTAAATAGTTTGAATATTTATTTCCAAAATAAGCTAAGAAATTTTGGATCTCAATCGTTGACAATGTTTTGAGGAAGTCCATGTAGTCTGAAGATTTCTTTGAAGAATGCTTCTGCTAGTTTAGGGGCTTTGAAGTCAATTGATATGGCCATGAAGTGTGTATACTTAGTTAGGCAATCCACCACTACATAAATGTTTTCTTTCCCTTGTATCTTTGGTAATCCTATAATAAAATGCCTACAAATACTTTCCCATTTTTAATTAGGTATCAATAGTGGTTGGAGAAGTCTGATTGGATTTGGGTGTTCTTTATTTTTCTGAAAAACTAGGTATTCATTAGTATATTTTAGAACTTCCTTTTTGAGAACATTCCATGTGAATCTTTCTCTTGTTTTCTTATATGTTTTGAAGTATCCTTGGTGTCCTGAAAGTGGGTTATCATGATAAATCTTCAAAATCTCTTTTTCTAATTTGGATCCTAGAGGAATGAACATTCTATTTTTGCATAGGATGATATCATCTTGAATTTGATACCTCTCGTCCTGTATCCTTCCTTCTAATATATGGCTAGAAAATTGGTCCTTTTCATATTCAGAGATCAATAGTGCCTTTTGTTCTATAGTTATTATTGTCATGGCACCTAAATGTGGTTGTCGTGATAAGGCATCAACTACAATATTATTCTTCCCTTTCATGTATTCGATGTCAAAATCATATTCTTGTAGTTTACTTACCCATTTCTATTGCCTATCATTTAAATCTTTTTGGGTCAAAAATAATCTAAGGCTATTGTGATCTATTTTTATAATGAATTTTCCACAAATTAGATATTGTCTAAGCTTTTCAAGGGCATGCATGATGGCTAGCATTTCCTTATCATACACTAATATGTTTGTTCTATGTCTTTCAACTTTTTTCTTTCAAATTCTATGGGATACTTATATTGTGTTAATACTACTCCAATTCCTTCTCCTAAGGCATCACAATATAGTTCAAATGGTAAAGAAAATTTAGGTATTGCAAGAATTGGGCAAGAGCTCATAACTTCCTTAAGTTTTTCAAAGGTTCTCTGTACTTCTTCATTCCAAGAAAAAGCTCCATTTTTGGTGAGATCAATAAGGGAGGAAATTAGTCTAGAGAATCCCTTCACAAATATTCTATAGTAGCTACATAATCCCAAAAATCCTCTAAGTTGTGTTAATGTTTTTGGTTTTGGCCAACTTTGAATTGCTTCAATTTTTTCTTCATCCACCCTAACTCTTTGGGCACTAATTTTGTGACCCAAATATAGGATTTCCTCCATTCCAAATTCACATTTTGAGAGTTTAGCATATAATGAATTTTTCTCTAAGATACTTAATACTTTATCAATATGTTGTAGATGATCTTCCCATGTTTTAATATAAATCAAGATATCATCAAAGAAAACTAATAAAAACTTCCTTAGTTGTCCTCTAAAGATATGGTTCATACATGACTAGAAAGTAGCAGGAGCATTAGCTAACTTGAAGGGTAGAACAAGGAACTCAAAGTTTTCATAATGGCATCTGAATGTTGTTTCTAGAGTATCTTCCTCTCTTAGTCAAATTTGGTGATATCTTGACCTTAGGTTGATTTTTGAAAAGTACCAAGCTCCATGGAGTTCATCAATAAACTCATCAATCCTCAGAATTGGATACCTATTCTTAATTGTTTTCTTATTTAGTGCTTGGTAGTCAAGGCACATTCTCGTTGTACCATCTTTGTTTTTTGAAAGAACAATTGATGAAGCAAATGGGCTAGAGCTTGGTTGAATATGACCCATCTCTAGTAATTCTTTTATGGTTTTCTCAATTTCTTCCTTATACTTGTGTGGATGGCAATAAGGAGTAGTTACAATGGGTTTTGTCCCTTCTTCTAACTCAATGGAATGTTCAAATCCTCTTTTAGGAGGAAGACCTAGGGGAATATAACTAAAGACCTTTTTATGCCTTTTTAATACGGGTTGTATGTCTATATGAATTGATTTCTCTTTTAGAGTTGATTTATCCAAGATTAAACATTGGGTAACCTATTCTACTTGTTTGTGTCTAAGTGTTCTTTCCATTTTTTTGCTGATATTACCCTAGGAGATCCATCTGATATCCCATGCAAGGTGACTTTTTTTCCTTTATGAAGGAAGCATATTTCCAATTTTGGGAGACCAAAGTATCCATGGTCTACCCAAGATGATGTCAATATCTTTCATGTCTACAACATAGAATTTCTCTTTCATTAGATGTTTTCCTAAGGTGATATTTAGCTAAGATATTTTCTTCTTATTAGGAGTCATAGATCCATCAACAAGTGCTACCTTGAACCCTTTGAAATCTTCTATCTCTAGGTTTTGTCTAGAAACCAAACTTTGGTCAATGAAATTATGGGGAGCCCCAGTATCTACCAATGTGGTTACCTTCTTCCCTTTAATTACTCCCATGATTCTAAAAGGTTTATATTTTGATTTCTTTGAGATATGGGCTAAAGTACCGCCATCCTCCTTGTCTTCATCAAGTTTTTTTTTTTCTAGGAGTTTCCTCATCTTCTAATTCATGAACTTGACTTGACCTCTTTTCTGACATCTATGTCTTGGTTCCCATGCTTCCTTATGATCAAAACATCATTTCTTCTTAATGGGATCCTTTTTATTACATTTGTGCCCAAGTGTCCAAGGGTCCTTGCATTTATAACATTTAGTTTGATCTTGATCCTTTCCTTTATTGCAAACATGCCCATGTTCTGATTTTTCCTTACATTTGAAACATAACTTTTTTCACCTTAATTCTTCTCTTTCCCATTCAGGAATAATAGTTCTTTTCTTCCCACTTTTATCATCCATAAAGGAGCACCTAGGATAGATCTTTGATGCATTGTTGGCCAGGGGATCAAATTTTAGGGCTTTTTGTATTACTTCTTCCAAATTGGTTTGTTCATAAGCACCTATTGCACTTTTGATTGGCTCTTTTAGTCCATCTATAAATAAATAAGCATTTTTTGTGATAATTCTGGTACCATAGCTGACAATTTTTCAAATTCTCTAGAAAATTCCAACATTGATCTCTCTTGTCTAATTTGGGTCGGCTTTTTAAAGTACCATTCAGAATCTACTCAATCAAATTGTTTAATGAGTTTTTAGGTGAAGTCATCATAACTCTTAAATTTTTTATGCCCTTGGTTGTTAAGGCCATGTTGCTACCAATCTTGTCCTATTCCTCCTAAATGAAAGACAACAAATTTGACAGCCCCTTTTTCTGTCATAGGATTTAGGGAGAGATAAGTATCCAAAATTTGTACCCATGAGTGTGCAGTGGTTCTTTCTGATTAATCAAATTTTGGGAGACTCACCTTATTTATTTCTTCTTTTAGATTGTTTTCTTGATGTGAATGTCTTCTTTTTTTATTGAATGGCTTCATCTAAGCATCACAATAGTCTTTAAAAGGTATTTCCCTTCTAAGTTCATGATCAATTTTTGAGTACTCATTTATAATATCATTTATATTATTTACTTCATCCTCGTCTTCTTGTTCTTCTCTTGGTAGGAAGGGGGGTCTAGTGGGTCTACTCTCTGACTCTAGTATATGCAACTGATTATTATTATCATTTTCGGATTGGTGAGAATTTTTTATCTCTCCCATTTATGTTTGTATTATGAAGGGCTTCTAAGAGGAGTTGGTTTTTTTCACTTTGCTCAATTATAGCTCGAGCATTTCTTTTAGTTTGTTCTATGAGTGCTTGAGTAGTTCAGTGCATTTGTTCCATGAAGGCTTTTAATTCATTACTTATTTGACTGATCCTTTTGGTGGAATGTTTCTTTCCTTCCCTTTCTAATGCCCTCTGATCCCTTTGGTGTTTTTACATTAACTACTTTTCATAGGGTGACAAGAAAGATGCTCTGATACCACTTCTAATGTCCCTTGTTTTGAAACATCTTATAATAAATCTTGACAAAATATTTATACTCTTCATTATAGAGAATACAAGAGATTTAATCTTAAGATGATTCTATCAAACTAACCACAATAAAAACATAGTTCTATGTAGTGTCATAAATTTAATTTATCATTAAAAATATAGGAGAAGAAACCATAATAGGGTGCCATGTTACCCAACTAGTGGGCCTCACCATTCTCCCTTATTATCGTTACCTCTCTCCATTCATCATTCCCAAGATGGTGCCCTGATATGACGTACCCTGGGATATTTTCTCCACCATAGGCCTTACCCAATACCCATAGGCTTTACCTAGTACATCTGAGTGGTGTCACCCAACCCATTCCACCATAGGCCTTATTTCATCTTTGGAGAATTATGATCATATTAAATTTAAGATTTATTCAATTATTTATCCCAACATATTTCCTTATTTCTCTCATTTAAATTAATCTTAGAAATTAATATTAATTAACTTTTTAATTCAATCTAAACTTAGAAATTAACATTGATTCCCTTTATTGTTTCAATTCATTCCTTCAATTTAAGAGTTGACGTACTGCTAACTCCTTACCTCCTTCACGTGGGTGTTAACAATTCCCTGGATACAGTTTGAAAGCCGATTGGTACCTTTGAGTACCTTTTTGTTTTCAATCTTCTCCACACACCCTTTTTCAAGTTCCTTATCCCCTTAAACACTACTAACTAGCTTGCGAACGGACACGAGTGAGTAGACATGCTGGTAAATAACTTAATTGCTTAGTCTAATTTGATTTATTAATATGTTAGTTTTATTGCCTTAGTTACATATATGTTTGATTATTAATTGAATTTTGTATGTATAATTGTTTTGTAATATAATTAAATGATTTATATATTTGGATAATTATTAAATAAAAAGGTATTGTAAATTATAAAAGTTAAATGGTTACATAATTTGGACCAATATTAAATGAAAAGTATTTATAATACAAATATAAGAGTTAGATGATCAAATATACTTTGTTTCAATATTAAATGATTCTAAAAAATTTATATTTTGTGCTAATTAAGGTGATATGACATAAGTGTTGGAGTGATGGTAAAGAAAAATTCAATGCAAAGTGTTACAATTGTAACAAACATAGTCATAGAGCAAGTGAATGCATAGAGAAACCTAAGTTTGAAGTGATGTGCCACAATTGCAACAAGCAAGGATAGAAATATTTAGAGTTCAAAAACAAGAAGTGGAAACCAACAGAAAAAATCATGAAAGAAATATTTGGTTGGGTTTAGAACACATTGTGCAGACGTCACTACTGTAGTGAGTTTGGGCATATTGGAGAAAATTGTGTAAAACATCACATGAGGAGAAGAGACACTACTTAGAGATATATTTTTTTTAATAGAACTTGGACATCTTTCCAAGAAGTGTATAAACATAGTCAAAGTAGAAGATAGAAGAAACCTAAAGCTAACAACATCAGAAAAAAAATGATGCAACAATGGGTGGAGGAATCTCTAGTGAATACAATCCAAAGTACTGAAGTTGTTGACACCCAAGTCAATGAGTTGGGTTGCACAATCACCTTGACTTAGTTCCATATGGAAATGAGTGGAATTTTGATTTATAAAAATTCATCCAACATCAATTTTAGCTAGCATGCAGATTTTGGAAATGATTGAAATGATCATAAGAAAAGTTGTTGGAATGATATATGGAACTGGTAAAGAATGTTCTCAATCATTGTTTTGTCATTGATGTCAAACTTTCTACTTGCAGGAATGAAAATTGCTTTAGTGATCCAAATACTATCAATTAGTTGATTGTCAAGGAGGAGGCAATCAATAAAATGTAACTAGAACACCTAGAGAAAGGTTGAAGTTATGATGTTGTAATGAAGTACAAGGATCAACTAAGCCATTGATGAAAAAGTGTATTTGATGACATACTATAAGATACAGAGAATGGGCACACTAAAACATATCAAAGATGTAAGTTTTTAGCTAAGACTTTGTAAAGCTCAACTAAGTTCATTAGAGAGAAGGAGCCGAGCAAGCTAGTATGTGCCAAGCAAATTCCTAGTAAGTGCCGAGAAAACTTCAAGTGCCGAGCAAGTTCAAGTGTTGAGCAAGTACAAGTGCTGAGTAAACTTCAAGTGCCAAGCAACTTCAAGTGCCGAGTAAACTTCAAGTGTCGAGTGATATCGAGTGCTGAACTGAGATAGGTGCCGAGTAACACAGAGACGTCGAGCACTAGTAAAACCAATAGTGCCCAGTACCACAGAGATGCCGAGCACTAGTAAATCAATAATGCCGAGTTGCTGCATTATTTTGAAAATTGAAGATTCACCAGATCTAAGCCGACAAGGTTGTTATCTAGAAGCTTTTGAATTAAAATGGAAGATAAGAATGATGAGCTAGTGGCACAAAACACCATATAAAATGTTTTAAGGATACAACTGATGAAGTTTGAAGATAAGAAAAAGATATGAGGTAGATACATTGTATCCTACCTAATCCATTCAAAACCCTAAAATTGGAGAGGGAGAAATGAGCGGCAAAGGAAAATCAGATTTCTATTTAAGGAGTCATAAGTTAATGAAAAGAGAGAGAGAGAGGCGGTCAAGCATGAAAGAATGAAATGCTGAAGGAGGTGCTAAAGAGATAAGAGAGCATAGTGACTCTGTTTCAGTAAGAAGACCCTTGATATGGATGCATTGGTACAATGAGTTAGAAGACTCAAGGAGATGAAGTTTGAGAAGAAGTCAAGGAGTCAGAGCTAAAGTGATTAAAGCCAAGCATTAGGATTGAACTGAAAGTGTGATCTGAAATTTACAAAGTATGTTGTAAGTTATATCAGATCAAAAGACCATTATCGTTACTTTCTAGCAATTGTAATAGTAAAGTTTAAATCCTATGGACTTAGGTTGGTTTAATAGCCATGAGATAAATCCTTTAACAGGGTGACATTCCAAGTGAATGTTCTAAAGTCCTTTAACTAGGCCCATTCCTAATAGTTTGGTGAAATCCTCTAACAAGGTCACATTTAACAGTGTGTTGTAAGCCTTTAACATGGCAGGCTTTTAACAAGGCATCACTTCAGAAGAGTGAGAATCAAGTAGCATGTTACTGGTGTTTTTTCCCAAATTAGGTTTCCACGTAAATCATTGTGTCATGTGTTGATCTTGCATGTTTTATCTTTGCATGTTGATTTACTGTAATTTGCTAATATGGTTGATTTAAAGTTTGGATGGATGAAAAGTGTATGGATTTATTAAAAGTAGTGAAAAAGTATTAATAGGGCATTTGGACCTTGAATAACTGATTCACCCCCCCCCCCCCCCCCCCCCCCCCCCCCCCCCCCCCCTCCCCCACCCTCTCAGTTATTCTAAAGAATTCTAACAATTGGTATCAGAGCCTTACTGCTGACTCAGTTTAAAGGAACTATAAGCAAAAAAGATCAAAATGCCTAAGAGAGAAGTTCCCAAGCTCAATAAAGACAACTTTGTTGCATGGCAAAGCTTGATGAAGCTACATCTTGGATCCATAGGAGATTATGCCCAAAATTCAATTGTCACTGAATATGTAGATCCAATAGGTGCTCCTACTGCAAAAGATATGAAAAACAAGCAAGAACACAATCAGACAATGCTGAAAATTGCCTCTGCACTCAGCTATGCTGAATTTGATGATATCAAAGGATGTGATACTAGATTCAAAATGTGGAAAGCCCTATTAGACATCTATGGAGGAGATCAGAATGTACAAAGAGAAAAAAGAGAAAGTCTCAGAGGAAAGTTTGATGACATGAAAATGGAGGAAAATGAGAACGCTGCTCAATATGGTGCAAGAATAAAGGAAGTGGTAAGTGCAATAAGATGCTTGAGTGGTCAATTGGATGAAGATACTATTAATAGTAAGTTCTTAAGAACCTTGCTTCCTATCTATGCTATTAGAGTATCAGCAATACAAGAGCTAAGATGTATACCAGGAAACAATCTAAGTTTTGAAGGTATAATAAGTAGACTCACTGCATTTGAGTTATCTAATTTTGACAACTACAAACTAGAGAATGTTGAATCTGCCTTTAAGGCCAAGTTATCACTAAAAGATGCTAAACAGGTGAAATCAAAGAAAGGAAGAAAAATGAAGTATGTATCCAGTGATAGCAGCACTGATAAGGAAGATGTGGAACAATTGGAAGCATTGCTTGCTAGAACATTTCATAAAGGTAAAGGAAAATTCAAAGGTAAGATGCCTATCAGTTGTTTCAATTGCAATGAAGTAGGTCATATTGCTGCTAGGTGTACACAGAAAAAAGGATTACAAGGAAAGCAACAAAAACAAATTTAGAAGAGATGATGACAAAAGAGATTATAAAGAAAAATGTAAGAAGTGTTACATTGTTGAAGAAAATTCTGATGAAAATGATGATGAAGTTTTTTATATAGCCATGAAGGATCAATCTGATGAAGAAGAACCCACAACATTGGTAACATGTATGAACAAGAATGATAGGTGGATCATAGATAGTGGATGCTCACATCACATGACAGGAGATAAAACTAAGTTTGTTAACTTTACTCAGTATGATGGAAATAGTGTTAGATTTGGTAATGATGCTCCATGTCAAATCAAAGAAAAAGGTTCCATTAAGCTCATAGAACAAATTTCATGTGATAATGCATACTATGTTGAAGGATTAAACTACAATTTACTAAGTGTCTCATAGTTAGGCAATATAGGATGCAAAGTGGAATTTGGAAACAAAACTGTGAAAATCTATGATATTGATGGTAAACTGATAGGAAAAGGAGATCAAACAAAGAGTAATCTGTTTTACCTTGATATGGATGATGTTTCTTGTTTTATTGCAAAATTTGATGATAAATGGTTATGGCATAGAAGATTATGTCATGTCAACTTTGACAATCTGGTCAACATAAGTAAAATGAAGAAAATCAGAGGTTTACCAAAATTGAAGAAGCCTGATAATATCATGTGCAAACAATGTCAGCTAGGAAAGATGACTAAGTCAAGTTTCAAGAGCAAAAACTATACATCTAAAGAAGTAATTGAATTAGTTCATACTGACTTATGTGGTCTAGTGGAAGTACAACGCTATAGAGGAGATAAATACATAATGTTGTTTGTTGATGACTATTCTAGGATGATGACTGTTATGTTCTTAAAACAAAAATCTGATGCTTTTCAAATGTTTAAGTAGTATGTGGCTAGAGTTGAAAAGGAAACAGGAAAAAGATTGAAATGCCTAAGATCAGATAGAGGTGGTGAATTCACATCAAATGAATTCAAGATATTATGTAATGATAAAGGAATCAAAAGACAAATGTCAGCTCCTAGAACTGCCCCACAAAATGGAATTGCTGAAAGAAGAAACAGATCTGTGATTGACTGTGCCAGAACACTAATGATGGAAAAGACTGTTGCTCTAAAATACTGGAGAGAAGTTGTAAGTGTAGCTGTTCATACACTAAACCGAGTACAGGTCAAGAAAGGTACATATACAACACCTTTTGAATTATGGTATGGTCACTCACCCAATGTAAAACATTTCAAAGTGTTTGGTTGCAAATTCTTTATCCTTAAAGATGCTAGAAATGGAAAATTTGATGCAAAAAGTGATGAAGGTATATTTCTTGGTTACTCCACTAGAAGTAAGGCATATAAGTGTTTGAATATTAACACTAGCAAAATTGTGGAAAGTGCAAATGTAAATTTTGATGAGCACACAAAAGTCCAAGTTAAAATACCAACGAAAATGGAAGAGTACAGAACCTTTGTGTATTCTTATGAAGGAATGATTTTTGATGAGGATGATGTCAATCAAATTGAAAATCAAAAACAAGTATCAGTTTCAGCCGAGTCACAACTAGTGAATGCCGTGTTGCATTCAGAAGTCGAGTTGCAGAATAAAGAAAATGCACAATCTGATTCTGAAGACAGTACATATGATGAACAACTTGACAATGAAGTACATAGTGATCCTGAATCTAAAAGATCAAACATGGAAACAAGGATAGAGCCAAGATTATCCAAATATGTAAAAAGACATCACCCTACTAAACAAATAATTGTTGACAAAAATGCAAGAACAATGACAAGGAACAGACTAAGACATAAATCATGTCCGATCAGAAAATCTAAACCCAAGATAGTATATGGTGCATTACAAGATGATAAATGGTGTAAAGCTATGGAAGAAGAAATTGATCAAATAAAGAAAAACAAAACCTGGAGTTTGATTCCCAGACCAACTGACTAGAATTTGATTGGCACCAAGTGGGTATTTAGAAACAAGCTAGATGAGAATGGTGAGATTACCAGAAACAAAGCTAGACTAGTATGCAAGGGTTATGCTCAAGAAGAAGGAATAGACTATGGGAAAACATTTTCCCCTGTTGCTAGAATGGAAGGAGTAAGAACTTTACTTGCATATGCTACCTACAAAGATTTTAAAGTCTATAAGATGGATGTAAAATATGCTTTCTTAAATGGTATACTAGAAGAAGAAGTCTACATTGAACAACCAGAAGGATTTGTTGATGAAAACAATAGAGATATGGTGTGTAAGCTACATAAAGCACTCTATGGTTTGAAACAAGCACCTAGAGCATGGTATGAGAGACTTCACAAGTATCTAGTGCAAATTGGATTTGAAAGAACTAATGATAACAGCAATATGTACATCAAAGCAAAAGAAGATAAAGACATTATTGTATCTGAAATCTTTTTGGATGACATAGTGTTTGGTGGAAAGGAAGTGCTTTGCAAAGGCTTTGCTGACAAAATGAAACATGAAATTGACATGCTATGTTTGGAGAAATCAAATTCTTTGTTGGATTGCAAGTACATCAACTCAAATATGGTATATTTGTGACACAATCAAAGTACATCAAAGAGATTCTTAAAATATTTGGATTGGAGGAATCCAAACCAGTCAGCACACCAATGGCAACAGGAAATAAGCTGTCCAAAAATGATGAATCAACTGAAGTCAATCAAACAATGTACAGATCCATGATTGGAAAACTATAATATGTTGTACATAGTAGACCAGACATAGCATTAGTAGTTGGAATAGTAGCCAGATTCTCTGCTAATCCCAAAGAAAATCATCTCATAGCAGTAAAAAGAATAATGACATATCTTAAAGGAACTGATAACTTTGGTCTATACTACAAAAAGAATGAAAAAATTGAACTCAATGCATATACAGATGCAGACTGGGGAGGCAACATTGATGATAGAAAAAGCACAAGTGGAGGTGCATTATTTCATACAAAAGGCTAGTTACCTAGACTAGCAAGAAACAAACATGTACATCCCAATCCACTGCAGAGTCAGAATATGTAGCAGTTGCAGTCAATTGCACAAACATTGTATGGCTCACACATCTATTGAAAGGAATGAAAGAAGAGGTAACAAAACCTATGATATTATATTGTGATAATACAAGTGCTATAAACATATCCAAAAATCTAGTGATGCATGCAAAAACAAAGCATATCACAATCAAGTATCATTGTGTTAGAGAATTGGTAGAAGACAAGCAAGTGAAGTTGGAATACATTCACACAAAGGAACAAACTATAGACATCTTCACCAAACCATTGCCCAAGGATTCTTATGAATATCTTAGAGGCAAGTTGGGGGTAATACCCCTAACTCAAGCAGTTTAAACCAACAAGGATGCTACCCTGCATCAATAGAAACAAATCATTGGAATATTAGAAGAGTGATGCAGAAGATGATAGCAGGAGAAAAAACTCCAAATCAGTCACAAGCATGGTGATAGAGGGAGAAAACAACAAGAAGCCAAAGCTCATATTTAGCACAATAAAGATGCTACATCTTTGGCATTTATGTCAAAGAGGGAGAAATGTGCAGAAACCTAATCAATATATAAGAAAGAGGGAGATATATGAGATCAGTAGTAAAAGATGCAGCAGCAAAGAAATATATCAGACAACGTATACAATCTTGGTGGTAACTAAGTTGATCAATTGATCAGTTTGGTTTGCCATCAATGCCAAAGAGGGAGATTGTTGAAAATGATTGAAATGATCATAAGAAAAGTTGTTGGAATGATATATGGAACTCGTAAAGAATGTTCTCAATCATTGTTTTGTCATTGATGTCAAACTTGTTACTTGCAGGAATGATAATTGCTTTAGTGATCCAAATACTATCAATTAGTTGATTGTCAAGGAGGAGGCAATCAATAAGATGTAACTAGAACACCTAGAGAAAGGTTGAAGTTATGATGTTGTAATAAAGTACAAGGATCAACTAAGTCATTGATGAAAAAGTGTATTTGATGACATACTATAAGACACAGAGAATGGGCACACTGAAACATATCAAAGATGTAAGGTTTTAGCTAAGACATTTGTAAAGCTCAACTAAGTTCATTAGAGAGAAGGAGCCGAGCAAGCTAGTATGTGCCAAGCAAATTCCTAGTAAGTGCCGAGTAAACTTCAAGTGGCGAGAAAGTTCAAGTGTCGAGTAAACTTCAAGTGCCAAGAAAGTTCAAGTGTCGAGTAAACTTCAAGTGCCGAGCAAGTTCAAGTGCCGAGTAAACTTCAAGTGTCGAGCAAGTTCAAGTGCCAAGTAAACTTCAAGTGCCAAGCAAGTTCAAGTGCTGAGTGATATCGAGTGCCAAGCAGAGATAGGTTTCGAGTAACACAGAGATGTCAAGCACCAGTAAAACCAATAGTGTCGAGTAACATAAAGATGTCGAGCACCAGTAAATCAATAATGCCAAGTTGCTGTATTATTTTGAAAATTGAAGATTCGCCAGATCTAAGCCAATAAGGTTGTTATCTAGAATTTTGTGAATTAAAATGGAAGATAAGAATGATGAGCTGGTGGCACAAAACACCATATAAAACATTTTAAGGATACAATTGACAAATTTTGAAGATAAGAACAAGATATGAGGTAGATACATTGTATCTTACCTAATCCATTCAAAACCCTAAAATTGGAGAGGGAGAAATAAGCGGCAAAGGCAAATCAGATTTCTATTTAAGGAGTCATAAGTTAATGAAAAGAGAGAGAGAGAGAGGCGGTCAAGCATGAAATGTTGAAGGAGGCGCTAAGGAGATAACAGAGCATAGTGACTCTGTTTTAGTAAGAAGACCCCTGATATGGATGCATTGGTACAATGAGTTAGAAGACTCAAGGAGATGAAGCTTGAGAAGAAGTCAAGCAATTAGAGCTGAAGTGATTGAAGCCAAGCATTAGGATTGAACTGAAAGTGGGATCTAAAATCTGCAAAGTATGTTGTAAATTATATCAGATCAAAAGACCATTATCGTTACTTTCTAGCAATTGTAACAGTAAAGTTTAAATCCTATGGACTTAGGTTGGTTTAATAGCCATGAGATAAATCCTTTAATAGGGTGACATTCCAAGTGAATGTTCTAAAGTCCTTTAACTAGGCCCATTCCTAACAATTTGGTGAAATCCTCTAACAAGGTCACATTTAACAGTGTGTTGTAAGCCTTTAACAGGGCAAGCTTTTAACAAGGCATCACTTCAGAAGAGTGAGAATCAAGTAGCATGTTACTGGTGATTTTTCCCAAATTGGGTTTCCACGTAAATCATTGTGTCATGTGTTGATCTTGCATGTTTTATCTTTGCATGTTGATTTATTGTAACTTGCTAATATGGATGATTTAAAGTTTGGATGGATGAAAAGTGTATGAATTCATTAAAAGTAGTGAAAACGTATTAATAGGGCATTTGGACCTTGAATAACTAATTCACCACCCCCCCCCGCCCACTCAATTATTCTAAAGAATTCTAATAGCAGAAATATCCATATCAGCATTCAAGATACACAAGGATCACGAAGTGATGATGCAAATTCAAGACCTTACCAAGCAAGGTTGGGTCACGTATCTCTTTTGGATGTACATGTTGAGTTGGTGACTCTACCAAGTACCAAGTTTAGATCGAGTGATGGAAACCTTACCAAATTGAAGGTGTCTTCTAAGCATTAAAGACCAAACTTGGCAAGTCATCCCCTACTATGTTTACAAGAAGAACTATGAAATCCAAGAGGAAATTGAAGTTGGGTGAAGAGGATGAAGTTGAAAAATTTATATTTTAGAGGTCTACCCCTACCCTTCAAGTAAAATTGAAGAAAATGGAAAAGGGAATAGGTATGACATGTTTTAAATATCTTAAGTATGAGAACAAGAGCCAACAAGAGAAAAAGAAAATTCAGGATACCCTTGTGACAAAATTGGGTAAGTGGAAGTACTCACCTGATGAGTTGACAAGTTCCTCATGTACTTTTGACAGCATTCATACCTCAATGGGATAATGCAATGAATTTTTCTAAAGACATCAGTAGACAAACATTGAGATAACTTATACCAAGTCTCATTGAAAAAGAGGTGAATGAATCATTGAGAACATATGAAAAGAATCTTACATCCAAATTTAATATGTGTCTAATATTGTTAAAGGACATTGATTGTGTAGTGAATTCCACTACTACCACATGGAAAAATATCTATGGGATACACAAGCCTAGTGACTTTGTTGTGCATGTTGATGAAAAATATGTTGAAGAAGATGGCATGGAAGAGGAAGTATGAATTAGAGATGATGAAATAGACAATGTCGATATTGATGATAAGGAAGAAGAATAAGAAGCCACTAGAGCAAATCTTCCAAAAATTTAGAGTATTGAGGAATATGATGCAACAAAGATTACAATAGAAGTTATGACTTCCTTTCCTCTTTTCTACTGAGCTAGTTCAGGTCAAATCTACAACATGAAGCACACAACCAATCTTTGGAATTACTCCACCAAATGTTTCAATGATTAAAGTGCCTAAAACTTCATCTGCCAAGTGGCAAGTTGTCCCAGCATTAGGTTTATCCAAGCAATAACAAGGTATTCTTGTTGTTAATGTTATTTATTGTATTAGTACATTTAGTCATATTCCTACTTTTTCAAATATTGTTTACACCATGGCTAGTGCAATGACAGTTGTGACCCAGTCTCAATTGGGCATTGAAGTTTTTAATAAAGGAAAATAACTTGTTCATTATATTTTAATAGAAAAGGGTAAAGAAGAGGAAGACATTGATCTGGATGAGGATATTTTTATTCCATATTGGGATACCTCTATCCTCACTCTTGAAAAAATTAACACTATTTGAGAACTTTGGAAGAAGAGGGGTAAGCAACAAAAGCTTAGAGAAGAGAGG
Organism: Cupressus sempervirens; assembly: GCA_028749045.1. NCBI lineage: Eukaryota > Viridiplantae > Streptophyta > Pinopsida > Cupressales > Cupressaceae > Cupressus > Cupressus sempervirens. The sequence goes on along the minus strand of CM053792.1, from coordinate 78,781,758 downwards.
AAAATGAAAAATCAAGTCCTTGAGGACATTAGCAACATATTTGTTGCTACTTTGAATATTGAGGTTGATGAGAAACAACCTATTTTGGAATAGTTAGTTGAAATTGTCCACAAGTAAAATGAAGAACTAAATGGACAAGAAAATTATTATAGAGGGAAGGGAGAAAATTTGAAAATAAAGTTTTGGAACATGTACCATAGAAATTGATCAATTAGAACTGTATACAATTCTTGCTACATCAGAAGCATTTGTCAATAATCTTGTTTCTTTATTTGTTAAGTTGAGTGACATGTCAATCTTTACTAAGGAAATCAAGGATAAATTATCCAAGATAGATGAGGATATGAAGGAAAGTGCACATCAACTATCACTTGATCCTAGTTATATATTTGCACACATTACAAAGATTAGATGCTTGAAAAATCTTCGAGCAAAATTACTAAGGGAAGAAGCTAGAATTATGGCCACACTTGTAGAATTTTAGTGCATGATTCTTCCAAACATGGATGCAGTACAAAAACATATTACAGATCCAAAGACATTCATCCATGATAATAACTTCTCCATAGCTAACCACAAGAGAGAACTATCAGTAGAAATACAGATAGCCTTGCATGCAAGTAAGGTATTACAAGTGAATTGGGACAAGACTATGATAACCATTTTGAATGTACACACTAATTTCTTGTCACATTTTGGTATTAACTTATAAATATTCAAAATCTTTGGCATTTATTACAAAAGGGGGAGAAGATATGTTTGTTAATAAAAAGGGGGACAATATTATTGATGAAGGGGGAGAAGAAGATTATTTATATAGACTAGATTATCATACTCAAGATATATGTATAGAGGAGAGATATATCTATGGGGGAGTAGTAATATGAAGATACATGTATAGATCATCAAAAAATATGTTTACAGAAGCAATTTTCAAAAATAAAAAAAATAGAGTAATCTATTGAGCTAAAACATCAGTAAGTCAAAACCAAGTTGACAACATATAATTTTGATAAAGAGAGTTTTGACTTGTAAATTTTAAGTATTCATATTTTTTGGTACAATAAGTGTTTTTTTCACTAATGCCAAAGAGGGATATTGTTGACATTAAGGTCAATTTTTATATTAGTAACTTAACATTTAGTTAGTTGTTTACATTGCTACCATGATCTACAATTTCTATCAAGCTTATCATTCATCTAGTATTGTTAACCAAGTGTTTCACTTGCTATCAAGCTAAAAAATTACAATGTAGTTCATGTCAAGATTTACCATGTCTACCGAGCATCTGAGATAATTTACTTTATCACCAAAGTGTAGCAAAGTCTACTGAGCTATTCAGTGAAGTGATGAAGATCTTAATGTTAACCAAGTTCTATAGTATCTACTGAGCTCGTAGTATTAACAAAGTGCATCTAGTGTTGACCGAGTTATGTAGTGTCATGAGAGAGATTCATTATCTATCAAGTTTCTTAGTTTTCACCAAGTCATACAGTGCTAACCAAGTTTGTGCTACTTGAAGTGATCAGTATGGACCATGCTTCAAGTTCAACTGAGTGCTAGAGTTCATTGACTGTTGATAGTATTTTTTGAGTCTTAGAACATCACCAAGTTGTCTTCTAAATCCCAGTTATAGAAACATGCTAACTTTATGAATTATGATGAATTTGGTATTATAGCCATATCCATAATGTAATTAATTGGATTGATATATATGTAAAGCATTATATCATCTCCAAGATGTAATAGTATGAGTATGTCGAGAAGCACAAAGAATATGTGTGAATTGAAGAAGGATACAAGAAGTATATGGTATAGGAGAGACTTATATATCACAATCATGTGATCATTGCAATTCAAGGAATATCATTCAAAAAAGAAAAGTTGGAGATCAGAGATCATCCACTAATTCATTCTAACAGGTGAATTAGTCAAATCCTTTAACCAAATGGACTTAATAATATTTTTGTAAATCTCTTAATAGAGTGCATACTTCACTGTATGTTTGTAAATCCTTTAACAAGGTGGACCTAATAGTCCTAATTGCTCCTAATAGGGTAGATCATCAAAACTGGTCAATTATATGCCTTAATAGACAACTTTATACTGGAGTACTAAAGCTTGTGAGTGTCATCCCTACCTTAGTTTGATTTTTTAATTGGAAGGTTTTTGGGTCACCACATCTTGTGTCAAAATGTTATGATTGTTTTATATTGCATTCATTTTTTTATGCATGAAATTAGATTAGAATAATATATGAAGAATTGATTGGTGAAGTGAGTTAAAGTTTTGTTGGTTCCTGATTCACCACTCTTGTCTTAGTAACATAGCCTACCTTATATTTCCAAAAAAATTATTTTATATATATTCTAGCAACACATCACTTTTGGCCTATCTTTCCATATATTGAATATTTTGAGGAGACCACAAAGGTGTATGACATCTACCCTTTCTTGTAGCTAGAGAAGAGTTATGAGGAATTTGTAAAGGCTAATGATGCTTTTACCATGAGGTTATGTAGAGAGTTCAAGGGTGTATAAAAAAAATATTTCTTCCTAAAATATTATTAGTGGTTACACAATTTGGATGTTGTTTCACACAATTCTTGTCCTACATCAAAATCAATGGATTAGATAGTTTTTCTTTGAGATTACCAAGGTATATAAGAGATAAAGTCGCACTCATTGAATTAATTAGGCAAGTTTTAGAATTTAATAGCTTGTATTGAGTAGTTAAGAAAGAGGGAATCCCTTTTGAGTTGTTATAGGAACATATTCATGTGCATCTAGGTTGGATTCAAAGAATATGATCAAAGCCTTTGAGGGAAAAATATAAATTGTTGGATTATAAAGTCATAAGGCATCAATTTGATCAAATAGATTGTGTACAAGATATTTTTTTTCTTGGTTATCATTAAAATCATGCACCTAATATAGAGGACTCATGGGAAAATTTCTATACTAAAGTTTAGACCTAGAAGAGGATCATAGTTGACCAAGCGAAATTATACGAAGTGAATATCAATATTGAGGATATTGAAGATGATGGATCCTTAGGAGGCTCTCCACATATGAAATAGAGATTAAAGAAAAAATATTTTTTTCTACTCTAGTAGGGGGCCTAGTGATTGCCAAGATGGACAGTCTGATGGATAAAATTATAAAGAGGACAGAAAAGTGGGTGGACTAGACAAGGCATAGAAGAAATAGGATGGTTGGCTTAACCAAATGGACTTAATAATATTTTTGTAAATCTCTTAATAGAGTGAATACTTCACTGTATGTTTGTAAATCCTTTAACAAGGTGGACCTAATAGTCCTAATTGCTCCTAATAGGGTAGATCATCAAAACTGGTCAATTATATGCCTTAATAGACAACTTTATACTGGAGTACTAAAGCTTGTGAGTGTCATCCCTACCCTAGTTTGATTTTTTAATTGGAAGGTTTTTGGGTCACCACATCTTGTGTCAAAATTTTATGATTGTTTTATATTGCATTCATTTTTTTATGCATGAAATTAGATTAGAATAATATATGAAGAATTGATTGGTGAAGTGAGTTAAAGTTTTGTTGGTTCCTGATTCACCACTCTTGTCTTAGTAACATAGCCTACCTTATATTTCCAAAAAAATTATTTTATATATATTCTAGCAACACATCACTTTTGGCCTATCTTTCCATACATTGAATATTTTGAGGAGACCACAAAGGTGTATGACATCTACCCTTTCTTGTAGCTAGAGAAGAGTTATGAGGAATTTGTAAAGGCTAATGATGCTTTTACCATGAGGTTATGTAGAGAGTTCAAGGGTGTATAAAAGAAATATTTCTTCCTAAAATATTATTAGTGGTTACACAATTTGGATGTTGTTTCACACAATTCTTGTCCTACATCAAAATCAATGGATTAGATAGTTTTTCTTTGAGATTACCAAGGTATATAAGAGATAAAGTCGCACTTATTGAATTAATTAGGCAAGTTTTAGAATTTAATAGCTTGTATTGAGTAGTTAAGAAAGAGGGAATCCCTTTTGAGTTGTTATAGGAACATATTCATGTGCATCTAGGTTGGATTCAAAGAATATGATCAAAGCCTTTGAGGGAAAAATATAAATTGTTGGATTATAAAGTCATAAGGCCTCAATTTGATCAAATAGATTGTGTACAAGATATTTTTTTTCTTGGTTATCATTAAAATCATGCACCTAATATAGAGGACTCATGGGAAAATTTCTATACTAAAGTTTAGACCTAGAAGAGGATCATAGTTGACCAAGCGAAATTATACGAAGTGAATATCAATATTGAGGATATTGAAGATGATGGATCCTTAGGAGGCTCTCCACATATGAAATAGAGATTAAAGAAAAAATATTTTTTTTCTACTCTAGTGGGGGGCCTAGTGATTGCCAAGATGGACAGTCTGATGGGTAAAATTATAAAGAGGACAGAAAAGTGGGTGGACTAGACAAGGCATAGAAGAAATAGGATGGTTGGCTAATATGAGTTCATCTATAGGCATATCTAGAGGAGAAAAAACTACATCTATGCCCACTTCCACCACTATTTCTACTATGTCCACTTCTATGGGTCCTTCTTAATCAATTAGTGGAGGAGGAGGAGACTAGCCTCAAGAAAATAATATTCAGGTAACTCTTACTCATGGAGGAGGTTCTCTAACAAATATTGGTAATGTTGGTGACATAGAGAAAAAGAAGCATGTATATAAGGAAACTGAGCAATCAACATCCAAAGACTCTTCAACTATTCCATCAATAAATCTTGACAGAGATAATAAACGACCAGGAAATCGATCTAATAGAGATGTACAAATAGAAGTGACTCCATGGTTGCAAAAACAATGAGCAGGAACTGATCAAGGTAATACTCATAGTCACTCCATGACAAAGAATGCAACTTTACCATTTTCTAGTAGGAAGGACACTCATCTAGTATTAAGGAAGCTATTCAATCACTCAACATTATAGTCAATGTTCAACATCCTCACAACTAGTTCCTATTTGTAGCATACTATCACGAGGAAGAAGAGATGAATAGAGGAAAGTGCACCTCCTAAAAAATTGATTGCCTAGGTGATGCAACCACAACCAACATCCCACAAGGCTCAAAAGAAGAAGACATTAAAAGATCTAGTTACTGATGTCAGTAAAGAGCACATGATGATGAAAATTGCTAAGCCTTAGAAGGAGGGGATATTTGAAGAACTAACCACAAGTGAAATCTAAGTGAAGACACATAATATGGGACCTTCGATGCATGACACTATGCTGAATTTATTAAAATACAATAATGTTAAGATTGGGGATAGTTTAGAGTTGATGATGACTAAAGAAACATTAAAGGCCTCAAATAAGGAATTGACATACTGTATTAGAGATATGATCATGCCTCTTTTAATTATAATACTAGATAGTGCTACCTTGAGCACATTTGACTCTACTCTAAAGGAGAAAGATAATTTTCTCATCAAGTTATCATAGGATAGATATTTTTGGGAAAATTGGTCAAGCATGGATAGAAGATTTGAATATTTGAGGCCCTCCCTTGTTTGAGAATATGGGGAATCCAATTCTAGATGTGACAAATTTGAGAGAGACTATATCTACTAAATAAATCTTGATGCAAACACACTCAGAGAAATTAATAGAATAATTGGAACTCCTCCATGAAGTGATTGATATGAAGAGGGATGTTTCCATCAGCCTTGTGATCCTTAGAACTAGTAAAGAATCATTACACCACTGAAAAGAAATTCAAGAAGGAGAGCTTGGTGAGGTCCAATCAACAATTGAAGAGTGTGTATGATTGTGTAAAGAAAGTGATTGAGAAAATCTATGAGTACCTCAAAGATCCACATCCCAAATCTCAATTGGCTCCAAATAAGAAATTTATGGACATGTAGTACATGAAGGTGAATTCCTAGAATTCAAAGAGGAATCTACTAGTTTAGCCAACTATAAAGATTCAAAGATCTAGGACTTGACTATTATTGATAGTACCTTGAAGATGACATCAGATTAGCCCTAATCCAAGGTCACCATAATAGAGGATGTAACATAAGACCATGATTACTAGGTACTAAGATCTAACAACATATTCATCCTAAGTGTCAAGTAGCCAAGGAAAGTTTTTCATTCTATGAGGGTGCATAAAGCTAGGTCTTTTATGCCCAAAAAGAAGAGGTAATTGATAGAGCTAAAAGATTTATAAAGGCTTCGTATGATGATTCTCTAGTTTGAATTTTGTCAATTGTCACTCCCTTCTCTTTCTTTTTATTTATTGTAGCCCCTTATGAAAATTCTCATCACATGGATTTTTTTTAACAAAAGAATTTTGTCATACATAATTGTGGCCATGCATCGGTGAATGCTACAAAATGTAATCAGATAGACTAAAAAGATGGCCTATAAATATAATTTTGAAATGTGAATAAATGATTAAAATATTTTGTTGGGAATTTTCTTTGTAGTTGGGACTACCTTATTTATTGTGATTGTTTATCATTTATTTAGTTTAGTTTTCCTATAATTGAAAGATAATTGGATATGAAGTTGTTGATAGCTCATTGATCTATGCATCGATGTAGTATTAATAGTATAAGAAATCCAAGCGTTGCCTTTCATGTTCAATTATGCTTCTTCTCCTTGGTTGCATTGTATTTCATAGTTCATTGCATGCTTATTCCAGTGATTACAATTGGATTTTTTTAATGAGAAACTAGCTATGTTAGGGGAAATTTTAGAGCTTCTCTAATCTTGTAGGTGATTTGAGTGTCACTATATAATTGAGTCTTATTTTCTTTTCTTTTTGATGTGGCATCATGTAGTGTAGTTTTGCATTATGTATTCTAGGATTTGAGTGTAAGTGGGATGGAATATTGTGCTCGGGTGATCTTGACTATTCTAAGAGCTAATTGAGTTCATGAATTTTCTCTTCTCATTGTACATTGATTGCATTTAGTAGTGGTAGTAGTTGTTGAAATCTAATTGAAAAGATCACTATCAAAGAAGGGAAATTGTTGATAAAGAATGTTTTCAATCATTGTTTTCTCACTGATTTCAAACCTATATATTTGCTAGAATGATAATTGCTTATATGATCCAAGTACTATCACTTAGTTGATTGATGAAGAGGATTTAATCCATAAGATATAACAAAAGAACCTAAGCGAAAGGTTGAGTTATGGTTTTGTAATGAAGTACAATGATCAACTAAGACAATGGTAAAATGATGTATTGATAATACACTTGAAGATATAGAGGTTGGCTACACTTACAACCTCTAGAAGAATAAGTTGTAAGAAAGCTGTCTACAAAGCCAGAATAAATTCATTAGTAGGAATTCATTAGTGGGTGCTGAGCAAGTTAGTTCATGCCAAGTAGATTATCAAGTTTCGAGAAAATGCAAAATCAAGTGTGTGCTGAGTGAAACAGAAGATCCCAGTCGAGAAAGTTTAGGTGGAAAGCTAAATAGAATGTAATAGGTGTTGAGCATTAGTAAAACTTAATTAATGTTGAGTGAATCCATAGTAGGTGTTGAGTAACACAGTATGTGCTAAGCGTCAGAAAGTCAATAGTGTCGAGCTACTATATTATCTGAAAAATCAAAGATTCTCTAGATCTAAGTCGACAAAGTTTGTTACCTTGAATTTTGTGAACCAGATGGAAGATAAGGATGATGAGCTAGTGGTACAAAATTCTAGGTAAACCATTTTTTGGTGAATACAGGTGGATTCTACAAGATGTTTCTAAAAGAAACAAGATTAAGGGTAGATTCATTGAATCTTACCTAATCCATTCAAACAAAAAATGAGAGCAAGAAAATTAGAGTGAGAAAAGTATTTCATTGTTCTATTTAAGGAGTTAGAGGTCAAGAAGCAAGAGTTGTTGGTTGGAGATAGTATGCAGTGTTAGGAAGAAGGCATCGATAAGGAGGAATAGAGTATCGAGACTCTGCTTTGATAGGTGACAACAGAGGTGATTGCATTAGCACAATGCGCATGGAGACTTAGGGAGACAAAGCTTGAAAGGAGGACAAGCTATCAGAGTTGGAGAGATTGAAAGCCAGGTAATTTTGTGAACTAAATTGAGATCTAAAATCTGCAAGTTATGTTGTGAGTTATATTAGATCAAATCCCTTATTGTTACTCTCTAGCAATTGTATCATTTAGGGAAAATCCTATGGACTTAGGTTGGTTTAATAGCCATTTTTAAATCCTTTAATAGGGTGACATTCCAAGTGAGTCTTCTAAAGTCCTTTAACCAGAATCACTTCTAAAAGGTGGTTGAAATCCCTTATCTAGGTCACATTTAACGATGTGTTGTGTAGCCTCTAACAGGGTAGGCCTTTCATAGGGCATCACTTCAAAAGAATGAGAAAGGAGTAGCATGTTACTGGTGTTTTTTCCCAAATTGGGTTTCCATGTAAATCACTATGTTATGTGTTGATCTTTCATGTCTTATTCTTGCATGTTGGTTTATCAGTAATTTGCTAAGAAGAATATTTAGCTTGGATGCATGGTTAGTTTAAATGGACTTATTATAATTAGTGAAAAAGTTTTATTATGACATTTGGACCTTGAATAACTGATTCACCTCGCTCCCCTAGTTATTCTAAAACATTTCTAACAATTAGTATCAAAGCCATCTGCTAATTTGGTTTAAAGGTAATAGAAGCAGAAAATATCAAGATGTCTAAGAGAGAAGTTCCCAAGCTCAACAAAGATAACTTTGTTGCATGGAAACATCTAATGAAGCTTCACCTAGGATCAATAGGTGATCATGCACAAACCTCAATTTAAGTGGAACATGTTGATCTAGTTGGTGTCCCTACTGTAGAAGATATGAAGAAAAAGAAGGAGCATAATCAAGCAATGTTGGAGATTGCCTCTGCTCTCAACTATGTTGAATTTGATGACATCAAGGGATGTACCTTTGCATTCAAGATGTGGAAAGCCTTAATACATATTTATGGAGGAGATAAGAATATCTAAAGAGAAAAAAGAGAAAGCCTCAAAGGAAAATTTGATGACATGAGAATGGAAGAAGGTGAGAACATTGCTCAATATGCATCTAGAATAAAGGAAGTAGTAAGTGCAATAAGAAGTTTGGGTGGTCATTTAGATGATGAAACTATCAATAGAAATTTTTTAAGAACCGTGCTCCTAATCTATGCTATTAGAGTATTAGCCATCCAAGAGTTAAGATGCGTACCAGGAAACAAGCTAACTCTTGAAGGTATAGTGGGAAGACTTATTGCATTTGAGTTATCCAACTTTGATAACTATAGACCTAAGAATCTTGAATCTACTTTCAAAGCAAATCTGTTGTTAAAAGACAATAAAGAAATAAAACCAAAGAAGAAGAAAAGAAAGATAAAATATGCATCCAGTGATAGTAGCATGGATGAAGAAGATGTAGAACAGTTGGAAGCATTACTAGTCAAAAGATTTCATAGAGGCAAAAGTAAATTCAAAGGTAAGTTGCCTATCATTTGTTTTAATACCAATGAAGTAGGACATATCATTGCGAGATACACACATAAAAAGAACTACAGAGAAGGCAACAAGAACAAGAACAAAAGAGAAGATAATAACAAAGATTACAAAGACAAAAGCAAAAAGTGCTACATTATTGAAGAAGAGGATTCCGATGAAAATGATGATGAGGTAGTATATGTAGCCATGAAGGATAAGTCAAATGAAGTTGAGGCAACAACAATAGTAACTAGTATAAACATGGAAATAGCGTTAGATTTGGAAATGATGCTCTATGTCTAATCCAAGGAAAAGGTTCTATTAAGCTTGCAATACAAATTTCATGTGATAATGCATATATGTTGAAGGATTGAGCTACAATCTATTGAGTGTGTCACAGTTAAGCAATGTAGGATGCAAAGTATAATTTGGAAACAAAAATACCAAAATCTATGACACTAATAGAAATTTGATAGGAAAAGGGGACCAAACTAGGAGCAATTTGTTTTACCTAGATATGGAGGATACAACCTATCTTATTGTAAGATTTGATGATGTGTGGCTATGGCATAAAAGGCTATGTCATGTCAACTTTGATAATCTAATTAGCATTAGCAAAATGAAGAAAGTCAAAGGATTGCCTAAACTAAAGAAGCCTAACAACACAATGTGCAAGCAATGTTAGCTAGGAAAGATGACCAACTCAAGTTTCAAAAGTAAAACCTACACTTCCAAAGAAGTACTAGAGTTAGTACATATTGATTTATGTGGCCCAATAGAAGTGCAAAGCTACATAGGAGATAGATATATAATGTTGTTTGTTGATGACTACTCTAGAATGATGACTATTATGTTCTTAAAGAAAAAATTTGATGCATTTCAAATGTTTAAGCGGTACTTGGCTAGGGTTGAGAAAGAAATAGGAAATAATCTAAAATGCCTAAGATCAGACATAGGAGGAGAGTTCAAATCAAAAGAATTTGAGACATTTTGCAATGACAAAGGAATTAAAAGACAAACATCAACACCTAGAACTCCCCCATAGAATGGCATTGTAGAAAGGAGGAATAGATCAATGATGGACAGTGCCAAAAAATTAATGATGGAGAAGAATGTTGTTGTAAAGTACTGGAGAGAAGCTATAAGTATAGCTTTCTGTACCTTTAATCGAGTTCAAATCAAGAAAGGTACAAATGCAACACCTTTTGAATTATGGTATGGTCAGTCACCCAATGTAAAACATTTCAAAGTGTTTGGTTGTTGGTGCTATATTCTTAAAGATTCTAGAAATGGTAGGTTTGATGCAAAAATTGATGAAGGCATATTACTTGGATACTCCACTAGAAGTAAAGCATATAAGTGTTTAAATACTAATACTAACAAAATTGTGGAGAGTGCAAATGTAAAATTTGATGAGCATATAGAAGTTCAAGTTGATGAATCTATCAAGAAACTAGAAGAGTATAGATCCTTTGTATACTTCTATGAAGTGATGCCTACTGAAGAAGAAGCAGCCAATCAAGTTAGGAATCAACAACAAGTATTAGTATCAGCCAAGTCACAACCAATGAATGCCAAGTTGCATTCAAAAGCTGAGTTGTAGAATGAAGAAAATGCAAATTCTAATTCTGAAATCAGTATACATGAAAGAGATGAAGAAATACCAGAAAGAGATATGCATAGTGACTCTAAAGCTGAAAGACCAAACATGAAAACAAGGACAAAACCAAGGCTATCCAAGTATGTGAGAAGACACCACCCTGTTGAACAAATCACTGGTGACAAGGAAACCCAACCAATGACAAGGAATAGAAAAAGAAATGAATCATGTCTACTGAACAAGACTAAACCCAAAATAGTGAAAGATGCACTACAAGATGATGACTAGTGTAAATCTATAGAAGAAGAGATTAAGTAGATAGAGAACAACAAAACCCAGACTTTAGTTCTAAGACCAACTGATAAGAATGTGATTGGTACCAAGTGGGTATTTAGGAACAAACTAGATGAGAATAGTGAGATCACAAAAAATAAGGCTAGACTAGTCTACAAAGGTTATGCACAAGAAGAAGGACAAGACTATTGGGAAACATTTGCCCCTATTGCAAGAATGGAAGGAGTAAGAACCCTACTTTCATATGCTACTTATATAGGTTTTAAAATCTATCAAATGGATGTAAAGTCTATTTTTTTGAATGGTATACTAGAAGAGGAAGTCTACATAGAACAACCAGAGGGATTTGCTGATGACAACAACAATGATATGTTTTGCAAACTACATAAAGCACTTTGTGGTTTGAAACAAGTGCCTAGAGTATGGTATGAGGGACTTCACAAATATCTAGTGAAGATAGGATTTGAGAGAATAGATGACAACAACAACATGTATGTAAAGGCAGAAAAAGGTAAAGACATTTTGATATCTAAAATCTTTGTTGATATAATATTTGGAGAAAAGATGCACTATCCAAAATTTTTGCTGATCAGATGAAACATGATTTTGAGATGTCAATATTTGGGGAAATCAAATTCTTTTTTGGATTGCAAGTACATCAACTAAAGCATGACATATTTGCAACTCAATCAAATTATATCAAGGAGGTACTTAAAACATTTGGCTTAGAGGATTCAAAACTAGTTAATACACCAATGGTAATAGGACATAAGTTATCTAAGAATGATGAGTCAACTAAAGTAAATCAGATAATGTATAGATCAATGATTGGTAAGTTGCAGTATGTTGTACACAGTAGACTAGACATTGCATTATCTGTTGGAATAGTGGCAAGATTTTCTGCAAACCCAAGGGAAAATCATCTTATGACAATAAAAAGAATAATGAGGTACCTAAAAGGATTAGATGATTTTGGTTTATACTACAAGAGGACTAAAAAATTGGAGTTGAGTGCCTACACTAATGTATATTGGGGAGGTAATATAGATGACACAAAAAGTACCAATGGAGGAGCACTCTTCTTAGGGAAAAGATTAGTCACTTGGACTAGGAAAAAGAAAAGTTGTACCTCATAGTCCATAGCTAAAGCTGAGTATGTTGCTACTGCTATCAACTACACCAATGTTGTATGAATCAAGCACCTATTGAAAGGTATGAAGGAAGAGATAACTGAATCTATGATACACTATTATGATAATACAAGTGCCATCAACATATCAAAGAATCCTATGATGCATGCCAAAAAAAAGCACCTTGCAAGTAAGTATCACTATGTAAGAGAATTGGCGGAAGATAAAAAAGTGAAGATGGAATATGTCAACTCAAAGGAACAAATTGCTAACATAATCATAAAACCATTACCTAAAGATGCATTTGAATATCTTAAAGGTAAGTTAGGGGTGATACCCCTATTCAAGGTTGTTTGAGTAATAGTAAGACTAACCTACATCAAATGAGTTAATTGTTGGAATGATATAAATTGATGTAGAGGATACTTACTTTAAGTTTTTCCTGGAGTAATTAAAATAATATAATTTCAAATCAGTCACAAGCAAGGTGACAGATGCTACACTTGCATGATAAGATGCTAATATAATATGTCTTTGGCATTATTGTCAAAGAGGGAGAAATATAAAATCTACAGGATCAAATGTGTAGAGGGAGAAATAGTAGAAAAGTAGTAAAAAGGAAGGAGAAAGGAAATAGCAGTTAAGAGGGAGAAGTAGAAGCAAAGAAATTAGTCAAGATAACAAATCAGAGAGGAAGTAGAACAAAAAAAAGAAAAGAAAGTGTATTAGCAAAAGAGATATCCCTAATACTTTGAGAGAGGGAATTACTTATAGAATTCAGAGGGAGTCATAAGAAATTCAAAGTTGCTAATAGAATGGATAGTTTTGGATACAAAGTTTTTTTTTTTGGCATTTGACTTATTTTTTTAACCTAGTTAGCATTTTGATAACTTGGTTGATCAGTTTGGTTTGCCATCAATGCCAAAGAGGGAGATTAGTGAAATCTGATTGAAAATATCACTATTAAAGAAGAGAGATTGTTGATAAAGAATTTTTTCAATCATTATTTTTTCATTGATGTCAAACCTAGTATTTTTTAGAATGACAATTGCTTATAAGATCCAAGTACTATCACTTAGTTGATTGATGAAGAGGATTTAATCGATAAATGTAATAGAAGAACCTAAGGGAAAGGTTGAGTTATGGTTATGTAATGAAGTATAAGGATCAGTTAAGACAATGGTAAAATGATGTATTGATAATACACTTGGAGATACAGAGGTTGGCTACACTTAGAAACTCTAGAAGAACAAGTTATAACAAAGCTATCTGCAAAGCTTGATTAAATTCATTAGTGGGTGCTGAGCAAGTTAGTTCATGCCAAGCAGATTATCAAGTGCCGAGAAAATGCAAAATCTAGTGTGTGCTGAGCGAAAAAGAAGGTGTTGAGCAAGTTTAGATGCTGAGCTATACAAAATGTAGTAGGTGTCGAGCATTAGAAAAACTTAGTTGATGCCAAGTGAATCAACAGTAGGTGTCGAGTAACACAATATGTGTTGAGCATCAGAAAGTCAATAGTGTTGAGTTGCTTCATTATTTGAAAAGTCAAAGATTTTCTAGATTTGGGCTAACAAAGTTTGTCACCTTGAATTTTGTGAACTAGATGGAAGACAAGGATGATGAGCTGGTGGTACAGAATTCTAGGTAAACCATTTTTTGGCAAATGAAGGTGGATTCTACAAGATGTTTCTAGAACAAATAAGATTAAGGGTAGATTCATTGAATCTTACCTAATCCATTCAAACCAAAAATGAGAGTGAGAAAATTAGAGAGGGAAAAGTATTCATAACCTCTATTTAAGGAGTTAGAGGTCAAGAAGCAAGAGTTGTTGGTTGGAGATAGTATGCAATGTTAAGAAGAAGGCATCAAGAGGGAGGAATAGAGTATAGAGACTTTTCTTGGATAGGTGAGCACATAGGTGATTACACTGGCACAATGAGCATGGAGACTCAGGGAGACAAAGCTTGAAAGGAGGACAAGCTGTTAGAGCTATAGAGATTGAAAGCTAGGGAATTTTGTGAACTAAATTGAGATCTAAAATTTGCAAGTTATGTTGTGAGTTATACTAGATCAAAGCCCTTATTGTTACTCTCTAGCAATTGTATAAGTTAGAGAAAAATCCTATGGACTTAGGTTGATTTGATAACCATTTGTAAATTCTTTAATAGGGTGACATTCCAAGTGAATTTTCTAAAGTCCTTTAACTAGGCTCACTTCTAACACAATGGTTGAAATCCCTTAACTAGGTCACATTTAACAATGTGTTTTGTAGCCTCTAACAAGGCAGGCCTTTCATAGGGCATCACTTCAGAAGAGTGAGAAAGGAGTAGCATGTTACTGGTGGTTTTTTCCAACTTGGATTTCCATGTAAATCACTCTGTTATTTGTTGATCTTTCATGTCTTATTCTTGCATGTTGGTTTCTCAGTAATTTACTAAGAAGAATGTTTAGGTTGGATGCATGGTTAGTTTAAATGGACTCACTATAATTAGTGAATAAGTTTTATTAGGAGATTTAGACCTTGAATAATTATTTCATCACCCCCCCCCCCCCCCCCCCCTCTTAGTTATTCTAAATCATTTCTAATAGTAGTAAGAGTAGAAGTAGAGTAGAAGTTAGAAGTAGTGTCTAAGAAGTAAAAGATAGCTTGTAATAGAGTATAGAGACTTTGCTTTGATAGGTGACCACATAGGTGATTGCACTGGCACAATGAGCATGGAGACTTACGGAGACAAAGCTTGAAAGGAGGACAAGATGTCAGAGCTGTAGAGACTGAAAGCTAGAGAATTTTGTGAACTAAATTGAGATCTGAAATCTACAAGTTATGTTGTGAGTTATACCAGATCAAAACCCTTATTGTTACTTTCTAGCAATTGTATAAGTTAGGGAAAAATCCTATGGACTTAGGTTAATTTAATAGCCATTTGTAAATTCTTTAATAGGGTGACATTCCAAGTGAATGTTCTAAAGTCCTTTAACCAAGCTCACTTCTAACATGGTGGTTGAAATCCCTTAATCAAGTCACATTTAATAGTGTGTTTTGTAGCCTCTAACAGGGCAGGCCTTTCACAGGGCATCACTTCAGAAGAGTGAGAAAGGAGTAGCATGTTACTGGTGGTTTTTCCCAACTTGGTTTTCCATATAAATGACTGTGTCATTTGTTGATCTTTCATGTCTTATTCTTGCATGTTTTTTTATCA
This sequence comes from Cupressus sempervirens, assembly GCA_028749045.1. NCBI lineage: Eukaryota > Viridiplantae > Streptophyta > Pinopsida > Cupressales > Cupressaceae > Cupressus > Cupressus sempervirens. The sequence continues at coordinate 78,766,037 of CM053792.1, read as the reverse complement.
ATAATTTGCTAAGAAGAATGTTTAGCTTGGATGCATGGTTAGTTTAAATGGACTCACTATAATTAGTGAAAAAGTTTTATTAGGGGATTTGGACCTTGAATAACTAATTCACCCCCCCTCTCAATTATTCTAAAGCATTTCTAATAGTAAGAGTAGAAGTAGAGTAGAAGTTAGACGTAGTGTCTAAGAAGTAAAAGATAGCTTGTAGCAGCCATAGTTATGGGTTTCATGGGCTGTCCAAATCATTTTCTTTGCATGGATTTTTTGTGGCTAGGTGTAATCTAGTTTTTTCCCTCTATTGCTATCTATTTAAGAGAATACCCAAAAACTTGTGATCTATTAAATGTAGTATTTATTGCAAATATTTGCACTCAAGGGAGTTGTACCTTTCAATTTAGAGGGAAGTGATATGAGCCATACAATGATCCCACTTTTTATAACAATTTAATCATCCACCACACTAGGCATTTAGCAGTCAAAGTATCAGCCAAATCATAGGAGGGATAAATAGTTACTGAATTGTTTTTGGTGAGTTTGCTAGGGAAATAATGTAAAAAGAGTCCCTATTGTTATTAAAATAAAAATCGTCCAAGTTCCTTAGTTTACAAAATTACATACCAATGTTTGTTAACCTAAGGAACACAATAGCCTTTTCAATCTTACGTGTGATTTGACTTATAATTATAAGCCATGAGGAAAGATGATGCTTCCCCATGAAGGCCTAATCTTGATTATAAAGGCCAACATTGGTTTTTAAGATGAGCAAGAGGATGTTGTGAACAATTTGAAAATAGTCACTTGGTAAAATAGAAGACCTCTAAACAAATATAAAATAGTAAGTTTTGTATTGGAACAAGTAGAAGCCAAAGTTGAGAATTGGGAAAGATTGCTTCAATAGAAAAGGTTAAGACCAACCTACAATTTCCTACTTCAAAAGAAGTTGAGGCATCTTGGATCTCAAGTATACACAAAGAATGAAGGGACATGGAAAATTCTATTAAGTCTACAAAGAGATAAGGAAAGCTAACTTTCTTATACTAGAGGAACCCTTGAGAAATGGAAAGAGTAGTTCTAGAGACTCTGTGTTGGAGGATATTAGAAGAGCCCTGCTTTCACCTATCAATCCTTGTTGGTGGAGAAAAAAAAAGTACTCTTCTCCTTTGGTTTTCTAAACACAACCTTCATCAATGTGAAACACCCTAGCTTTACATGAACTTCTGATACCTGTAAGGGTAACTTTCCAAACTATGCTTCTTATTCTACCATGTGCCCTAGAAGTACATTGGAGTAATGTTATTGGCCTACTTTGGTAGGCATACCAAGTATGTAACCAAGACCAGTCTTATCATAAGTAGGTCTTTACATTGATGTCGGTTCATCAAGATTTTCTCTACTAGAATAAAGCTTCTCAAGTTGTACCTTACTTTGAGTTAGTTCACCTTTCACAATAGTGTTTTACTCTTGAATTTCTTCATGATCTTCTCTTAATGCTTCAAGCTTAGATGTCAATTTTTCTAGATTGGATTGAAGATTTGAATTTTCAGTCTTCAATTTAGATTCAACTTTTTTAGGATCACTCTTCAAACTTAACTTTAAATTAGTAATCTTCAACTCATGCTTCAAGATCTTGTACTTTGTTTCAGCTTTGAAAATTCATCATCACCATTTTTAGATCTAGTGGATTTAGACTTGGATTTGAAATGGTCAATCTCATTCTTCAGTTGTCTAATGTATACTTTAGAGTCTTCAAATTATCTCTTTCTTCAGTAAGGAGATCAAATTTGTTCAAGTGCCTCTTCAAGGTTCTTCATCAACTAATCTATATCCATAAGGATCTTACTCAAGTTGTTAAGCCTCTTTGGAGTAACTATGTTCTGATATCAATTGCTATAAATAGGCAATACTAAGGGGGGGGGGGGTGAATCAATATTCTAGAACTTTTGTTCCCAATTGGATACTATTAATTACTTTGAACCATGCATAAGAAAGTAAAGAAACAATTTTGAATAGAAAAAGTAACCATACACAAAGAGAACTAATAACACCATTTTTTTAAACTAGGGAAACCCTGGCCAAGGGAAAACTCTTTGGGAATGGTGTCCATAAAGATATACTAATATATATGTTCCTTGTTAGAGGATAGACCCTGTTAGGAGTCAATAAGAAAATTTAGTCTATAGAGTCCCTATTAGGAGACTTTGAATACTTGTTAGGAGATTCTAACCCTATTAGGAATTGTGGTATAATGTATGCAAGAAGAGCTCACTACCCAAACATGCTCTTTTAATTATAAGAAGAGATCCCTACCCAACACAAGTAACTAAACTTTAAGTTCCTCAAATACAGAAGTATAGATGTTGTAACTTCTTCTCAGCTACTCTCTAACCTCATCTCAATCTTGGATCACAAATTGGGTTCTCAGAAACTTTGAATTAATGCTTCAAAAAAAATTTACATATCACTTGCACATCGAAAATGCACACTTAACCTCACAAGGTGTCCTTTGCATAAATACCAATCCTTTTCACAAACTCCTACTAGGTCGGCTAGGACAAAAATAAACTTTTCCAACTTACAGTAAACATCTAGGATGTTGGGACCAATTGGTTAAGTAATTACTTTGTAAGAAAAATAATTATTTTGTCTTCATTCCATTTTATTGTACACAGTTATATACTAGTAGATCTTTTTTCTTGTTTCCAAACTACCCGTACCGATTTTTGAGGTTATACACATCATCACCAACATGTATATTAATGGCATCTGACCTCGCCAATCATAATATGACATCAAAAACATTTTGCATATAGAACAATGCACTGTTGTAAATCATTTTCATACTTAGACAATTTATGACTAACAAAAAGCTAAGTATCCTTATTTTCAAGGTTTACCACAAGTATGTACATCATGTGTTGTCATTAATGACAATATTTACATATCTACATATAACCAATTGTCAAAAGGTGGCACATACAAGTTGTCAAGAAATTTTATGCTTGTGTCTCCAATGGTTCCCAAATGTAGTCTCATGAGTTCATACTATACTTTGAGGTTATCTATGTTCGACTTGCGAATCTCTCTTTTTTAAGACATCCTAATTTTTAGCTTAGGTCATCTAAACCTTTTCTACAAGCACCAACAACTTTGATATTAGTTGTTAGGAACATAAGAGGAGTAACTAAGAGGGGAGGGGTGAATTAGTTTCTATTGAAACAATTCTGAATCCCTTAGTTGTTAATACAAACTTCGTTTAAACTCATAGCTCAATTAGAACTAGATATTCACTATAACTTAGTTAATGAAGCAATCTGATATTTTAATATGTATTAATCTTTAGTAACTTAGTTGAAGAAACATAAAGAAATAAGAAAGCAATATGAATACATGAGACACCAAGATTTTATGTGGAAACCCAATTTGGGAAAACCACCAATGCAACTAGTTATAAATTTTCACTCTTCTAAAGTGAGCCTCATTAGGAGCCAACCATGTTAAAGGTTTCAAAACACACTATTCCCACCCTATTAAAGGACTTAAATTAGCTTGCTAAGAGTGTCCTCGTTAGAGGTCTTAAGACACTTCAATTTAGAAATGCCACCTAGTTAGAGGATTTACAAAATGATAGTTAAGTGAACTCTATTAAGAGATTTCTTCACTACTACAATTGTTAGAGAATAAAAATGATTCACCTAATTTATGAACTAAATGGATTACATATTCAAATCACTTTTTTGGCTTATCCTCTAGATCCTCCTTGATCAAAATATTCTTTGCAACTCCTTGGATACTCAGCTCTTAATTAGATATCCTTCTCTATTCACATCTTATCTTCTTCTCCACTATCTCATTATTCAATCCACATCTTGACCTTTCATATATGTGAAATCCAATCCAAGTCAACTTGAATACCCTTTCAAATAAATAAATAACATCCACCAAGTTGGCTTGCGCAAACCAACTAATAGATAAAACTAATCTACTGAAGGTTGGCTAAAACTAGGTCACTCAGTTACCACTGAGTTCCTTGGTAACTAACCTAACTTGGTTTACATAGGAATTCTTGAACTTCTCTTCTTCTAAACTTTTTCTCAGCAAATACTACAAATTTCTAAACATTGTTCCAATTGGTAGTGCTTGGTAAAATTATATCATTTTTGTAACATCAATGACAATATATAATTAAATAATTGTTATCAACAAATCTATCTTTGAAAATAGAAAATGCAAAAAGACAAGTTGAGAAATGTCTTAAGACAAAGAAATATTTTGAGAAGTTTGTCTATTCAATATAGTTAAAAATTTATCCTATGTACTTTATGCCCTTCTCATCATATCTGAAGGAGTTAAAGATTCATGAGAGACAATTTTTGATGATATTATGGCATGCCTATCTATCTAATTTAGAGGTATTGATCCTAATTTTGAATTATGTGTGTGTGCATGTGTGTGTATTTATTTTTCAAAGCGGGAGAGATAAGGAAAATTGTATATAGCTATATGTGTGTTAAAAAAATGAGGAGTAATATATCGACTAGAACTATAGTCAAATTAGTAGTTATGAATTATAGTTATGAGATGTAAGAAAAATTAGTTAAGTATAATGATCAACAAATTTTGAATTTTGAAAATTTGGATAAGGCCAATTTTTAAAAATGTTTTATGATTGAAAGTCTTTGGGACTTAGTCAATTTTCCCATATGTTGCCATAATTTCCAAAGAGAGAGTTGTTGGAAATTTGGCTAAGGTAGCTATTGAATATTGTCATTTAAGGCAATATATCTTCAGCATGAAGAAGACAAACCTTAAAGATGAAGTAATGATATTCATACATAGAAGATTGTCTAAGTATCATTTATTTTGTTTGGCAATGCATATACAATTTTGATAACTAATGAAAGAATATATAATAGTTTTATGAGTTGCGACAGAATACAGATAGAATAAAGCATGATAGGAAATGATTAATTGTTAGTTAAAGAATTATTTTGTTTACAAAATAATTACTTGACTAATTACAAACAACATCCTAAATGTTAACCCTAAGAGAGCAAGAGTTAATAATATAATTAGATAAAAGTATAAAAGAACATTTGTAAATGTGAAGTTAAGTGTGCTTCTAAGGAAGACTATGTGAACTTAATATCATGTGAATCCCTATGTATGATCATAGGATTGTGAATTTTGTGAAGAGCAACAAGAGTCATATGAGATATTGAAGATACCAAAATTAAGCAAAGAGGCTTTTGTATCTATCATTTTATATCAAGGAATTAAATTGTATATTGCATGTTAGGGAAGTGAGCTCTTCTTGCATTAATTTTGTATTGTTATATAACAACTTCTAATAGTTTTGAGGGTTCTAGCAAGACCTAAGTCCTCTAACAAAGATCGAGACATTATATCATCTAATAAATACCTAATAGGGTGAATATCTCTAACCAGATACTTTTGATTAGTGGATCATTTTTTGGATACCATCCCCACTAGGGTTTTTCCTTGGCCAGGGTTTCCCTAGTTAAAAATAATGTGTTATGAGTTATCTTATTGCATGGTTATGTTTAGTGTTCAGTATACTTAGTTTTCTTTCATATGAAAATTATAAGCCAATTAATAATATCTACTTTTAGTCTAAAGTTTGTAAAATACTTATTCTCTAAAGTTTGTAGAATACTAATATCTAGTTTTGGTCTAAAGTTTTTGACAATTAATACTTGTCTGTAATAATTTTCCATTCAAAGAGACCCCAGGAATAAGGAGAAAAGACACGACCATACAAATTTAACTATCACACACAGAAATATTTGTGCTGCACTTAATCTTATTGTTTGTGCGTTTTCTTGTCTCTAAGACCTTCAAACAGTTCAGTTTCCTCGGGGAGGCATCCTGGGTAGTCAGAATAATTTGACGTTACCGTGAAGCTCTCTCTTTCTTAAAGATAAGTTTGACTGATTTCTGACGACAAATGGACCTCCTTTCATTGTCCACCATTTATTACGATGCAATCAGCGTTAAAAATGCTGTCAAACTGACAATGAAGCTGATATCTCGAAGCTGTACAATGACATGCAATAATGCAAAACTGTCCTATTCATTATGTCTCCTGAGCTATTTGGGTTCCGGACAGGCACATTTTTGGCAAGACTACCTCTCATTATATTTCCATATTCGTTTCCTTTTCTATGATTGCTTGTTCACGGAGAGCTAGATAGCAGAAGAGAGAGGGCACAGCCCAATCACATTATATCAAATATTCTGAAGCTGGCTGTACCTTCTCTCTTCTTCTATTAGCTTTCGGTGTTATTTTTACTCGCACTTCCTCTTCTAGGGTTTACGATGAATGCTGCTGCTACTATGACTCATTCTTTCAAAGAGCTGTTATTATGAATGGTATTGTAAGGCTTCTTCTTCTGTGTGCCATGTTTTAAACAGGTTTGTCTTTGAATCCAGGGTTTTGGGTTACTCTTGTTTCTTGATGTGTTTTTATCCTTACAAGTCACTGATGACTTTGTTAGGTTATTGTGTGTTCTATAATTATTTTCTTCCTAGGCAAGAGATAACAAAAGCTCGGTTCTGTTTTTACTATCTGTTTTAGGTTCATTCAGTAACGAACAACTAGATCTGCATTTTTATGTTTTTCTTTCTGGCTTTTATAAATATTAGGGTATCTCTTGTTTTAGGAATACCTGCTACCATTTGTATTAGCTTCAATAAATGTTTATTTTAGTCATGTTTGAATTTTAGAGATCACAGTTGTATATTTGTGAGATTGTTTGGTTGTTTCTCTAGGAATCCTCTAGATTTATTATGTCCAATGATTCTCCTAGCCACTACTTTGACGTAATAACTTTATTAGTCAAAAAAAATGACCAATATTCAACGACCCATTTTTGTTGACAGATGCATTTATTAGTTGTGATTGATATGATATACTGTCGGCCTTCCTACTACATCAATTTTTTTTCATGGATAATTTTTTATGTAGTGAGATTATTACCTTAAGAATTTATAGCTCAAAGATTCATGGATAATTTTTGATGTATTGAGAACTTGACTTTAAGAATCTATAGCTCCCTGATAAACGCTTGTGTAAGTGTAGTTGATCATGCTAGTACTAGTTTTATTTTCGATTGAAGAGCGAATGACAGGAATTAAGTTATTTGCATCTTAGGTATGACAAAGAACGCACATCCTGCTTTAGTGCATTAGTTCTTTTATGTAGGGGAATATAAGATGGTTGGGGGAGTTGTGGTTCTACCCAAAGATGTTGATGGGGACAAAGCTATTCGAAATGAATGAAAAAAAAAAGATTAGAAAGAGTGGTGTGTTTATTTAGAATGATATTTATTGATGTTCTTAGTTTAGAAAGTAAATTTTTTAGGGAGTCTGCTGCATTTGAGAAAGGCTTATGAATTTTAGTAAAATAATTTTATTAAATTTATTAGACTTTTATAATTTGTAACTGTTTTTTTTGCTGTTTCTGAATTCTTCAATATCATGTATTTATTTTTGTTCTTTTGTTTCTGAATTCTGTAATATTATGTATTAATGTTTTAGATTAATTTCTACTTTTTAAACTTTCTAAATATTTACATGATAGATAAGAATGTTGAGTCTAAATATAATTGTCATAATTTTTAGATGCTTATGTCAATTCTTGCTTTAGAAAGTATTTACTAAGAGAAACAACACTAGAGTACCAAAGTATATGATGCAGATTTCTCAAGGGCTTAACAGTTGTTGAGAATAAACTATCTTAGGTTTATTATATTTTCCTAATTCTTGGTAGATCTTGTTGTTTGTTCTGATTTAGATTGTGCTTTTTCTTTTTTGCATTAATCATTCAGATTACCTATTACAGCTTGAGCCCATTGTATACTTCAATGATCAGCTCGAACCCAATGCCTACTTCCATGATGGATCACTGGATGAGATACAAAATATTGATGCAGAATTATATTTAAAAATGACTAGAACAAACATCTTCTTGATAGGTTAATTAATAGGATATTTAATTTAATTTATAAGAATATTGCATAAATACAAAAGACAAACAGTAATCAATTTAATTGCAAATCTTATAAATCATTTAAGAGTGAGGAGCATGATTCATTTAAGTATACTTGGTACATGTAATGTTTGTTCAATGACTTTCGTCTTTAAACTAAAAGAGGGGTAAAAAATTTATTGAATATCAAAGAGAGCTAAACAACACAAGAAACAAAGAGAACTACATAGCTTTATCCTAGTCCACAAGTTGATCTAGCATCTAAGATAAATGAAGGGGAAGCATCCTAGGATCAAGAATGTTCCAAGCCAGCCCCTGTTCAGAGGCCCATTTAGCCAGACAATCAGCCACACCGTTCCACTCACGAGGGATATGCATAAAGGACACAAAATCTAGAGAATTGAATAACTGAATGATATACTGCCAATCCACATGCATAAGGTTCCTATTATGCAATAAGTTCACAACCACCTACGAGTCAGTCTCATAGATGATTCTTTTCCAGCCACGTAGACAACATTGTTCCACTGCAACCAAGATAGCCAGGGCTTCCATGAGGTTATTAGTATGGTAACCCTTGTATATAGAAAACAAAAATTGGAGATCATTAGAACTATCATGCCCAACTCCCCCAATACCAGTCGGACCAGGATTTCCCCAAGAAGAACCATTAGTGTTGATTTTAAGAGTGCTCGCCACAGGAGGAGACTAACGTCCCTGACGATTAACATGTTGAGGGTGTTGCTTAGCTCTATTCCTAGAGTGGGTGTGGGGGATCGAAGGAGAGCAACCCTGAAGAGGAAAGGAGAGGCAAGAGTAAATACTAGCATCAATAGGATCCAAACCCCTAGCGATGTCACATTTAGCAAGGACTGTTTCCTGAAGAGAATTAACAATTTTCCCCCATAGATGCCTGATCTCAAACTGCAAATCATGAAAGATCCTTCTATTCCTCTCAAGCCAAATATGCCATAAAATAAAGGAAAGGCAGATAGTCCAAGCAACTTGAAGAAAAGAAATCTTGGAAGGGGAATGACCCAAACGGTCCCAGAATTTAGACAAAGAGGACACATGCCAGCACGTGCATCCCCACACACTCCACCAGAGGTGCCAAATCTGTTTGGCAAAGGGGTACTGAAAAAAAAGGTGAGATACAGTCTCTTCACTATTGCGGCAGAGAACACAGATGGAAGGCCCCTGGAAGCCTCACTTGTAGAGATTATCCCAAGTGAGACAATGATTGTAAACCAAAATCTAGAGGAAAAAGTTACACTTAGGCCATGAAAAAATATTCCAAACTTTCTTCCACCAAGAGACCTCCACCTCACCAAATAGTTTCTTTGTTAGCGCAAGGTACCCAGAAGAAACAGAATACTTGCCAGAAGAAGCACCTCCCCAAGTCAAAACATCAAGTCCCTGCAATGAGCTGCACTCCCTAGAAGCCAATATCTGAGATAGTTTGCTGATCTCCTAGTGAGCCACCCAGAGGCCAATCAAAAGAATTCTTCCATCTATAACCCACGGCAAGGCCCAGGTTAAAAGCCTCTTTATAATGAGCCACCTTATTTCATCCAGTAGAAAGAAAAGAATCAGAAAGAGCCTGCAAGTGAGGATGAGAGGAAAGGAGAGGAGGATGCCCATTCCAAGAATCACTCCAAAATAGAGCCTCAGTGCCTCTGTTGCAGATCCAAAATAAACTTCTCTTCACTAGGTGAGCACCAATCTTGAGGGTATTCCACACCATAGAGCCTCTTCCCTCAAGAGAAAACCTGAAAATTTCTGAAGGTTCAACACCAGGTAAATACTTGTGTGACAAGATACGGGCACAAAGCTGAGACTAACTAGTACACCAACGCCAATAGAGCTTGGCAGCAAGAGCTTGACTACACAAGATAGCAGACCGAAGGCCAAGGCCTCCTTCCTTTTTTGGCTGACAAATAGTATCCTAATTGATGAGGCTCCATTTGGTATATTGCAAATTACCACTCCAAAAAAATTGGCGAGAGAGGGCATGAAATTCTTTAAGAAAATACACCGGGGCAGCCTAAAGCATGCTTCTGTATATGGGAAGAGCATGAATTACAAATTGAAGGAGTGTCACCCTACCAGCAGTAGAGAGCCACCTGTGAGTCCAATTATTGACCCTTTGTCAAAGTTTGTCAGGAAAGCTTTGCCAGAAAAGCCTAGGCTATCTACCCACCCCAATAGGGACCCCCAAGTAAGTCAGAGGGAGAGACGCAATCTGAAATCTCAAGATATTAGCAATCCTTTGCTGGATCGGCTCAGGAGTGTTGAAGAAAAAAATAGAGGACTTGTGGTCATTAATTTTCTGCCAGAGACAGCCAAATAAGTATCCAAGGTGAGCCAAAAGGCTTTAGCTTCCCGAATTTGAGCTCTCCAGCAAGGGTAGTATCATCAACAAACTGAAGGTGAGAAAGAGCAGGCAAACCATTTCCCCATTTCAAATATGTATATCATGTTGATTATTTTCTAGATTAGATTATGTTTATACTTTTTCCCCTATAAATATATAATTTACATTGAAGATTGGAAGTTTATTTTTATTTTTAATAAAATAAACTATTACAATAACATTCAAAAGTCACAAGTTCCCTTTACACATATTTTATAAAGAAAATGAAATTAAAAACCAATTTCAAAGACCGCCTTACAAAATAATATTATTAAAATGGTATAACATATTGAAAACTAAATCTATTTCTTCTGGTAGTCTCTATTATATGTATGTTCCAATGAAAGCCCTATGAATATTTGATATTAAAATAACTCATCCCAACATTTCCATATGTTTTCTATAAGGCATATGCTCAAATGCCTAGAAAAACTGTTTGAAATTGGCTAACAGGATGGTAGAATTAAGCATTCCTCGGGGAGGCTCGCTGCCTGGTCAGGATAATGTAACGTTATCGCGAACCTTACTCTTTCTTAAAGATTATGTACTTGACTGATTTCTCACGACAAGAAGACCTGTTTACATTTCCTCAACTTATTACGATGCAAAGCATTCAAACTGCTGTCAACTGACAATGAAGTGGATTCCTGACTTGCAACACTGCCAAACTATCCTACTCATTCTGTCTCTGACACATTCGCTGACATTTTTGGTAATACAAGTTCTCACTATATTTCCAGATTGCTTTCCATTTCAATGATTGCTAGTTTCTGGAGAGCCTGATAGCAGAAGAGAAAAGGGATAGTCCAATAACGTGTCAAATATTCTGAAGGTGGATGTACCATCTCTCTTCTTCTATTAGGTTTCTGTGTTAATAATAACGCAACTTCTTGGTTTTTATGCGTAAACAGGGAATGCGGCCTCTTCTATGTCTCAATCAGCTTTGACAGACCTTTACATATGAATCGTCTCTTATGCTGTTTTTTCTGTAGTGATTCAGTAGCTGTTCAGGTTCATTTCACACACAGTTATTTTGAAATTTATTGATATTTTGGGTGAATCTTTATAGGTAAGTGAAGAGTTTAAAACTAATCTTTTGATCTAGTCTCATTTATGGAACTCTTTGTAGAACTAGCAGAGTGCAAGGTGGTTAAAAGTACAATTTTAGAATTTTTTTTTTCATTATAATACTTTTTGCACAAATGAACCAATCAGCAGGCAAGAAAACTAAAAAAGAATCAACTGTTAGTAGATGTGTTACTACTAGTACATGTGCCATCATTTTTTAGAACTTTTTATGATGATTATTAGAAGGAAAGATTAAAGTAATTTGGACATGATCACAATGTCTGCAACTAGCTGAACTCTACCTCATATTTAACAGGTTTGTCTTTTAATCAAGGATCTAACAGGTTCGTCTTTCAATCAAGGATTTTGGCTGACTCTTTGATTATTTATATGCATTTATCCTTACAAGTGACTGCTGTTTTTGTTTATTCCTGTGAGACTGAATGTTTATATACATGTTACGGAAGAGAAAATTCAAAGCCCAGTTCTGTGTCTGCTACTTTTGTTTGAGGGTCACTCGTAACTAGCGACTAGATCTGCATTTTGAGTTTCTTCTTCTGTGCCTTTTATAAACATTAGGGTATGACTTGCTTTCAAAGTACTCTCTTCTATTTTTTTTAGTGCTATCACCTAAATTACCTTCAATATTAGAAGATTGAAAAGAAACCTATCTATGTTTTATAAGTTTATTTTGGTCATATTTTGTATTTCTGGAGGTCAGAGTTGTATAATTTAATTTAACAGTGGCGGGAAGCCTTTTCCAACATCACGCCACGAATCGGCAGGATATATTTTTTACATACACGGGTCTGGCTACTATCTCAGATATAGTATGTACAATGTGGAACCAAATGAGTCTGGATGTGATAGGTCCATTGTAAAGAAAAGGTATTTTGGCGAAGGGTCTGTGATTAACATACTAAAGAGCCTCATTTCATATGAAACTCTTGTCACTGACGGTTTTAAAATATTTAGAGCATTAACTAGAGAATCTATATCTCGGTGATAACTGTTGGAATATTAAATGCATATTGACGTTTGTCCTTAGAGTCAAATGCCCACCTATCATCCTTGACGACCTGCACAATAGTCATAAACAATGAATGTGGTAGGTGAGTTTTAAAATCTGAAAAGAGGGGGAATATGATTTTGGAAGCATGACAAAAGGAATGTTTTAGATTCATTCAGTGTGTTCAGCAGATTAGAGAGAGAAGTAGTTGAAGTTGAAGAGCTCAGAAGTTGCAGAGAGAAGAGA